>CM052706.1:96765742-96851277 GCA_028551405.1 Uromys caudimaculatus | reverse complement strand
CCCCCCCCCTCCCGTCGTCCTGGAGTTCGGACCACCAACCAAAGAATACACATCTATTGACCCATGGTTCGGACTACATATGTGGCAGAGGAAGACCTCCATGGCTATCAGGGAGAAAGGAGAGGCCCTTGGGCCTGAGGGTGCCAGAGGCCCCAGTAAAGAGGAATGTCAAGGTGGGAATATGGGGATGGGTGGGCGGGTAGGTGGGAGGAGGAATTCCCTCACAGAGGTGGGGAGGGGGAGGGTATAGGGGGTTTCCAAAGAGGAGACCCAGAAAAGGGGAAACATGGGAAATGTAAATAAAGTATCAAAAATAAATAAATAAATAAATTTAAGAAAAAAAAATTATTTACCCTGTATTTTGCTTAAATTTTTATTTGTATAAGGAAAGGTATAGAAAAAGCTATTATAGTAGTATAGGTGAATCAGAGGCGTGTTTGGAAGTAATAACAGAAAGAGAAAGTCAAAAATACTAATCAGAAGTTTCCAGATTTACCTCCACTGAACGCTCATCCAACCCCACAGAAAATGTTTTTTAAAAGTTCAAGATTCATGAGATTAAAAGAAAGTCAATTATAGAAAATGAGCATGAATCATTTTACATAAGACAGTTTGGGAATGATGCTTGCATGGTCACAATAGCACCTATCTGGGACTGAACAGAAGGTATTGTATTACAGATGTCTGGAGCATCACCAGCTGACCAGGGGATGGTGCTTATTGCCTGGCAGTATCTTTCTGAAATGATGGATTTATGTTTTCTGTGCTTTGCTTTCATTTTTATAGGTAATAAACAAAATATCACTGACATTTAAACTTTAATTTCTTAAGATATCACTATGATTAAAAGATCAGAAGTGAAAACCATGCTAATTTCAGAGAAAGAAAAACAGTCTTTACAGTAAGTCAAAATGACTAACTACACTCTGAGAAAATTTAGGTGGTCAGAAAGAAACAGACCTAAAAATAGAAATATGAGTGATAAGGTTAGGTTTGAACACTGGAGACAGTTTGAGATTTGCATTATGTAATGTACATGCACAGAAAAATCTGTGTTCTTCATTGTTTGTCACTGGGTTCTCAAATCTATAGAAAATTAATTCAGTGATGTTAAATCAAAAAGAAAGTAGAAGGAAAGAAAGTGGTAAGTCGGCTAGATAGAAAAAATCAATGCCATGAATACAGCATATTAAATTCAGTTCTTTGTTGGCATTTTTCAGGGGAGGAAGGGAAGAAGAGCTATCTTTCATATGCAGTGTAATGAAATCTAAACACAGAGCTATATTCAAAATTGTTGAATATGCCATTTTCAAAATAAATTTAAAATCTACAAGAAAATTCAGAATCCAAGTTGTTCTGGTTTGGGAGTTACAATATATCAAGCATGATCCCAGGAGAACAAAATCAAGGAGCCTAGCAACCCATCTCAGGCTGGATTCTGTAAGATCAGCAGAATGAAATGTGTACCAAGAGGTCAGAGAAAGAATAAATCCTGGGATTAGATTTTTAAAGTGAACACATCTCAGCACCCAATGGAGAAAGTGACAGGCAAGTTGGTGGTTACACTGAATTGTTGGCCAAAAGATGGAAGAATGAAAATAGAAAAGGCAATGTAATCCTGTTGTGTCTAGCCTGAGAGCTTAAGAATATAAACCATTTTAAAGTTATTCTGGTGAAATGCAATCTAAAGCCCTAATCATATGAATTCCTGTCCCCGAGTTCAAGGAGAAGCTTAGCTATCACACCTTCAAAGCTCTACTCATAATTGCTTCAGTGGTGACTTTAAAAACACCAAAAAGCAAGAAGGACAAAATCTATGGAATTTTACACTGATTGAAGCAAAACTTAGGTAAGACACACAGAGACAACCAAGAAATGCTGATAAATTTAGAGAATTGTTTAGCACATAATTTTGTGAGTTGTGTTGTTCTGAACACCATATGTCCTGTCCTTAATATTGAAAAATTGAAGAATGAGATGGAGTGTTTTATGGCTACATAGCAATCATTGTGATAAGTGCCGTGAACAAATGTGCTTAATAAAAATGTTAAACAAAATATTATAATCTAGTTTTCAGGTTACTCCCTTCTCTGTTGCTAATAACACAAACCCAAAGAAAGAGCCACAGACTAGCTGACATATATATATTTTTAAGTATGTTTGGCTCTTGATCATATGTATGCAAGATTGAGGGACTATGACTCTTGATGGCTTTCTTACTGGCAGTCTCAAGGAAGCATGTGGCATTGTGTGTCATGAGCCAAGGGAAGCATGAATTTATGTGTCCCATTACCTCTAACTTTCTCATAATCCCACCAAGATTCACATATTGGAACTCCTCCTTACTATCAACCAAAGTCCTAATTATAAATTCAATGGTCTGATTAAATTTCAGCCCCCTTCATATGTCACAAAGCTTATTAGATTTCTTTATGTAAAATATTACACAAAAATACCATAGGAAGGTATGAAAATAGATGGAATTAACAAAGTTTAATCTAGAGAGATTATCCATAATTGAAGAAAGAAGTATGCTATGCTTGGAAAACATTCTAATCAAGACAATAAGATATAAAGATAGCCTAAAGTAAAATGTATGATGTGCACAGTGAACTAAAGAAATGTGCAATGAGAAACACAGGGGTATAAAATATTAAAAATAAGAAAAGGTAGAACTTATAAAGAACTAAAAAACACAAAGGTGTGTGTATGTGTGTATGTGTGTCTGTCTGTCTGTCTGTCTTTGATAAATTATCAAACAAGGGAGTGCACACACCTGTTTATAAAAATTTACTCATATTATAATGGCGTTTTTGTCTTATCCTTATAACCTTTAGTAATGGTCTTCTTATTCCCACAATTTATACCAGGAAATACACTGAAGCTGATCACATGTTTGTGACATTACTTCTGGCTATGTGTAACTACTAGAATATGCTTCCAGATCTATGTGTAACTGAAACTCCATGGCCCATAATGTTAGATGAGGCCACATGAACTGACCTATATACTATGTAAGGAACACTGCTTTTGTCAGTCATTTACTGGACAAACCAAGAAAAGCATGTCACAGCCTCCTATGTTGTAGTGATTGTGCAAGATTATTAACAGCCAGGTTGCACATTAGTCTGAGTATGACTAAGACAAGTAGAAATAATTTCTGAACAACATAAAATTTACACTCAATGCAGATACAGATTTTATTATTAACACACAGGTTAAAATTTTTTATTTTTTTGTTAATTTTGTTGTTGTTGTATTTCTCTGTATTGTAATGTGAACTTCCAGAGTATTCCTATCACTAGATAACTGGCTTTCTGATAGTCCCTCAAGCAGAAGGAAAGCCAAATAAGAGTCAAGAAAGTGCTGCATAGTCTTTAACATACCAGAAATTAGCTGTTTCTTCAAATTCAGCTGACATAAATAATTGTACCCTGTCTACAGATTCTAGACAGGTAATTTTGTAACAGGTGGTGAGACCTTGGAATTTCGCCATCATGAATAAGGCAAATCAAAATAATATATTATTAGTAATATAGTACTGCAGTTTACTAATCTTAACAATGAGGGTCCCTTCAACCCCATCCCATTTCCTTGCAAGGCAATGTGAATTTTTGAGTGGGGGAAAGAAGTACATCGGAAGATGTACTTGAAGACAAATCTCTGCACCCCTTATTAAACAAAGTCCCCACATAAGCTACTGGAATTGTTGGTAGACATATAAATATGCACAAGTTTCTTTTCTCTGAATCTATTACTCACATAATATATAATGACTCACTCAATGTTTTCACATAGGCCAGTTCAGTACCTGTACAAGACATAAAAGATAGGGTAAGGACTCTTAGATAGCCTAGTGGTAAAAGGCATTGTTGCACAAGCATGCGGACCTAAGTTTGGATCCCTAGTACCCATGTCAATGCCAGGAATGACCTATAGTAACACTCACGCTAGTGATGGGGAGAGGAAGGTTAAGGAGGGTCACTGGAGTTTTCCAGATAGCTAGTCATGCTAAGCCAGCAAGCTCCAGACTCAGTAGGAGAAAAAAAAGATGGAAAGCCATAGAAGCTATCGGCAGACATCTGACATCAGCCTATGGGCTCCACATGTATATGTACATGTATATGTATATGTGCATACACAGAGAGGAAAGAGAGAGAGAGAGAGAGAGAGAGAGAGAGAGAGAGAGAGAGAGAGAGAGAGGGAGAGGGAGAGAGAGACCCTACCAGTGTTGTCCTGCAAAGTTCTGTACACATGACAGTTCTCAGTAAATGACTGCTCCTTTTCTAATTATAACCAGGATCTGGAAAGTAAAGAAAAAGCATGCCTGGAATTTTTCTAATTGCTGATTTAAGCTATTATAGGTTATGAAATGTATAATTAGATGAGGCATTAGGCTGCAATTGTAGGGTAGCCACTTTAAGATACCAAGCCAGCAGAAGGAACTATAGGTTAATGAAAGAGAGCATTCTCCAGCATGTGAAGAATGGAATTTGTCCTTAATGGCACAAAGAGAAGTCGTTCTGTAAACATGGAGCATTCACCTGGGAGTTATCTCACCCATGTTCTCTTCTACTATACCCTGCTATTTCAAAGCTCACTTACGTTTTAGCTCTCGACACAGGGAGTGTAGCTCTATCCTGAAGAAGTTACCACAGAATTAGCGTGTCCAAAGTATGAGTATTCAGTATCTTCTAGGAATGAGAGGATGGAGCTTTTAAGTGGTGAGAAAATGGAAGAGATATTGAATGCTAATTCAATCACAAGGAGGGTAGGCAGCTCATTTTTCCTTTCCTAGCTCTTGTAAAGTTGTTCTGAGTGGATTTTGTTTTCTCTTAACTTGGAGATCAAGAAGCCTCAGCTTAAGTAACTTTGTCAAGATTTATGCCATAAAGTTGTTTGAGACAGGAGATTTATACAAGCCTGTCCAACTCCAAACTCTATAAACAGTTTATTATACCACTGGTGTTCCTCTCAAAGTTTTCACATTTTAGTGGTGGTGATAGTAAAGCTGGAGAGGTAAAACTTATACACACATTGCTAATTTCAGATTGGGAGCAACAGTGTTGTCTTCAGTTAGGAAAGGCTGGCATTGTGTGCCGCACCATGAAAAATGGCTAATATATAATTGGGGATAGAAATTCTTTCAGGATTTATCTCCTTAAGTTGTAATTATTTAAGTTGTGTTAACCCAGAGAAGGTTTAGTAAGCAGCCTATGTCATACAGTGTTAATAATTTTCATCTTTGACCATTATTTTCAGGCTTAAACTAAGGCTGCATAGAGAAAAATGGGAAGGAGCATAAATATGACCCCACAGACTTTGGGAAATGAGCATTAAGCATTGGTTTAGCTTGCTCTGCCTCGCTATTCTTTGCTAAAGACATGCATATATTGGTTCACATACATAGTCTGGTTGAGCACAGTTTGTAGTAAGGCTGATATTTAGAGAAACTCACCCAAGAACTGCTTGTGAGGTTTCTGCTGCAACTTGCCACTTCTGTGGTCTCGCCTTCGGCTGGATGATGAGCCCTGTAGTTTCTTCAGGATTGAACTACAGCTGCCTGGTGTCTGCCTGCTGAAAGGACTGGTCTATAGCTGTTATTTGGTGTTTGCTACAGGACCAAACTGCTACCAAAAGGGACAAGCTTACCCTTAAAGAACTATTACTAAACAAGTACAATTCCCCCATATCATAATAATTTTTCTCTTCCACTACCTCTGGTGGGTGGTGGGCTAGAGGAGAGTGTGAACCCTTATTAAAATTAGGTTTCAAAAAATGTATGCCTATACAGGGCATTGTGCTGTTGAGACAAGCATTCAGCCACTGAGCTAAATCCCCAACCTGGATAAACATCATATATTAGTTCATAAAATATAAATGCTAAGGAGAATTTCAAAGCCTTTTTTGGAAGCCACTATTACTTTGATACCAAAACCAGGTAAAAAATACACAACAACAAAAGAAAATCACACACTAATATTCCTGATAAACACAGATACAAAAATTTCCAATAAAATATTTCCAAAATAAACCAAAGATAGCATAATAAAGATCATTTATCACTATCAAGTTGAATTCATTCCAGAAATTCTACTGTGCTTCAGCATACATAGATCAATAAATATTATTTGTCATATAAACAGACTCAAAGATGGAAATCACATTATTACTTGATTAGATGAAGAAAAGTCCTTTAACAAAAATCCAACATCCTTTCATGACAAGAGTAGTATAGAATGAAAGCATACAAGAGACATATCTCAATATAATAAATGATACATACAACACACTTATAAACAGCATCGTGCTAAATGGGAAACTCTCCAAGCATACACTAAACTCAGGAAGAAAAAAGGATGTCCACTCTCTTTACTCTTACTCAATATGCTGCTTGAAATCTGAGCTAGAACAATAAGACAAAGGAAGGAAATAAGGAGAGAATCAAATAAGAAAAGAATTCAAAGCACCCCCTTTTGAAGATGATTTAAACAGACTTCACCAATAAACTCACGGAGGATAAATAATTTCATCAAAACTGTAGTATACAAAATAATGAGCAAATATCAGTAGCCTTCTTATATAGCAATGGACAACTTGCTAAAAAAGAGTTCAAGAAAACTAACTTATTCATCACACACACACACACACACACACACACACACACACACACACACACGAAAAAAATGGACAATAGAATAATGAACTTGAGGATAGTATGTTAAGTGAAATAAGCCAATCACAGAAAGATAAAAGCAACATGATTTAACTTACTTATGAAATCTAATTTTTATTTATTTCTTGGTTTCCTGGTTAGCTCCATTGTATAACACGCGTCATGCAGCACTGAAGCAGATTAGGTCAGCCTTGGAGATTAGTAAATTCTGTGTGAAAAGTAGATAGATACATAGATAGATAGACAGACAGACAGACTGATGGATTGATGGATAGATAATACAATTTAAAATGAAAGAAAGAAGTGTGCAGGGAGATTAAAATATAGAGAATTAGCTATTTTTTAAGAGTAAGAAAGTAGGCAGGAGAGTGCACTAGTGCTATAGTGGTGTCTTGCAATTGTTGTCTGCGGCATTTTCTTATGGTTTTTAACTTAAATGTAACAGATCACTTCTGAAGGAGTGTATGCTGTTCCCTAGGTCTCAGGACTTGAAGCAGAAAGGTCAATAAAACTGAAATTTACAAAAAAGAAAAATATTAAAAAGAGAAGAGAAGAAGAAAAGAGGGTGGAGAAAGAGCATGGAGAATATCATTAAGAGAATTATCAAAATGATTGAAGGATACATTTCTTCTAGGGCTAGTTAGTAAGGACAAAGTGAAAGGTATTTCTTTGGAATACCTTCTCTTCGCACCTACTGGAAATGTTAAAAGTGTGTGTGTGTGGGGGGGGGGGTGTATCACAACCTGTTGCTAGAATTAAAAGCCAGCCCTATTAGAGACTTGGAACCTTTTAATAATTTTATTCCTATTATGTATTGAGCTGACTTAACATGTATGAGGCCCTAAGTTCAACTCTTAGACCTATAGTAGTAGTAGTAGTAGTAGTAGTAGTAGTAGTAGTAGTAGTAGTAGTAGTAGAAGAAGAAGAAGAAGAAGAAGAAGAAGAAGAAGAAGAAGAAGAAGAAGAAGAAGAAGAAGAAGAAGAAAGAGAAAGAGGTGAGTTTGCTCCATAGATATCAACAACAAAGCCTAGGCAACTAGTGCAGGCATGCTGGATGGCTCATTAGAGACATTAGGTGGGGCAGCAGATATCTCTTAATCCACTATTGCCATGTACTAAGTGCTGTCGGCAAGAGGACACATGGTAGGTCTTGTGGAAGACCAGCACTCACATAGTTTCCTATTGAATGGAAATGTGTTACTCTGAATTAGACTTTAGTGGACATTCCTCTAATTTGGACTGGAAAAAGAATACAAGTGACAGCACAGCATGGCTATTAGTGCTGATTTGCACAGTAATGAATCTATGTCACATCTGTTAAAATTCTTTGAATACGCAACTCAAATCCTTTTAATGTTTACTTAATTAAAGGGAATAAGAACTTTAGCACTATGACAATTTAATTTAAAATGATAAGAAAGAAGTGTCAGAAATGCATCTTTCATTCATTTTAATTTGAGAAAATGTATTATCTTCTCACAGAATATATAAAAGCTGAAAGCATTTTCCCCAAAGAAAAGTGAGTTATAATAACATGAATCACAAAGTTATCTGGTGTTTGGTTGTCATTTAGTCAATGTTATTAAGCTGGTTTATAATAGCTTGAGGGGGTAGATTCTCATAGTGATTCGATCCGTAAGAGTTTGTGCTTTAACCTCTGTTACAGAAAATCTCTTCCATTGATCTATGGCACATCTAGCCAGTGAGTAGGAACACATTTCAATCACAGTGCTATGTGGGATTCCTCATTATTCAAAGGCTTAGATCTGGGAGCCCATGTTAGCTCATTATCCTGTGGGCTTGTTTATACACTTCAGGAGTTACTTGTCATGGAAGATACAAGTCAAGTGCGCCAAAATTACTACTTACTGTGCTCAAACATATGTTTGTCTGTATTAAAAATTGTACACCAGGCCTGGTGGCATGAGCCTATAAATCACCTATTTGAAAGGCTGAGGAAGAAGTTTGAGAAATTCAAAGGCAGTTTGGGCTAGAGTGAGGTCAAAGCTCAGGCAATATAGAAAGATTCAGCCTCAAAATTAGAATTAAAAAGAGGGATAAGAATGAAGTTTGTGTGTGGTAGAGAGTGCTTATCTCCTACATATGAGGCTATAGGTTCAGTCTCTCTCATATACATATATACACACACACACACACACACATATATGTATGTATATATGCATATATGCATATATATGACACATATATATGAATACACACACACACACACACACACACACATACACACAGGAGGTTGCCACTTCAGTCTCTGTATCCCCCTGCTTGTAGAAACGTCAGCTAGGGTCACCCCCATAGACTACAAGGAGCCTCCACAATCCCAGGTCCCCAACTAGTTCCAGAGATGACCCCCCACAGATTTCCATTCTTACTCCCAGCACTCTTCTGCCACCCTGCTCCATATCTAATCGACATCCCTATATCCTTCTCACACCCTCTCCCACCCAGTTCTCTCTCTTCATCTACCTCTGATGACTACTTTGTTTCCCCTTCTGAGTGACCATCCTCCCTTGGATCCTCCTTATTGCCCAGTTTCTTTGGGTTTGTGGATTCTTGTACACTTATCCTGTACTTTGTGACTAATATCTAATCATAAGTGAGTATATTCCATAACTGTCTTACTGGGTCTGCATTATCTCACTGAGGATGATATTCTCAAGTTCCATCAATTTGCCTACAAATTTTATGATGTCTTTGTTTTTAATAGCTAAGCAGTATTCTATTGTATAAATGTACCACATTTTCTTTATTCATTTTTTGATTGTGGGACACCTCAGTTGTTTCCAGTTTCTAGCTATTATGAGTAAAGCTGCTATGGACATAGTAAGCAAGAGTTCCTGTAGTATAGTGGGGAATCTTTTGGGTATATTCTCAGAAGTGGTATAGCTGAGTCCTGGAGTAGAATTATTCTCAATTTTGTGAGAAACCACCAAAATCATTTCAAAAGTGGTTGTACAAGTTTGCACTCCCACCAACAGTGGAGTGTTCCCCTTGCTCAACAATCTTGCTAGTAAGTGCTATCACTTAAGTTTTTAAGCTTACACATTCTCATGGGTGTAAGATGGAAACTCAGTCATTTTGATTAGTATTTCTCTGATGATGAACTATGTTGATCATTTCTTTCAGTGCTACTGAGATTCTCCTATTGTGAATCCTCTGTTTAGCTCTGTACCCTGTTTTTAAATTGGGTTACTTAGTTGGTTGATGCCTAATTTCTTGAGTTCTTTATATATTTTGAATATTAGTCTTCCATCAGATATAGTGTTGGTGAAGATATTATTCCATTTTGCAGGCTGATGTTTTGTCCTATTGATGGTATCCTTAGTCTTGCAAAAGTTTTTGAGTTTCCCATTTATTAATTGTAGATATTAGTGCCTAAGGTTCTACTGTTATGCTTAGGAATTTGTCTTGTTTGTCGATGAGTTTGAGGCACTTCCCCACTCTCTTATTAGATGTAGTGCATCTAGTTTTATGATGCTATCTTTGTTCTACTTGGACTTGACTTTTGTGCAGGGTGATAGATATGGATCTATTTTCATTCTACATACAGACATCCAGTTAGACTAGCACTATTTGTTGAAGATATTCTCCCTTTTCTTTTGTATGCTTTTGGCTTTTTTGTCAAATATCAAGTGTCCATATGTGTGTGGGGTTTTTTCTGGATCTTTCACTCTATTCCATTGATCAACCTGTCTGTTTTTATGCCAATACTATGCTCTGTAATATAAGGCTGAAATCATGGATGGTGGTTCTCCAGAAGTTGTTTATCATCATCATCATCATCATCATCATCATCATCATCATCATCATCACCATCACCACCACCACCACCACCACCACCACCACCACAACCACCCTTCTTCTCGTCCTCGTCCTTGTCCTCATCCTCCTCCTTGTCGTCGCCATCATGGTCATCATCATCATCATCATCAACACCCAGGATTGTTTTAGCTATCCTGGGTTTTTGTTTTATATGAAGTTGAGAATTGCCATTTCAAGGTCTGTGAGGAATTATGTTGAGATTCTGATGGGAATTGTAATGAATCTGTAAATTGCTTTTGGTAAATGACCATTTTCACTATGTTAACTGATTCACTAATATGGGACATCTTTCCACTTTCTGATATCTTTCTCAATTTCTTTCTTGAGAGACTTGAAATTTTTGTCATACAGGTCTTTCAATTCTTTTTTAGAGTTATACAAAGATAATTTATATTATTTTTGGCTATTTTAAAGGGTATTGTTTCCCTAATTTTTTCTTAGCCAATATGTCATTTGTGTAAAGGAGCACTACTAATTTTTTTAGTTAATTTGTTTCCAGCCACTTTGCTGACTGTGTTTATCACCTGTAATAGTTCTCTGGTAGAAATTTTGAGTCACTTATGTATCAAATCAGAATGGAGCTGAACACTTTAAATTCTGTCTTACCGGTTTCATTTGGGAAATAAATTAAATGCCTACTTTATTAGAATTTATTTGGTACGATTACACTCTTTCATTATGAAATGAAATTAACAACTGAAATAATGCATTCAACAGAGCTTCCTTCAGTGACTAAGCTAGAGGTAATGTGAACTAATATTACCTGGTAGGCTTAGGATGTTGTTTCCAGTTGTTAAGCCTTGAATCAGGCAATTCTTAATTGCACTGTGGTTCTCAGTCTTAACCAGAGATCAAGACCACTCCAAAGTTAAGTAACAATTTTATGAGCAGAAGAGATGACTTATTTGTTCATAGTGTGTATTTTTCTCAAAGAGGATATGAGCTTGGCTCTCACCACCCACATCTATAATCTCACAACTTGGTGTACCTCTAGCATCGGATGATCTTATGCTTTCTTCTGGCCTTCATAGGCAGAACATGCTTGTGTGAAGTGCCACAAACACAGTGTACATTTTTTCTTTATAATTGATGGCAAAATAGCATTTGACAATATATTTATACAGTCCCATTGTTTTTTAATATGTATGTATATGTATATGTGTATATATATGTGTGTGTATGTATGTGTGCAAATGTGTATGTGTGTCTGTGTATATGAGTGCATGGTTGTGTATATGTGTATATGTGTATATGTGCATATGTGCACATGTGCATATGTGTATATGTGTATATGTGTATGTGTATATGTGTGAAATCCAATGGGAACAATGTAGTTCCAAAATCTCTCAGTATTCTGCCCTCCTCCAATCAATCCTCTAGAGGTCAGAAACAGAAAAACAGGCAAATATTCTTTCTATTTTGATACTACATTCTAATAGAGACTAGCAAGGATAAGTTAAGGAATAGTATTTGTTAGCCTGAAAATTTACTGAATAGTTTATATGAAGACATTCAAACTTTTAAGAATAACATTACATTAAACACCCTGTGCAATTAATGATTATTAATCAATCACATGCTCTCCATTTTATCTTCCGATCACACTGTGGTAAATAAAGCAAAGACTCTTATCTCATTATTATTTCTAGTTGTTGAATAAATGATGCTTTAGGTATCATATACTTTTTAAATTATACAGCCATCACTTTATTTTTCTGTACTTTCATGGACTCTTGAGGAAATACTCAGGTTTTTAGATTAAGCATGGAATTTTATAGTCTCCATGTAGAACTTTCAGATATACAAAATATTCGATCAACATTCCTCTTGCTTTTAATTTAAAGCATTGCTAGCCTTGCCTTCATTGTTGTGTGTTCATCTGCCCCATTTATAGTTTTTGTGAGATCTTGACTTCTGCTATGAAACATCCTAAGTATAAAACAGGTTTACTTCCCTCTTGTGGCCTTACTTAAGTTATGTGTCATATCTCTATATATTTATTGTGCACTGGAAATTGGTTCTGATGTCTTGATTAAATTGGATTCAAAGGAAAGAGCCTACATGTTGATGCCACCTTAGCATGGAGACATAAGGCTTGTGGTACCGTACCACCATGAGGCTAACACTAACTATATGCTTAGAAGTAACAGCACAATTTGTTTTCTATTTTTACCAAAAATATATATATTCCCTAATTCTAGCTATTATGAACATCAATGTACAATAATGATGCTAAGCAAGGCCTATGTTTACTAACCTGATAATTGTTTCTATCAAAACCATGCATCTAGGAAGAACTTGATGATAAATGGACAAAAGAGGAAATGGTTAAGAAAAAGCCAGAAAACTTACAAAGGCATGTGAGCCTGTGCTAAAAAGAAAGCATTAAACTGCAAAGGTTCTCCTATAAAACTGAAAAGTGAACAACAAAAACAATAGTCATTTTCATTGATAAAGGAGATTAAATATATCCGATCCATGAATTTATATTGACAGTCAAAAGAGAAAGATATACAGATACAGAAGGAGATGCTGTTCCTGACAGGGGACAGAAAGTCAATGAAAAACTATTTCCTGAATATATGGACTTTTAGCATAATGTATATTTAAAATTCACACGAGTGCTTGGTGTTTGGATAAAATTATTTCAGAATCCATATGTATTTTCTGGATGCTGTTCAAAATCAGCCCATTAGGTAAATAAATATATTTTAAACGTAATATAGCTACTAAATATGGGAATCATGCTAGTAGAAATTTGATATCTAGTAAATCCAAATTAAATAATTCAGAAGTAAATTGCTGTTGTGAGATAAAGATCAGATTGCGGAATTTGGTAACCATCACATGACATGCACAAAGGTGCAGAGAGGGAATAAAGTCTGCATGCTTCCCAATACTTTAGTTTCTCACCATCTGTTTTCCCAGCAGTATTCTTTAGAATACACGCATTTCCCTTAGCTCTATGTGGTGTGCCAGCACACTTATCAAAATCCAGGCCACTGTTGCAAGAACCTCAGCAGCATAGATGAATCATCTGAGTGTCTGAGTTTAGGAACTGAATTAGATATTGAAGGACTGTCTTGGAACTAAGCTGGTGCCTGTGAGATATTTTATGGATATGATGGCTTATGCTTTACATAAAGCATTAAATCTTGTCTGAACATCTGAAGCTAAAGGTTGTAGAGCCTCCTTCATGTTTTTCACAGAGATAACTAATGTTTTGATTTTATAATGATCAATATTGAGTTACACAGTACAAAATGGTAAAGGTATGTTTAGGGCCATTACAGAAAATAGTAGAAATTTTGCCTTAAGGACAAGCCAAAAGCCAGAGAACAGTGGTTTTTTTGGGTTTGGGGTTTTGTTTTTGTTTTGTTTTTTGAGATATTCATCTTGTTTCAATGTTTGTGTGAGAGTCTGTATGGATGCCTGTCCAGTATTTACTTTCAAGGTGCCTGTAGCATCCAGAAGAGATGTCATATCTCTAGAATCTAAATTATATGTGGCTGTGAGCCACAATTTGGATCCTGAAAACCACAGTTGGGTCCTCTGGCAGAGAAGCAGTGTCTGACCACTGACCCCTCTCCAACACTAGAACAACTGCTGTGTTGTTGTTACTAAAATTCAGGTCAAAACAAAGTTTTAAGTTACTTTCTAGTTTGATTTTGGCATGAGTAGTGATCTTGATACTAAATTTGTGAACTTAGGCAAACAACTAGACTAATGACAGCTTTTGCTGATCAATAACATACTGATAATAACAATACTTACCTAAAAAATTTAATGATTTGAGAATATACACATAAACATATGTATATGCACACATATACACACATATATGCAAATATATTTACATATATACATTATTTAACATTTTGTAAAGTATTTTATAAACTATAATTTTAGGTAATATTTTTAGTCTTTGTTCAACATGACAATCCTCAGATGTATATAAGTGATCCAGCAAAGGCAACGTTGTGACTATTATTCCATCAAGTATTTGTCTGCATCCCGGGAATTATAAAATTATGTACTCAGCCTTTGAAGAATTTACGGTATTGTTTTCTCATATTATATTTAGAAATTTACCTCAAATAGTCCTGCACGTTTAAATAATGAATTAGTTGAATAATGAATTAGTTTTTTGAATGAGATTCCAAAAACAACAAGATGCATAAGAACATATTCAAATAAAACCTAACTCCAGACTAAAGGGCTGTGCCAGGAAAACCAGAGAAGAGGTGAGAATATTGGGAGTGCAGAGCTGCACATGAAAGCAAGGAATTCCTTGGCCTTGACTTCTACACGTGTGTGTTCTTAGTGATCCCCATGAAGTTTCTCTTGTGTGGACATGAAATTAAGGGAGAAGAAGAGAATGTGGGTTAATGTGATTCCCAAATGCTACCGCTGCTTATCACACTGCACTGAGTCTCTAGTAGAATTCCAACTGAGCAATTTTTACCTCTTGCATCCAGCACTTCAGAGAATATCATCAGCGTTTTGGTCTTAGGCAAAGGACAGCAAATTTTACTAAATATCATTAGACATAGAGACTTTAATATAGATTACCCTGATTAATCCCTAGTGCTAATAACTCCAAAATGGTGAAAATATTTCTCTGGAGCTGAGTACATGATGGCTCAGAAAGTAAGCAACTTGTTGACATTTTCACAGGTGGTGCAAGCACAGATGGAGCTGCAGCTCTGTCTAGGGATTCCTGAGGCAAACTTTTCCTTCTCCAACAGAGCATGTGAACATTCAAAGAAAATCTGAGCAGCTCTTCCTTATGTGCCTTAGACTCTAATCCTCTTTATCTTCCTGTTTACTTGCCATGGCTATTTTGGAGTACCAGTTCTATGGGACAGCTTGATCAATATCTATTCCTCCTACATGCTCCATGGCTGCTTGTCACAGCTACTCTACTTGTTACTGCTTATTTTCTCCCCCAGTGGTCTGTGATGCTTATTAGTCAGATCTTTGAGATCTTAATACTGGTAGTTCTTTGTTTTTTGGGTTTTTTTTTTTTTTTTTGGTTTTTTTTTTTTTTTTTTGGAAATTAAGATTATAGATTCACATCTTGGTAAAATATAAACAATATTATCATTTAAGTGGTACTTTTTAAATATCAGATTAAAAAAATATCTCTTGAATCCAGTGAGTGAAAGAGATAACTGGATGCAATTAAGGTTAAAGTAAGGCAAATTAAGTTAAATGTAATTGCAATGATAGAGTCCCTTGACAATAAATGTTGGGAAAAGTTAAGCACAATGGCCACATTTCACATACCAATCCTGACCGAGGCTTAGATACATGCTAAGTCTGTGTTTTAGCTTCAGGACTCTTTTGATATTACAGATAGCAGATATGATGAGGTAAACCAAGGTGGCTGATATCTGTTTCTGAATTAAAAACATAAAATTGTTAGAAAGATAAGAAGTAACAAGGTGGTGTTACCTTATTTTCCCCCAACCTCTTTTGTTGTGCTGTTGGGGGAAGAGTTGAGTGGATCTTCAAAGCTTGATTTGAGGTTCTGAAACCACTGACCAATACCTAAAATGCTTAACAACAGAAACACAGAGATGTAAGAGACTCATTTCAGAAGCAGGAACAACAGACATTAGAGATGAGGGAACACCCTGGAACCATCCAGAGTTCTTGTGAATTGTGAGACACTGGTGAACTGGAAGAAATCCAGAGGGAATCTCATGTGCCAAAGGAGGACCATAGTAGCTAGAGACCATCCGGTAACTCAGGGAATAATGCTTCCTGTAGCAGAGCAAATACACTCCAGTTGTCAACAAGTAGGTCAGAATACTGATCCATAGGGTTTGTATCTACATGTTATTTGCTTTCTTATATTCTAGTCTAAAACACTAAGGAAGGCATAAGATGACAATAGTCTCCCATTTTGCTGTTCTTTTGGAAAAATTGATGATTTAACTTATGTAAATAATACTATGAGCCATGTGGTGGTACACAAATCTTTAATCTGAGCCCTTGGAAGGCAGAGACAGGCGGATCTTTGATTTCTAGGCCAGCCTGGTCTACAAAGAGAGTTTTAGGACAACCAGGGCTAAAGGGAGAAACCTGTATTGAAAAACAACAAAACAAAATAAAATAGAACAAAAATCTACTATGGTCTGAACAAGTTAATAATATCCATGGTTGTATCTTGAGCTTTTCATTTAGTAACTTATTATAGAAGGCACGTGATATAAACAAATACTTAAATATGATGATGATAATAATAATAATAATGTTACCTAAAATGTAACTTTTTGAAAATGAAGTCCATGAAAATGCAAATAATTCAAATGGAAATCCCAGGACAGAGATTCTTAGATCGATTCTGATTATAAGCAAATAGAATATAAGGCTAGAAATTAATGTCTAACCTGAATCTCAAATGCACACAACTATACTTTTCTTGTGTCATTTTATTTGTAGAAAAATAAGTATAAAGATCAACAGAAAGTAGTACAAACTTGGAGAAAGGTGGGGGATAGATGTACAAGTCATTGAAGCAGTTTGAAGCTAGATATTAGTATTCTATACTTCAGATTGATACTGCTTTAGAGATGAACTATTTACTAGGTGTGTAAATAAAACTCTTATTATTAATGAGTATAAAACTAGGAGTAATACTGTATATGAGTATTTATATGCTTGCAAACAAAACCACACATTTATCAAAATCACCATGGCTGTGGATCAAATATGCCACCAGGAATTCCTTTTAATTAATGCCAAAATCAAAACTAAAATCAGAATTATTAAGTTAGTTACTATTGCTATAATTGTCATTAATTTTAATGTTAATCTTAAGCATTTTATATATAGCATTAGTCTTATATTCTCAACAAAAACTAAAAAAAGAAAAAAAAAGATACTGTTACCTCCCAATGTTGAAGGGGAAATGACACTAAGAACAAATTACTTCTCCTTAAAGGTTGTAATACGGTGAAAAAGAGCAAGGGCATGAGTCAGTGCCTCAGATGTTAAATTATTTCATGAATCAACATATTATTATCTAACAAAGAAGTTTACATTTGTGACTTTGTATAAGCACATAAAATGCATGTGTGCACACACACGGCACTGTCTGGGTTCTCTGTGTTAGAATATGAACAAACACAGTAGGAGTAAGTATTTGGGCTTTGTGTCTTGAGAATGAAACAGCAAAATTGTGTTCCAGGCTGCTGTTCTCAGTTAAATCCCTCTATCTGTCTACTAGGGTAGCCATTACCAAATGCCACAAACTGAGTAGCTTACTCAAGTGAAACTGATTTTCCTCATATTTCTCAATGTAGAAAGTCTGAGCAAAAAGTGTCAGCTTGGTTGAACCACCAACGTCTCTGTTAACCTCTATGTGACCATAGTCTTCTGTCTCTACATGGCTGGCTCTTTGTGTCTCGTTCACATATATGGGAGGCATGTATTCTGCCACCAACTCTTGATTTTATTTAAGAAGCCTCGCATACCTAGCATTAAGCAGGACCTGACATTACCGACAAGATATAAAAAGTTTCTTAAATACAGTAAAAGAATTAGTTCTCTCATATTTGGAAATAACCAGCTAATTTCAAGTCTTACGACACTCTAGTCAAAATTATACTTTAGATATGATTAATAAAACTCAGTGCTTTTCAATCAAATGTGAGGGACATAAGCACTACAGGAAATAAAGCTTTCTCTCTGTTAAAAAAGGACCATAAAGATATCTGCTGTTCAGGTGCAGGCCAAGGCAGTCAGAAAAGCAGGTAAAAGACCCATCTGCCCTTGAAACTTTCCCAATGTACTCTGTTCAGATCCAAAAAAAACCCAATCCACTGACACTCCTTCTTTCCCCACTGACTTTTTGCTGCCATGACCTTACCTTACATGGGAAAATATTGGATGTCTAGGTAGAGACCATGACAGTCAGAAGAACAGGTGCAGCCACACCAGTCAGAAAAACAGATAAGCGAACTCAGAGATTCCCTGATGGACCAGCCACCAGAAACCCAGATAGGCAGCCCCCCTATGATCCTTCTCTATTCTCTTAGTGCCTCCTGACACTATCCCCCACCTTCAGTACTTTCCTCATCACTCTGTGCCAGCCCCTAAATCAGGCAAAGATCCCCTGCTGGAGCAAAGGCCATGCTAGACATCAGATGCCTAGCATCCATCTCAGTTGGGGACTCCCTACTGGACTGGAGGTTATATCATCTCCCAGAAATCCAGGACACAAAGATAAGAAGACTAAAGAAGAAACAGAAATAAAGGGACAAAACACACATCTAACAAAGACAAACTCAGAAATTGGCATTTAGACCTGTAATCATTCCAAACTCAGATGCCTAGACACTGGTGCATGAACAAAATCAACAACAGCCAGTGAAATACGGCATCACTAGAGGTCAGCTATCCTACAACCTCAACCCCTAAATGTCCAAACACAGCTGAAGCACAAGCCAACTACCTTAAAGCTGATTTTATGAAGATGACTAAAGATCTGTAAGGAGTAAATTAATAAATTCCACAAACAATTGGAGAAAATGGATAAATCAATTAAAGAAAGCCAAGAAATGACAAAGATATGAAGAAAATGAATGAAACTGAACAAAGAAATAGAAGCAATAAAGAAAACACACATTGAAAGAATCCTGGAAAATGGAAAAGCTAGGTATGCTAATAGGAAATACAGACACAAGCATTATCAACAAGATACAAGAGATAGAAAAATCTCAGGCACCAAAGATTAGGTAGGAGAAATAGACATATTCAACAAAGAAAATATTAAATCTAAAAAATTCCTGGCACAAAACATCCAGGAAATATAGGACAGTGTGAACAAAAAAGATAAAAATAATAGGAATAGAAGAATTCTAGCTCAAAGCCCAGAAATCATTTTTAACAAAATCTTCTGGAGTACAGCTTTACTGAGTTCACGTCCTGAGATGGGAGAGGGCATTGGCCCAGGTGAAGACACTGACCACCCATAGTCATTCAAGCAAGTGGCCCCGAAGAGCTCAAACCATCTTTATTTGTACAACCACAAGTACTGCTTGCTTGAGCAGTGATATTACAGGCTATTTAAATAAATCATAGCATCTGCACTGTAAAAGCTCCCAAAGACCACAGTAGTTTTCCTTCTTCCTTTCCCCTCCTGATAGGCCAATCAACCTCCATCCATATTTTGTACTACAAAGCAAAATGTCAGCAACCAAAAAATAAATAAATGTCTAGCTAGGCATATCCTATGGACATGAGTGGAACTGTGGTCTTTTCCACCCTCACCTCAGTTCCAGAAATAACAACACTGAGACTTATTATATATGAATAAATGCCTATGCTTTAAGCAAGGGCTTATTGCCTGCCTAGCTCCTAACTGAATTAACCCATTTACTCCATTCTATGAGTGCCACAGGACTTGTTACTTCTGCTCAGTTTCATGCAATGATCATCCTTAGAATTGGGGTGAATCCCCTCCTGTCCTTGAATCTTTGCCAGTTTCCCTCTTTCCCTACTGGAATTCCCACCTCCTTTTTCTACCTCAATTAATAGGTCATCAACTTTTATTGACAGGTGATGCTTCCATATAGTACATAAGAGATTATCTTGACACATAAGCAGCTGGCAACAAATGTGGTTACAGAGTTGTGTAAAATGAGAGACAGATTTGTAGGTATCAGTCAATCCCTCTCTAACTTTGAAATTACAATTTAACATTAGTGTCCCTATCCCAAAGTCATCAAATAGCACCCCCTGTCTCTTTAAATTGTAGACAGAGACATACTCATTGTATCAGGCAACCTTCTCTGATATGTATGCATCAATTCCCAATATCATTTTTCAAGAATCATCTTTAAGATAATTTTAAGAACCATCTGTGAATCAGATAGAACATCTCCATATTTTATATCTTTGTTGATCAGACACAGCTTTCCCAGAACAGTTATTCAGGACCCACTCCTCTCCACAACTGTTATAAGCTTACTCAATGTAACTCTAGCTATTCCTCTAGGGACATGATTATGTCCCCAGTTTCCCAGGATTACTTATCAGATCTGGAGGTTCAATAGAGGTATAGGAAAGAGAAGAGGGTTTTATCCACCCACCCCAAGAGTTTTGAGAAAAAATCATAGAATCATCCATGGAGTTTTGCTTCTGTGATTTCAGCATTGCCCAACAAAGTAAACTAAATATTGCTATGAGTATAAACAACATAGCCAAAGGGAGAGGTTTTAGCACAAGCAGTCTAGATAATAAGAATAGAGGCCACCAAAATTCACTCACAGGTCTTTGCCAAATGGGAAGGTGTTTCTATGGGCCTTGCTTGTGTGGAGTCCAATCAGTGAAATATTCATTTGCCATTCCTTGTAGATGCTGCATGGCCACTGCCAAAAATACTAGAAGAAAAAAATTTAATCTAAGTATGTGTCTATTAAGGAGAAAGAAGCTTACAGAACATCAGATAGACTGGACCAGAAAAAAAAAAGTCCCCAAGGAAACAGTCTGCTCACTGCTCACTATGTAATAATCAAAACACTAAACATACAGAGTGAAGAAAGAATACTAAAAGCTGCAAGGGATAAAGATCAAGTAACATATAAAAGCAAACCTATCAGCATTATACTCAACTACTCACAGGAAATTCGAAAAGCTAGAAGAGCCTAGGCAGATGTGTTGCAGACTCTAAGAGACCATAGGTACCAGTTTAGACTACCAAATGTGGCAAAACTTTAATTCACCATAGGTGGAAAAATATATTTCATGACAAATTCTAATTTAAATAATATCTACCCACAAGTACAGCTCTACAGAGGTACTAGGAGAACAACTCTATACCAGTAAGGTTAACCACACCCTTGAACACAGAAATAAAATAATTTCATACCAGCAAAACAAAAAGAATGGAAACACACACACACACACACACACACACACACACACACACACACACACACACACACTACCACCATGACCAGGACCACCAAATTAATAAGAATTAACAGATACTTGGGATAAGGGAGGTGCCCAAGAATCAATGGGAGTGACCTTAGCTGTGACCCACAGCATTGGGTTATGGAACCTGAAGAGACCACCTCCTGTAGCCAGGCAGAAAACCCAGTGGACACCAACCCACCCACATAACTTTCAACCCAAAATTTATCCTGTCTACAAGAACTGCAGGCACAGGGATGGAGCAGAGACTAAGGGAATGGCCAATCAATAAATGGCCCAAATTGAGACTCATTTCATGGGCAAACACCAATCCCTGAAACTATTAATGATACAATGTTATTATTGCACACAGAAGCCTAGCATGGCTGACCTCTGTGAGGCTCCATCCATAAGCTGACTCAGACAGATACAAACACCTACAGCCAAACAGTAGATGGAGCCTGGGGACTATTATGGAAGACTAGGAGGAAGGACTACAGGCACTAAAGGGCATAGGAACTCTACAGGAAAGTCAACAGAGTCAACTAACCTGGACCCTTGGGGATCTCAGAAACTGAACCACCAACCAAAGAACATACATGGGCTAGATCTAAACATCCTCACCCAGGTAGCAGATGTGTAACTTGATCTTCATGGAAATCCCAAACAACTGGAGCACGTGCTATCCCAAAAGCTGTTGCTTGTATGTAGGATATGTTCTTCTAGCTGGGTCAGATAGGATGCACTTAGATTCACAGAGTACAGGCTGGGGGGATACCCAGGGAGCCCCCACTCACTTAGAGGAGAAGGGGAGGAGGGATGGATCAAGGATGGTGGGAAGGGGATACTGGGAGGGGGCAGTGAGTAGGATATAAAGTGAATAAGTAAACAAATTAAATTTAAAAAGAATTAACCATCATTGATAATTAATATCCCTTAATATCATTGGATTTAATTCCCTAATAAAAAGACACAGGCAAACAGAAAGGACTAAAAACTAGGATCCATCCTTCTGCACACAAGAAATACACCTCAACTTCAAAAATAGACATTTCCTCTGAATAAAAAGATGGAAAAAGATTTTCCAAGAAAATAGATCCAAGGAGCAAGCTGGTGGAGCTATTTTAATATCTAACAAAATAGACTTCAAATAAAAATTAATAAAAAAAAGATGGGGTATGGTACTTCATACTCATCAAAGGAAAATAGCACCAGATGACATCTCAATTTTTAACATCTATGCCCCAATCACAAAGGCATACACATTTGTAAAAGAAACTCAACTAAACTTAAATCACACATAGAAAATGACACTAATTTTGGGAGACTCTCACCAATGACAGGTCATCTAAACAAAAACTAAACAGAGAAATACTGGTACTCACAGATATTATGAACCAAATGGATCTAACAGAAATCTAAAGAACATTTTACTGAAGCACAAATGAATAAGCTTTCTTCTCAGAACCTCACAGAACTTCTCCAAAACTGACCACATATACAGTTACAAATCAAGTCTCAGTTAACAACAACAACCAAAAACCAAAAACCCAAAGCAAGCAAACAAGCAAATGAAAGCCTGAAATCACCTCCTGTATCCTATCAGACCACCATGACATCAAGTTTGATTTCATAAACAACAGAAACAACAGAAAGTCTACAAACTCATGAAGACTGAACAACTCTACTGGGTAAAAAGAGAAATAAAGAAAAAAACTAAAGACTTTCTATAATTCAATGAAAAGGAATACACAACATACCCAAACTTATGGGACACAATGTAAGTACTGCTAAGAGGAAAGTCCATAACATTAAATGTCTTCAAAAGGAAATTGGAGAGATCTCATACTAGCAACTTAACAGCACATTTGAAATCTCTAGAGCAAAAAGAAGCAACCATATCCAAGATGGGTAGTTGGCAGGAAATAATTAAACTGAGGGCTGAAATCAACGAAATAGAAATAAATAGATCTAGACAGAATATCAATGAAATAAAAAGCTTGTTCTCTGAGAAAATCAGCAAGATAGACAAATTCTTATGCAAACTAACTAAAAAATACAGAAAGAATATTCAAATTAACAAAATCAGAAACAAAATGGAGGGCATAAGAGTCACCAAGGAAATACAAAGACTTATTAGGTCTCACTTCAATTACTATACTCTACAAAATTGGAAAATCTAAAAGAAAAGGACAATTATCTCAATACATACCACTTACAAAATTTAAACCAAGCTCAAATGAAGAATTTAAATAGACTTATAACCCTAAGAAAATAGAAGAAATTAATAATTCTATTAACAAGCCTCACCAAAAAAGTCCAAGACCAAACGATTTAGTGCAGAATTCTACCAGACTTTCAAAGAAGTACCAATGCCAATACTCCTCAAATTATTCCACAAAATAGAAACAGAAGAAAAATTGCTAAACTCATTGTATGAGGCCACAGTGATCCTGATTCCAAAACCACATACAGATTCGACAAAGAGAATTACAGATTTAATTTCCTCATGAACACTGATGCAAAAATACTCAATAAAACACTTGTGAACTGAATCCATCCAAGAAAAATACATCAAAAAATAATCCACTATGGCCAAGTAGCCTGAATGCTAGAGTTGCAAGGACGGTTCAATATATGAAAATCTGTCAATGTAAAATCCACCATATAAACAACCTGAAAGAAAAAAAAAACTATATGATTATTTCATTACATACTGAAAAATCCTTTGACAAAATTCAATACTCCTTCATGATATATGACTTGAAGAGACAGGTATACAAGGACATACCTAAATATAACAAAGATTATATACAATAAGCCTATAGTCATCATCATATTAAACACAGAGAAACTCAAAGCAATCCAACTAAGATCAGGAACAAGTCAAGGGTGTGCACTTTCTCCAAATCTACTTAATATAGTACTTGAAGTTCTAGCTAAAACAATAAGACCACTACTGAAGATGAAGAGAATACAAATGGAAAAGGAAGAAGCCAATGAACTGCTATTTGCAGATGATATTATACTATTAATAACTGACTCCCAAAATTCTACCATAGAAATGCTACAGCTGATAAACACCTTCAGCAAAGTGGGTAGTTATGAGATTACTCAAAAAAAAAAAAAAAAAAAAAAAAAAAAAAGAGCAGCCCTTTTATATAAAAGGAAAAATGGCCTGAAGAAGAGATAAAAAAAAAAAAAAAAAAAAAAGGAATTTACTCTTCACAATAGTGACAACCAATATAAAATATCTTGGGCCATTTGTAACCAAGCCAGTGAAAAACATGTATGACTTCAAGCCTTTGAAGAAGTTATCAGAAGATGGAAAGATCTCCCGTGGTCATGGAGTAGTAAGATTAACATAGTAAAAATAGCCATCTTATCAAAAGCAATCTACAAACACAAGCCATAACAAAATCACAATACAATTCTTTGTAAAACTTGAAAGAACAATACTCAACTTCATATGAAAAAAAAAAAAAAAAACACCATGAAATGTGGGATAGCTAAAACAATCCTGTATGATAAAAGATCTTCTGGGGGTATTATTACCTCTGATTTCAAGCTATACTACAGAGCTATAGTAATTGAAACTGCACATTATTGGCATAAACAGACAAGATGAACAATTGAATAGAATCCAAGAGCTAGACGTAAATCTACATACCTATGTACAATTGATATTTGATAAAAAGTCAGAAATATACAATGGAAAAAAGAAAGCACCTTCAACAATTGGATGCTGGTCTAATAAGATGTCATTATGCAGAATGCAAATAGATCCATACTTATCACCCTTCACAAATGCAAGTCCAACTATATTAAAAACCTCAACATAAAACCAGATACACTTTACCTGATAAAGGAAAAAGTAAAGACTAACTTTGAATACATTAGCACAGGGGAAAACTTCCTGAAAAGAATACCAGTGTCACAGAATTAAGGGTGACCATAATAAATGGGACTTCATTAAACTGAAAAGTTTCTGTTGTAACTCACTATTTAAGATCATAGCCTACCATGTCTGGATAGCTCCTGTGAACTCAGAGCAAAATGGAGAACTCTCTTTTCTTAGTGGGACATCCTCTTCTCTGCCTGATCTGAGGAACCTGAACCCCAATCTTCTACTTGAGGAATGTCAAATAGTCCTTGGCAAATCTACAAGTTCAACTTCCTTCCCAGCAAGTATTAGGGATTCCTGGAATGCCTTTCCATAACATTGAGACATTCAGAGTACTTTAAACTATAGCTAATGATTTTATATTCACCCTGTAAACTTCTTCCCTCTCTCCAAGGTTCATATATAGCCCTTGGTCACCTCCAAGTTACATTTATGCATACAAGCTACTTCAGGGAAGTTTGCCTAAGAGAGCTGTTTCATTGATTATCATCTAAAAGAAACTGTAACACCAAAAGTTTTGGAGAAGGCATTCTTCAGAGAGGGCCTCTCCCCAGGCACTCACTCCCAGCTGAAGCAAGACCTTGCAGAATCCACCCATTCAAGATTCTGTTTCATCCTTCCAGCCTGGTGTGCCACAGTGCCTAGACACCCAGAAGGAAGAAACGAAGGACACAGAATCACAGCTTGAGAGACTTGATATGCCTGGGGGAAGGATAGCCAAGGCAGGAGCATTCACCATCTCGGAAGTAAAGGGGATGGCAGGTGTGGGAGGGACTGTGTGAGGGGGGAACAGGAAGGAGGGATAAAAATGTGGTACATTTATACAATGGTGTATTGTTCAGGAGTTAAAAAAATGAATTCATAAAATAACAGGCAAATGGATGGAACTAGAAAAATATCATTCTGAGTGAGATAACCCAACCCAGAAAGACAAACATGGTATATACTCACTTATAAGTGGATATTAGTTATAAAGTATAGGATAACATGGTACAATCCACAGACCCAAAGAGGCTATGTAACAAAGAGGGCTCAGGCAGGGATATCCCTGGGGAGAAAAAATAGAATAAATTTTGTGGTTGGAATTGGGGAGATGAGGGAGCAAGTACTAGGAGAAATGACAGAATTGGAGGGTATTCCAGGAACAACGTAGTGACCTAATGTAATGAAAACTCCCAGGAAACTACAATGGTGATCCTAGCTAAGACTCCAAGCAATGGAGGATATGGACCCTGAACTGGCAGACTACTATAACCAGGCAATGATTCCAAAGGAGAGACAGAGACACCAACCCAGCCACAAAACCTTTTACCTACATTTTTCTCTGCCTGCAACATGTATTGGGATAAAATTGTTCAATAACTTACAGGAGTGATCAAATAATATCTGGTCCAACTTGGGACCCATATTATGAGAGGGAGCCAATGCCTAACTTTGCATGGAGGCCCAGGAACTAGAGGTTGGATATCCTAGAGACCTAGGATAAAATCAAACACAAGTGGCAAAAAAGTGAATGAAATAATTTCTAATGATATTCTGCTTTCCTAGTAGTCTGAAGAATTTAATAGTAGTCAGACAGACTTCAACCAGCAAATAATAGGAGCTAATGCACAGCCACAGTGAAACACTAGACAGAGCTCAGGGAATCCTGTGGAAGAGGCAGAGAAAGGATTGTAGGAGCCAGAGTTCAAGGACATAATAAGAACATGGCCCAGAGAATCAAAGAACCAGGGCTAATATGGTCTCACAGAGACTGAATCAACAACCAGGGAACTTATAGATGTCCGACTTAGGTCCTCTGCATATAGGTTATGGTTGTGTAGCTTGGCATTCTTGCGGGACTCTTAATAGTGGGCTGTCTCTGAGTGTTTTGTCAGCCTTTGGAATACTCTGTCTCCTACTAAGTTGTTTTACTAGCCTCGATATGAGGATATGTACCTATACTTATTGTAACTGGTTATGCCGTGTTTGATTGATATTCCTGGAAGGTCTGCTCTTTTCGAAGGGAAATGGAGGAGGAATAAATCTGAGGGAGAGGGTAGGTGGGTCTTGAAAAAGGAGAAGGAGATGTATGAGAGAAGAATAAAATTTTAAAAACTGGGGGGAGGGGCATAAAAGTGGAATGAAGGATTCTCTATAGTAATGAAAGTTGTAATGTGTGCATGTACATGTGTGTGTGTGCATGTGTGTACACGCGCGCGCGCGTGTGTTTGTGTGTGTGTGTGCATGCACATGTTTGGGATTGTCAACAGATAAATTAATAGAAAGAGAGTCAGTCAAAAATTGATATTTTATTTTTCTAGCAGTTTTAAGGTTAAACATGTGGATGAGTGAGAAAATGATTCGTTTTTATTCAAAGATTATGGTGTCACTGCCTCCTCCACAGAAGAACCCAGGAAATGAGACAAGTGAGCAAAATAGAACATGAAAGATCTGGCAGATTTCATTACACAGCAGTAGCAACAACCAAATGTTAAAATACACGCAAGGAAGGCAAGCTGCTCAGATTTTGAGTTTCTATACAGAACTTAGTGTGGAGAGTCCAGATGAGAGACCACGGATCTGTCCTTTCTGGTTTTCTACCCACACCCATTCTGG
This sequence comes from Uromys caudimaculatus, assembly GCA_028551405.1. Taxonomy (NCBI): domain Eukaryota; kingdom Metazoa; phylum Chordata; class Mammalia; order Rodentia; family Muridae; genus Uromys; species Uromys caudimaculatus. The sequence continues at coordinate 96,823,330 of CM052706.1, read as the reverse complement.
AAGCACTAAGTAGATTTGGGTTTCAAATCACCCCAAGAGGAGTCTGTTACTCTGTCAATAGTTTTGGAGTAATGTAACAAACTATAGAACTACCAGAACCCTGAAGTTCAAAAAAATATTAATGAGGAAGGAGAGAGGGAGAGGAAGAAGAAGAAGGAAGAGGAAGAAGGAGAGGGAGAGGGAGAGGGAAAGGGAGAGGGAGAGGGAGAGGGAGAGGGAGAGGGAGAGGGAGAGGGAGAGGGAGAGGGAGAGGGAGAGGGAGAGGGAGAGGGAGAAATTCTTGAGGTTAGTTCAGTTAGCCATGGAAATATTAAATGCTCGGACCTTCCAAGTAGAACCTAGAGAGACAGCACCAATGGTCAGAGTTGTCAGCTCTGCAGTGCACTGCTGCAGATGGGAAAGGATACTCAGATTCTTCTGTTCTCATGTCTACTGTGTTGTATATGTATAGGGGAGCATCTGCCCTGACTCTGAGAAGAAAATTTTAAATGTCTTCTTCTTTGCCCACCCTCATTGGTTTTTCTGTGTTTTATGAGGAGAAATAATGCCATAGCCTGATGCAATGGAGCTAATGTGAACAATATCCTCCTATTTGTATCTTGCTCTTTCTGTCTCTGGACTCTTTGTATTTCAAATGTAGTGAGGTCCTTTACACTGTGGTAGCTTAACCCAATGGGCTTTTTGTACCCTACCCACTTTGCTTTCTTGCCCAAAGTATGGAGGCGGTGATTTCTCAGGCACAGGGTCTGATTAGCTGGTTTGTCAATCAGCCACCTGGGAATGGATTGCTTCCTTGCTAGAATCTATAGGTTACAATGCAAGGCTGATGTATCACTGGAGTCCCTAATTGCTAGTGCCTACTTACCCACATTTTCCAACCCAGATTAGTATACACTGGTGATTATGGGTGTGAATTAACTAAACCTCAGCAACGCTACACACTGGTGATTTCATTAGTTTGAAGTAAATCAGAAAAAGGGCTGGAGAAATGTATTGGACATCTCTCACTGTTTACTGGGTCACAGGGAAGTTATTTTCCACCATTTGATTAGGAGAAATGAGGAATGAAATATTAGAATAGGTACCTTCACACACACACAAACGCATACACACACACACACACACACACACACAGACACACACACACACACACACACTTTGAAATTATGTGTTGTGCCTGGGTGTCAAGATCCTATCTACCCTAGTTCTTAACTGTTTCTGTTGAAGTTCAAATTATTCAGTAAGTATAATAACCCTCATCTAATGTGAGTGAACTGGAGACAGGATAGGAATTAATTTAAAATGTTCAAAAGATGCTGCTTATCTTTTTATGTACTAATCAATAGAGACAATTTATCTGCTCCTATTTTCTAAAAATAAAGTCATTTTTATAGAGCAATGTCACAGTGGAAATTGATCAAAGGTTAACAACAAAAGGAATTGATAAATCTCAATGTACCTTGCCAGGGTGTCTGGGAGGGTCTCATGAGACTTGTATTAGATCCAATTTAATTAGCAGCTAGCTTTCTCTCAGAATGGTGTAAATAGAATGAGAAATTTGCAAATTAGGCCAAGTTGAGAGAAATAGTACATGCTAAGAACAGATAATTGATTAGAAAAATTGAAGTCAGAAAATAGCTAAAGAACAAAGAAAATAGGTGGATATGTCAGTCACTGGGCAGTCTAGAGTGTGGGACTGATTGCTACAACAGAGACATAGAGAAAGAGAAAGTGTGAGAGAGTAGAGGGGGAGATCATAAATTTGTCAAATTTTCTCAACAAGGCAAGTATGTCCTTTAATTCATGGCCTTATTTGTTCTTCCAAAATTCTTTGTGACTGAAGTTTCCATATTCTAGTCATTTGACTGCTTGATATGTAGTTCGCAGTCATTATAATCTACCTATTTAAGATGTACAAAGTAGTTCTTACTCACAAATGATGAGACCACTGCCACAATCTACTTTAATACCACTTAATCCTTCTGAGAGGAAGCCCTACTCTCATTCCCCAGGAACCAGTAAATGACTTTCTGTTTCAGTGAAATTAACATTTTATGGGAGAAGATGCAATCTTTCCAGGGGACTTAGTAATATGTTCTCAAGGCTCATTCATTTTATCATGTGCCAACAGTATTTGTTCCATTTTATTAGTGAAGTGCTGTATTGTGAGGATACAGCAAATGAGGAAAGGTTTGGTGGTACTGGATATTTTAGCTGTGTCTGCACTGACTTCTGACTACAGTAAAACACTGAACATTCTAAATAGTCACAGGATGGAGAGAGTGAATTACATGGCAAACTGTCAAAAATAATTGGATTGAGGAAGCTTAAATCATATATTATATTGTAAAGAGACTCTAAACTAAAGGCTGTCCTTGATATCTTGAGAAACCTTTGAAAGCTTTGGAAAGTCCTTGCAGCATCTCTCTCAATCTGTTGGTGACATTGACTATCCACTCTAAACTGTTCCATGGCCTCACACATGCTAAGTACATGAGCTTGGCCCTAGCCTTACATATAACAAGATACTCATTTATCAGTGGATGAAGAGTTGTGTCTTTTCCATGTTTTGCTGCTATGAAAGGCGGTTATAAATATTCGTGTGCAAGTTTCTCTATGGACTCAAGCTGTGATTTCTCTTGGGATATGCTAAGGGGAAGAATCACTGGACTGGATAGTAAGTCCGTATCAGCAATTGAAGGACAAGCAAGCTGCTTTCGTTAACAGCCACGAAATACTGCTTTATGGATCCCAGCACTTGAGTCTCTGGACTTTATTCCTCATCCATATGCTTTCTTGTATGTCTCCCTTATTGAAACCATCTTTTGGGGTGTGACAAAATGCTGTCCTTGAGTGTTTTTGAATTGCCTTTCTCTGAAGATGCATAGTACCAAGTTCTGTGATTCATATGTTTAAATGTTTGTTTCAAGAAATAGCTTTGTACACCCTTCTGTCTTTTATTTATTTTTTTTTTTTTTGTTTTTCTTTAGCAGGGAATCATGTGGCCTAGGTGGATGTTCAATTTTCTAGGTATCAGAGCATAGGCTTGTAGCCGTATTCACCTATGTTTGCCTCCTGAGTATTGCAGTTGAGGAACTAGCTCAGGATTGCTTCAAAATCTTGACACCCCTGCCTATACCTCTATCATATGTTATCAGTGTGCATTTTTGCTTTTGAAAGATGGTAATTATGATGATTATTATCTAACTATGATATATGTGCTCTCTCTATAGATATGCATATGTATAGTTATATATAAATAATCAATGATTGAGTATATATTTATGTATAAAATCAATGATTAATAAAGTTTCTTCACATATCCTGAGCTCAATTGTTTTGATTTGTAATTTTGAAAACATTTTCTCACACTTTATGTTGTGTCTGGTTCATGATGGCGTTCCTTGAAACCCGAAATCACCTTATTCTGATATCCAGTTATTTTTTCTTCCATTTGTCCCTGTATTTTCAGTGCCCTATATACAATAATATCGCCTAATACCAAATTAAAAAAATGATCTTTTATGTTTTCCTCATATGTTTTCTAATAGTTGCTTATACATTTAGATCTGAGATTCATGATGAATTCATTTTTATCTGTGGTCTACATGAAGGTAAATCCTATTTTATACATTTGTTAACTTTGATGAACTAGCAATATTTTAAGAAAGTGTTTATTACATTGTTTATTACATTGATATATTTAATTGCTACTGCTATATAAGGCCAATCAGGTGTTTGTGTAAAGGCTAATGTCTTTGCTTTCAATGCTACACTATTTATAAGCCAAGAAATCAAACCCACCAGAAACTAGGAACAAGAAAATGCCCTTTCTCAAAATCTTCTGAGATAGTGTGTCTCTACCAGGATGGTGCTCTTTGCCTCCATAGCAAAGGGAGAACAAATATTGGTTATCTTAAGCCACAGCTTTTGGCACTTTGATATAATAGACTAAGGAATTTACATGTAAGAGGATAACATGCTCTTTGGTGCTGGACTCCCATGAACTTGACTCCAGTAATATTCCATTAGTTAACTCTGAGGCACAGAGGCAATTTTCTCAAAACTTGGCATCATCTTCAATCTATGAGTTGCAAAAATAGACCCATATGCCTTGTGGTTTGAAATGGGTGGTTGTTATAACTAAAATTGTTAAGTCTCAGTTGGTTTTCACTGTTGTAAATATTATCAAGGGAAACTGTCTTTAAGAAGAGGTTTTTTTGTAAAGTATGTTTGTAGGGATGCCAGCTGTTTGGCTTCTCTAGGCTACATGGTCATTTACAAAGCCACCACACTTAAAGACTGTCCAATCAAGTATAAATAATTCTAATACTAAAAAAACCCTACTAATAATAATTTTAAAATTTCCAAATGTCATATCACAATGTTTTAATTCTGTGACACATGTGTTTCACTATTGCCTGAATGTGCTTATAGCTAAATTTTTATTCTCATCCTTGATTATGAATGCTTCTGTCTTAATGATTGCATTGTAATAATACAGATTTTTTTAATACAGATACACACTATCATCAGCAATGGAGTCTAACGTCATGTGTCTTCTCTGCTCATCCCCTAGTTTCTTTCCACATTCTTCACATTAGAGAGATGTGTGCTAAAACCCCATTCCACACCTTTGTGACTCTGAGCTCCAAGTGGCTCTTGGCCCACACTGTTGACAGCATGGCTTCTGCTGTTAAGAGCTACTATATTCGCCTGTCAAGTTCCTGTTTCTTAGGATGAACAGTTAGGTAAAATGAGACAGAACAGGCTTTTAGAAGGCTCTTGACAGATGGTTTTGCCTGCTCGTAGCCCTGGTAGAATCAATAAAAACTTGTCACACACACACACATACAAAACCCTGCCTAAAGTAATGAGCACTGACTTATACAATTTTATTTGTACCTCTAGAAAATGTCTGTAGGCAGAGTTCAGTATTTATGGGGCAAGTGCTTGCCTCTGGTGCTTATTTTCCAGGAAGGATTGTTGGAAATCTTACTAGAATGAGATTATGAAAATGCAGGTTAAAATATTGTCAATCAGGTACTTTTCCTCCCTTTCTGCCTCTAATTCACAGACTTTTTTCTCACTGTCTATCCTTTTCTTACTCTCAAATGTGAGAGAGCATGTGGGCATGTCCACCTGCCCACAAACATGCATACATAAGCAGATTAGAGCACTATCCTTTGAAAATAGATGACAAAGATCATGTAATCTTTATGAATAGCTCAGTTCCACCTGCTGTATGACTTGTAACCATTGTGTAGTATATGCTATTCTTGTTGAAAATCTATCTCCACATTTAGAAGGAACATTCTGTAGATATATGTTCTATCTTAAACCTACACTTTTATTATGGAACATAGAACTCGGTCTGGCTTTGCTGAGTAGAGCAGAGATGTCTGACTCAAGCTTTCTTGCTGTTCGTTCAATATGTGGTTATTTTAACTGGTAACTTGGGTACCCTCCAGTGCTTTTGGGAAAATTAGAGACAAATAATAGATAGTATATAAATATATAAAACATCATCTTCTATTTCTGATGTTGTTGACATTCATTGAGTGACTGGTAGGCAAAATAACGTGTGCTTGCATGCCGTAGCTTCCTCAGTGGATTTGATTTCATAGCTGTTGGCATGTTTTCCTGATGCTGGTTCATTACATAAAGAGGTATTGCACTCAGTAGAGCATAATAGATTTCAGGTTAACATTTGTTACTGAGAATAAGGTTAGATCTCAATCCGAAATGCCAAGCTGAGTCTGTCAAAGGTAAGCAATACACATCACTCATTACGTCATCATGCTCAACATGCTCTTTTGGTGGTTTCTACCTTATTTGTAAAATAATCATATCTCCTTGCATGTGGGAGAAAAACTGAACTTGGAACTTAGCTACAATGATACTGCCTTTAGGCAAAACATATGCTTTGTTTTTATCAAATTTTCCTATAATACCTGTATACTCTTCACTAGGACTCATTAAGTTATAACAGATTCTTCTTGATCTAAAATATCTTATGCAGACTACTTTGTACTGCTGCTTCCTTTCACATAGAGATGGAGGAATCAGAAACAGCAGATTTTAGATTTTCTTGTTTTCAAACATTGCAAATAGAATTGAAGTTTATTTAAAGGAAAGCACATAAAGGGTATGTCCATGTTTTCTATAAGGTAGCAATGATTCACTCTGCTTCACGAATTGACGATTCAGAGAGAATACTCTTTGGTATCTTGAGGTATCATTCATACAGGAAATGCAAGTAGTAGTTGCCAGCTGTAGTAGTAGCAAACGTGCTAACTCACTAATTAGAGAAATGCAAATTATAAACACATATTTTGCTACTCCTGGGGCATTGTTGAAGAATTAGTGCAGGAAGAATCCTAAAAATCCACATTCACCTTTGGGGGATCTTTAAGGAAAGCTGTGGTTTGTGCTTCTTGGTGCAGTTTGCGCAGTAGCAGCTGGTATAGATGGACAGAAGTTAAATAAAGGAAAACTTAAACCACAAGAGCAAATAGAAGACTGCAGATGATAACCTAATTGATCTAATTTTGAAACAGTTTAAGGTCACATAGTATTGCAGCCTTGGAAATACTGCCCTGTCTTTGGTTCAAAAAAATTCTAAAGAACCCATAAGTAGAACATTTCTTTAGGTGTTTTTCATCCATTTGAGATTCCTCAGAGAATTCTTTGTTTAGCTATGTATCCCATTTTTTAATTGGATTATTTGGTTTTCTGGAGTCTAACTTTTGAGTTCTTTATATATATTGGACATCAGCACTGTATCCAATGTAGATTTGTATAGATCTTTTCTCAATCTGTTGGTTGCCATTTTGTCCTATCGACTGTGTCCTTTTCCATACAGAAGCTTTTCAGTTTCATGAGGTCCCATTTGTCCATTGTTGATCTTAGAGCCCGAGCCATTGGTGTTCTGTTCAGAAAAGTTTTCCCTGTGCTAATGTGTTCAAGGCTATTTCCCACTTTCTCTTCTATTAGATTCAGTTTATGTGATTTTATGTGAAGGTCCTGGATACACTTCGACTTGAGCTTTTTACCAGGAGATATAAATGGATCAAAATGCATTCCTTTACATGCAGACTTCCAGTTAGACCAGCAGCATTTGTAGAAAATGCCTTTTTCCCTACTGTATGGTTTTGGCTTCTTTATCAAAGAACAGGTGACCATAGGGTTCATTTCTGGGTCTTCAATTGTATTCCATTGATCTACCTGCCTGTCTCTGTATCAATACCATGAGTTTTTTAAAATTACTATTGCTCTGTAGTACAGCTTGAGGTCAGGGATGGTGATCCCCCCAGAAGTTCTTTTATTATTGGGAATTGTTTTCTCTATCCTGGATTTTTTGTTATTCCAGACTAAGGGGAGAATTTCTCTTCCTATCTCTGTGAAGAATTGAGTTGGAATTTTGATGAGGATTACATTGAATCTGTAGATTGCTTTTTGTAAGATGGCCATTTTCACTGTGTTAATACTACTGATCCATGAGCATGGTAGATCTTTCAATGTCCTGACGTCTTTTTCAAGTTGTTTTTTTCAGAGTCTTGAAGTTCTTGTCACACAGATCTTTTACTTGCTTGGTTAGAGTTATACCAAGATACTTTATATTATTTGTGACTATTGTGAAGGGTGTTGTTTCCTTAATTTCATTATCAGCCCACTTATCTTTTGTGTAGAGAAAAACTACTGATTTTTTTGAGTTAATTTTTTTATCCAGTCACTTTGCTGAAGTTGTTTATCAGGTGCAGGAGTTCTCTGGTAGTACTTTTGGGGTTGCTTATGTACACTATCATATCATCTGCAAATAGTGATACTTTGACTTGCTTTCTGATTTTTATCACTTTGACTTCCTTTTGTTGTCTAAATGCTCTAGGTAGAACTTCAAGTACTATATTGAATAAATAGGCAGAGAGAGGGCAGCCATGTCTTGTTCCTGATTTTAGTGGGATTGCTTCAAGTTTCTCTCCATTTAATTTGATGTTGGCTGTTGATTTGCTATATATTGCTTTTATTATGTTTAGGCATGTGCCTTGAATTCCTTAGTCATCAGGAAAATGCAAATAACAAGCTTGAGATTCCACCTTACACTAATCAAAATGGCTAAGATAAAAAACTCAGGAGATAGCAAATGTTGGCAAGGATGTGGAAAAAGAGGAACACTCCTCCATTGCTGGTGGGATTGCAAGCTGGTACAGCCACTTTGGAAATCAATCTGGCAGTTCCTCACAAAATTGAAAATAGCCCTATCTAAAGTCCCGGCTATACCACTCCTGGGCATATATCCAAAAGATGTTCCAACACATAACCAGGACTCATGCTCCATTATGTTCACAGCACTCTTATTTATAATAGCCAGAAGCTGGAAACAACTCTGATGTCCCTTGATAGAAGAATGGATACAGAAAATGTGGTATATTTGCACAGTGGAATACTACTCAGCTATTAAAAATGACAACTTCACAAACTTTGAAAGCAAATGGATGGAACTAGAAAATATCATCCTGAGTGAGATAAGCCAGATCCAAAAGGACATACATGATATATACTCACTGATAAGTGGAGGTTAACCTAAAAGCTTGGAATATTAATGATACAACTCAAAGATCATATGAAGCTTAACAAGAAGGAAGGCCAAAGTTGAATGCTTCAAACCCTCTTGGAATGGGAAACAAGATAATCATGGGAGGCAGAGGGACAGGGGACCTGGTTGGCAGAGGGGTGGGGGAAGCAAAAAGGGGGGTGAAGGACCAGGCATGGGAATGGGCAGAAGTCCAGAGGGTCAGGAGAATGAATAGAAAAAAGTAGCAGTGGGGGTGGGAATCTTGGGGAACCAGTAGAAAGTCCCAGATGTCAGGGATGCAAGAGGCTTCCAGGATCCAATGGTGACTTTAGACAAAATACCCAACAGCAGGGAGATAGAACCTGGAGAGACCACCTCCAGGAGATAGACATGGCCCCCAGTGGAGGATGGGGCCACCCACTCATCTAAAAATATTTAACCCAGAATTGTCCCTGTCTAAAAAAAAAAATGCAGGGACAAAAATGGAGCAGAGGCTGAAGGAAAGGCTTTCCAGGGACCGAACTATGAAATACATACCATCCTCTGACACCAAACTCAGACACTATTTCTGATGCCAATATATGTTTACAAAGAGGAGCCTGGTATGACTGTCCTGTGAGAGGCTCTGCCAGCACTTGACTAAGACAGATGTAGATCCTCACAGCCAACGATTGGACTGAGCCCAGGGACCATAATGGAAGGGTTAGGGGAAGGGCTGAAGGAACTGAAGAGGACTGTAACCCCATAGGAAAAACAACAGTATCAATTAATAGGAACCCTCAGAGCTCCTGGGGACTAACCAACCAACCAAAGTGTGTACATGAGCTGGTTTGTGGCTCCTGCTACATAGGTAGCAAAGAACTGCCTCATCTGGCATCAGTGTGAGGGGAGGTGCTTGGTTTTGTTGAGGCCTGATACCCCAGAGAAGTGGGAGTGCTAGAGGGCTGAGGGAGCAATGGTTGGTTCAGTGGGAGAGCACTCTCTTAGAGGCAAAATGGAGGGGCATGGGCTGGGAGTCTTCATGGAGTGGAGACTGGGAAGAGGATAATATTTGAAAGGTAAAAAAATAAAATGATTGATAAAAAATAAAAAAGAAGGCATAAGTAATCATATTATTATTTAATCAAAATTATATATAATACATGTAAGTCTGTATATACATATATAGTTTTAAAAAAAAATTGTCCCATCTGTGTTGACAATATTCCTTCCCCTCAAGAGCCATAGGCTATCTGGAAAGGCATAAAGAAATCCTCTTTTGAGTTGTTGTTGTCCAAGAGACTCTCAAAATTTGAATTAATATTACTGTTGCCACTGAGATCTGGAAAATAAGTTTCTATTGCTGAAGATCCTATACATTTTAGACACAGGACACAAAGGAGATGAAACGGATATACCTGAAGGTCTCCTTCCTGAGGATAATCTTTCGTAGGACCAGAAAATTCCAAGGCAGAGAAGTTACCAATAGCCTACATATCTGTGAAAACCTATGAACCACAATAATGATCTTCATGTCATCATAACCCTACATTTACAGGAGTGGTAGGCATATGTTGGCAGTAGTCAGTAGCTGCTTAAGTAAACTTAAGACCCTATCATCAATAGTGAAAAAGTGCATTGTACTGGAAACTTAGTCAAAGCTAGAGAAAACATGGATCTCGGAGAAAAAAAAAAAAAAAAAAAAAAAAAAACTCCAATTGCCACTTTTTTTTTGCCTGCATCATGCAAAAATACATTCTAAATATTTACTCGTATGCCAACAGACAAATGTAATTCTCATCTCTCATCAAAAAGACTTTTCTTTATAGCAGACTGACACCATCACAGAAAACGCAACCAATCAATATATAGTAAAAAAAGAGATTGCATGGTGCCCAACTGATACATCTATAATACAACTCCTGCATTCTTTATTGTGGAAAAGAAAATAAAAAGAGCTGAGGGGGTTTGCAGTTCCATGGAGGGAGCAACAGTGTCAACTGGCCTGACCCCCCGAAGCTCCCAGAGACTGGACCACCAACCAAAGAATACACATGGAGGGACTCATGGTGCTGGCTGCATATGTGGCAGAGGAGGGCCTTGTTGGCCATCAGTGGGAGGAGAGGCCCTTGGGCCTAAGGGTGTTAAATGCCCCAGTGTAGGGAAATGCTAAGGGGGGAAGATGGGAGTGGGTGGATGGGTAGAGGAGCACCCTCATAGAGTCAGGGGGAGGGAGGATGGGATAGGGGGTTTCCAAAGGGGAAAACATTTGAAATGTATATAAAGTAAATATCCAAAAACAAAAATTGAAAAACAAAAAACAAAACAAAAAACAGAAAGATTAGAAGAGCTTGAGGAACAGGAAATGTGCTGGGAGAGTGTATCTTCTAAAAGTATCTGAGAAGCTACACTCATGGAATCTTATCAACACAGTTTCCTAAACAAGACTTGAACAAGGGTGCCACTGATATACACGGTAACATGGAAGGGGAAAGCTCATGAGGCCTCAGCCCTAAACAAAATACTACATTAACGGAGGAATGTTCAGAGTGGAAGAAATAGTCTTCTCGGGGAAAAGCCTCTCATGATTTTTTGTCTAACACTAACTAGTCAGTCTTGAAATCATATGAATTGATCAGGTTGGAATTGTATGTTTAAGAATATATATGTATCTAAAAACAACTAAATTAAAAGAAGCCATAATTTTACGAGAGGTCAACAGGGTATTTGAATGGGGTCGGAGGAAGGAAAGGGAAGAGGCAAAATGATGGTAGAGCCTCTTCATCAACTATGAGATTAAAAACTATAGGTAGAAAAATGGACCAATTTAAATCATCACTCCTTGGTTTGCTTCTGCCTAATTATCTGACTTTTACCCTTCCTGAATTAATGAAATTTTAATTAAGCCTAACTGAGTGGATTTTTTGTTGTTGCTTCATTGTTTTGTTTGTTTGTTTGTTTTTAAAATGAAGCTGCTTAACTGTTTGTCTCCTTGTACTAAGGCCTCTATTTCATTTCATAAATTGTTAGACTATACTTCAAAGGTTTTCAGTTTCTACTTTACAAATACCATGGAGATTCTGAAGTTAGTGAAATGACATCTACAAAGTGACTTCTAGGATTCTTAGAAATAGTGTCTGAAAAACGCATGAACAGAGTTCTGTAAAAAAGGAAAAAGCAGATAGATTTCAGTATATTTAATACCAGCCTGTCCCCACATGTAAGAGAAACACATTGCAATTCTCTGTGATTGATGTATGTGTTTTATGCTGGCTCTGCATATTTAAATTCACTAATTCAACACTGGAATGACAACATGCTCTCAGTATAGACAAAGCATAAATGTCTGCTTCCTTGGTCTTTACATAGTCCCTTACACTATTTCCAAACATTTCATATGTGTAAAGGAATCTAGGAACTTGCATATTATTTTTTTAACATTTTGAGTTAGAGTCTGAAGGACACTTTAACCCACCCTTGTGGGAGCATCTTAATGTCCTGGAGGAATGATGATTTCTGCTTTATTTTCTGTACATTCTTTCACACTAAACCATACTATGGCAAGTGTTTTCCATTACCAAGGATGGCCACATTGGACTATACATGGCTATTTTGTGTCTCACCGCTGGCCCTCAGATTGTATACTCTGTAGCTTCTCCCTGCTTCTTATCTGAAAACTGGGGGCAATGCCTCTGTCTATACCTTATAGAATAACCAGAAATGGTAGATGAGATGCTTGTATACACTTTCAAAAAGTAAGATTCCTAAAACTGCAAGTAAACTCATATTTATTTTAAAACAGACTTAAATGCTAGCAACAATTTTCATGTTAAAAGGGAAATATTTGAGAGACTTGATTTTCTTAATAGGTGTTTGAACTATCTGTAAACTTCTTTACTTTTAAGTATCTTTGCTCAATTAATACAACTCACCCAGTGATGAAGAATATATTTTAGAGATTAGTGAAAGATGACATTCCACTTTTCTTTATGCATTTATACATATTTTTATTTTACCTCATAAGCAAAGTTATGTTACTTTTAAAAGGGTAATATTACTAATGCTGATGCTTACAGTTTTGAGTGAAAACAACAATCTATAAATATTTGTCTTATACCCACATGTGAGCGTAGTTTTCACCCCTCATCAAGCCTCTCTTTGCAAAAGATGGAGACCATTACAGAAACCACAACCAATCAAAATGCAGAGTTATGGCACAAATTCTAAATGGATAGACATAACACCCACACACAAGACTCAGGGAGTATAGCAGAAAAGAGGGAAGAAAGACTGTCTGGGCCAGTGGATCAGGGAACTTGCTTTGAGATTGGATATTGTATTAATATCTGAAACCATTCACATGAATTCACAAAGACATGCATAATAAAACATGAGCAAAATAAGGACGTCATTCACAAACATACCAAACTGGACAGGAAAATCCCAAGAGGCCTCAACCTTACACAAACAACTCATGCAACTCAGTGAAACTGGCAACAGGATAGGAAGAGCACACCAACAGACTGCCCAGTACCAAATGATCAGCCTTTAAAACATACATACAAGTAACAGTATACAGCCTCAACTGCTTATACTTAAGAATATGTATGTATTCACATATGAATACAATAACAATTAGCCAAAATTAGCCATACATTTGGAAAAAGGAGAGAGAACTATATATGAGGGTTTGAAAGAGAACAGGGAAAAGTTGTGATTAAATCATAATCTCAGAAATAATAAAAAACTATATTAAGTGGCTTATGAAATAGTGCTGTGAATAATAGGGCTTGCTGTCAAGATGTGAATTTCATACTTAGGAACCATGTAGAAGAAGAAAAAGAGCAACTACTGCAAGTTTTCCTCCTAACTCTGTATGTGTGACATCACGTTTGGCACTTCTGTTTCATTTCCTACACATATGTAATAGTTATATATATGAAATTTATTTTCAAAACCATATTGACAAAAGTATTGACAAATCACATAGTTGGTTCAAAGAGGTCATAGTGGAAAATAAAACTATATGCTGATTTTTAAAAAAAGGAATTGACATAACTCTGTTTTAATTTCAGCTCCTAAGGACTCACAGTTATTCTGGGAATCCTCTGAGAAGTGCTGACCCTGCAGAAGGTCAGTTTGTTTTGACAGTGAATGGAGGATCCTATGCAGTTTCCTACTCCCAGTTGGAAAGCTGGCTGGAATACTTGGTGCCACACTCCTAAACTTGCTGTAGCTTCAATCTAGAGATTTAATAAAAATGAGAATTTACATAACAGTTCACATGCATTTTTATCAAATTGTTAAAAATATTGAAAATAATGTCACCTACTAAATAAAAAAAAGTAATCCTAGGACCTCTCTTGTTCAATGTCATCACAACTTTATAAATAAGAGGCATTTATATCTTATTAATGTGCATTCTATGCATATATGATTTGTAATTAGTAGGTTGATAAGTTCTGAAGGTTAACTTTGCATATGAGAAAAACACCCTGCAGCATTTTATATAGTGCTACCAGAATGTGGGGCTTCCATCAGAACGTATCATATATTTGAGAACAAGAGCACATTGACTTTAAATAAATTTTAGTAAATTCATCTTATTGCTCACTAGAATGTATGTATGCTTCCTGGTAAAGTACTCGAGGCTAGACTATAATTAGTTACTATATCTTATATTTAATTATCTTATTTTTATTTGGAATACTATGAAATAAATTTCTTTCTTTAAAAATGTGATTTAAATACTTTAAATTTTAAACTGGGTTCACTTCCTTGAATGTTAAGACATAAGCAGGGAAAAGGTTATTAAATTTTACCAAAATGTCACATTATTGTAAAACAAAATACGGGTTTAAATTATTATATAACTTATGGTTTGAACTAGAAATTTTTGTTTTAAATTAAAGCAGTTATATCCTTGAGTTTCACATACTACAATGTATGTATGTATGTATGTATGTATGAGTCAGAGTCTTGCATGTAGCTCAGGCTTCCTTCAACCTTAGGATTCTCACCGACACACTTTTAAGTAATGTAACTCTGGGGTTATACTTCCGCTCTCTTAATGGTTTTCTAATCATCTGGTAGTTTCACAGTCTCCCACAATGTGAATTTTACAGATGTTGAATTAGATAGAGAAAGAAAGGGGAGGAATGAACTGGGGATTCTAAAATATAAATACCTGCAGTTGTCCTATAACCTCAGGTATGACAGGGGTGGGGCTCAGCAGTAACAACAACAACAACACACACACAACAGTCATTAAATTTGTTCTTTTCAGAGGTGGCACCGTCATAGCAGAAACTTTCATCTTCTCAGAGCCACTGTTCTCTCATGTATAAGATGAAAATAAATTGTGTGATGAACTGGTCAATGCTAAGTGCACAATAAACCGTGAAGAGCCTGAAACAATGAAGACTTCAATGAGTGATGAGCAACATGGGGAGATGGGCTTACGGGTATTCTCTGGATATGGAAATATCTGAAATCCCTCCTAACACTGCACATTTTTATATAGAATATACCTTTATACTGTACATTAATTATACCACATTATGCTTTTAATCATGACATTTTTATCTATGAAGTTATTTTGCTCACATATTCTGTAACACTTCACACATTAACTGCCCTGTCTACTTTACTACTTGTGCTATTCCTCCCTTAAACTCATATACCTACTTTCATCTTCTTTATTTTATATCCTACATGTAAGAGATGTTGTACAGTATTGGTTTTTCTGACTCTTCTTATTGTGTTGATCATGATGATCTCTTGTTTCACCAGTTTCTTTAAGCTAAAGAACTTTACACACACATACACACACACACACACACACACACACACACAAACACACACAAACACACACACACACACAAAATCTGGTGATTCATTGATGAGTATATGGACTGATTTATAACTTGGCTATTTGGAGTAATGCGTGATTGTACAGGTACCCCTGACATATGCTCACTTTGATGTACTTCTTTTTTGTGCAACAAGCATTACATATCTGATTGATATGGTAGTGATTTTTTTGGCAGTGGAAACTGCATAGTGATTCCTAATGGCTGCCACATTTTATATCTGTATTAGAAGTCTGTTATCATCAGCATCTGATAAATTTGTTTTTCTTATCATATCCATTGTGACCTGGGTGAGATGAAATCTAATTATTTTGTTTATTACTTCATGATCAAACCCTATTATATATACTCCTTATGTAGGTGACTTTCAAATCTGAACAGTGATCAACTAAGATAAAATGTATAGTAAATACGATGAAAATATTACGCATATTTTGCGTAAGTTGATATGTCATGTGCTTGTGTAATAAATGCATGTCTGAAGTACACTTATACTCTTAGCCTAGTACAATTATGTTAGTAATGACTAGAAAATCCTTGCTATAGTCTACTGGATTTCATTTAATGACTGAAAATAGTTTGAAGCCTACAGACTCAACATCCTGAAGAGAGCAACATAGCCAAGTAATGAAGATGGTAGAGATTAAGTGTGTGCCTTCTAGGGATGCACATGGTGAAGGAGCCAAGGGATTCCTGATGAGGATCTGAGGTGCCAAACTGGGCCTCAGGCACTCTTATTCATGGTATTTGGCACTGAATATGATCTTAGTGAATATGTTTGAATTACCACAGCCTAGAGAAGACAGGGTCATTACTCATGAATGACCTTCAAATATGGTCTTTTATTTTTGGTTCAAACAGAGAAGACATGGGCAATGACATTTGCCATCCTGCTTTACTGCTCATATGAGGTACTGTCATGAAAACCCTGGGAAAGGTGTTTTCTCAACATATAAGTTCAGTTATACATCTTCTGACTGAAATGATTGAAGACATCTACTTTTGGGATTTTTTTATGAACATATTTTCTATATTACTGACAGAGACAAGCTGCCTCTCTTTGGGGTTTCCTTTCCTGGAAGGGAAACACAATGACTCATTTGTCTACGTTGGAAAGTGTCTGTGATGGTGTCTGGTGCACAGTGGGTTCTCATATAAGATGACATAACTTTATTTTAAATTCAGTTCCACTTTCCCATAGAATCAGGACTGTTAAATTGTGAACATATTTTTGCTTTCCTGCTTCATAAAATATGAGCTGTAATCCAGATGGTATTTCCCACAGAAACATATGGACAGACAGTTTACAAGGAGGACTCTTTCAGGATCCATCCCCACTTAGCACAGAAGGCTGACAATTTTACCAACACTCTTCAAGATCCTTGTTGAGAAGAGGTCTGAACAGATATCAATCGTGGAAACAAACACCTGAAAAAAGATTATGTAAACTGCTTCATTGATAGACATGACTTTTCGTGACAAGAGATTGGATGGGTGCTGTGAGTGTACTGGGATGCAGTAAGAAATTCTTTCCTCTACAAGTGCAGAACACAGACTTTGGCATGAACATGTAATATGGTATTAGGCCATATAGTTTTCCATTTTAGTTTTTTAGTACTTTATTTTATATTTATGCTTGTTTCACTTCATGTCTGGAGGGCATTAGGAATTACAAAAGGGCATGCTCTTTACTACTTGCTTACGGGGTACCACTATATAATGGTTATGAATATATTCAATGGGGACAGTTTTATCCGTTAGACTAAGCTGAGTTACAGACATGTGTGAAACATGATTAGAAGTCAATGGAAGAAGACTAGAATAGCCCCTTCTTATATAATCTCTTCTATTCTCTAAAGAAAACCAATGATTACAGAGTTCCTTTTCTAGATTTTTGATGCCTTTCAGCTATTAACACCATTTCTTTTGACTTATATTTGTGAAATTATTTCCTGAAAGAGTGTTATCTGAATTTGTGTAATGAAAATGTTCTTCACCTCTATGGGTGGGAACTGTGCAAACTGCTAAGGTCAAGAATAAAGTAGTAAAGGCAGAAGAAACACACACTTTCTCTGCTTGAATCTCCTTTCCCCTTGGACCTAACAGATCTAGCCTGAGGACTTGGACCCAAGCATCCCTCACCATCTTCCAATTCCATCCTTACTCAAGAACAAAGTTCATGAACCCCAAGGAGCCAAACTGTATGAGCTACTTCTCATACAGTTTTTATGGTTCAGTTCATGTCCAAAAACCATACATTTTCATGGAGAATGTTAAGAAACAGAAAAACATAATTGTCTATATGAAAAGCTTGTTATAAAGTTTTCTCTTTTAGAAAGTTTAAAGTTTCTCTTTTAAAGTTTAAAGTTTCTCTTTTAGTCTATTATAAGACTCTCTCATCCTCAATCTCCTCATCTGTGCAATCTGAAATTATGTCAGAGCAACATGCTGTGATAGAAACTGAGGCTCATGATTTAAAACTGACCAAAGCACAGGGCACATTGAATGTTTAGAGAGATTGAGATATTAGAGAGGATTCACACACACACACACACACACACACACACACACTCACATGCATGCACACACACAAGTACACAGAAACACTCACACTCACATGCATATACACACACTTATGCCCATGCATGCATACATGTACACATAGGAGTTAACTTTGGATTTGAAACATGACTAGCAGAACAGGAAATAATTATATCACTGATCACTGTTGAAAAACTGAAAAAAAAAACATTTCATGAAAACAGCATATGTTAGGGGTAATAAATATTCTAAGATATCTTATTTATAAGAGTGGGTACTAGGAATAGAAAGCACCATGAACAATAAGGACAGCATCATAGAGGGAAACTCTGTGCACCATGCGTAGGTTCAGCCCAGGCCAATAGACCAGCAGGAGCAGTTATGTACACTTGCTTTCCAGCACATTGTCAATAGAATAAAAGTTTCACTATTCCTCCCCCATGTTCCCAGAGGTAAACACATCTCAAATGAGGAGATACTATCACTATCCTCAGGAGTATCACGTCTCAATGCCTGTAGGAAATGTAACATTCATTACATAAAAATGCATCTGACCTGTCTGTCAACAAGTCATCTTTAACAGAGCTGAAGCAGGTTTACCTTGGTGGCTTTTGCTACACATACTAACGGAGCTCCTGGGAATAGAGACCTGATGACAAAGATGGGAGGTTTATCCTGATCTGTTTGACTCTAACACTGACAGTTCTGTTTTACACGGTGCAAATTCTCCAATGTGTCAGGTGCATACACAGCAACTAACAAATGAGATTTTCATGAGCTCACAATGAATATTGTGGTGCATTCTTTCAGTATTTCTCACTACCTTTCCTATCACCCACCTTTCAGAAATCTCTGCTGATGTTTCCTTTCCATTTGGGATACAAGCTGTCGGAGCTGGGAGCTACTTATAATCCTGAAGCTTACCATGGCCTTGCCTCAAAGTGGTGCTTAGGATTAACTCGAATGCTCTGTGGTATCACACACACACACACACACACACACACACACACACACACACACACACACACACACACAGAGAGAGAGAGAGAGAGAGAGAGAGAGAGAGAGAGAGAGAGAGAGAGAGAGAGACTCTGAACCAAATTACTTATCCTGGTTCTTTTAATCTGATTATTTGTATCTGTTGGAGATGTAAATCACACTTGAATGATTCAACAAGATAGAATCAGGAAAAATATTTAAAATAAACATTATGGTGGCTTAAAATACATCACAGCTTTTATTTACTTCCTGTTTTAAACAGAAGTTGAAAACCATATAGTTAGGAAATTCTGTTAGAGTTTCAGCACTATGTCAAGTGCAACATACACACACAATTCACTCCTCAGTTATATCAGTAGAATCAATTCTGTTTCTGTGATAAAATACACGTTCTGATAGTTTGGGTAACTTGTCATCACCTTGAAGGCACTAAGAGAAGACCTAGAATTCAATTATATGTTTTCTTGCCTATAAAATTCTGTACAGTTACGGCCCCTTTTAAATATCCTGCACTGAGAAATCCTGCTTATATTCTCCTGTAAATTCCTACAATGTGCTGAGATACTGGGGCGTTGTGCAACCTGAACCTGCAGAGAAAAGAAAAAAGCACTTCAATGTGAATACCATGAAAATAATTTGTTACTTCAATCATCTGGAAGTGCATCTATTCCACCTGACAGCATTTTGCAAGGATGCTGAGAACATCAATAGATTAGTGAGGCTGAAGTCTTAGGGGATGTATAACCTTATGTTTCTGAGCATTTAACTCATTAAAATTCACAAAGAAAGACCTTATGGTGCCATCATTTTATCCAGCTAATATCATCAGTAAGACTCAAGTGCTGTGACTTTCTATAGTCACTCCAGCAGCAGTGAGCATATGGTTTGACTTCTCTGTGAAGCCTCAGGGCATCCAACAGTATCTTTCATGGATAATGGATAAAAGCTGTCATACCAGTAGGTAACGTCTGTTCCATCAATACTACCATCATGCAGAGAATTTGGAGGTAATTTTAGGAGCTATGAACTGACCAAAGTCTATCCTGTCAACACTATATCTTAAGAAACAATCTGGGAAAATGCTTCCTGCTTACTCAATCTTTGCACTTTCTCTGTGTTAGCATTGGCTCCTTAAGGAAAACAAAGATTATTGGCAGTAAATTCACACCGCTATTTTTGGAGTCGATATTTCTAGCAATTAAATACAATTTCATCCCTCTTAGATTTATTCAAATCTGTATCACATCTCAAATGTATAAAGGAGGTCCACCGCCTACCCACATAGTACTGAGAAAGAACAAGTAAGACCTGAAAAGCAAGAAAGCCCATGTGTAAATTCTCAGAACCCCTAAACAAGTTCCTGCAAAGTTAGCCAAGACAGCATGGCACAGCAATTGAGAAGAAGAAGAAGAAGAAGTTAGGAGACTTGACAGACTCCTCATTTTGCAGCTGCTATGATCACTTACCTCAGGATAGTTTCCTGTTCACTGTTCTGGTCTCCATCCTTTGTTTCTTCAGTAAATGTCACTGCCCGTTTTTCCACTTTCCAAAATCATGGTTTACGGTTATGATCCTTATAATCCAGTGGTTCTCAACCTTCCCTATGCTATGACCCTCTAAATAGTTTCTGGTGTTGTAGTGACCTCGCAACCATAAAATTACTTCACTGGTATTTCATAACTGTAATGTTACTAATGTTATTTATTGCAATGTAAAAATCTAGTAGGCAGGTTATCTGATTCATGACCCCCAAAGAACTCTAGATCCCCAGGTTGAGAACTCATCCATTTAACCTTTATTCTAATCATTCCAATGCTGTTTCTGAGTATTCATTCTACCCTCGTCTCAAGACATTTACAGAGAAAAACCCTAGCCAAAGGCAATGTTTTCTGGGCCCTAAGCCACATGGAAGCTGTTAACTAGCCCTTGGGTCTTCATTCCTCCCTTCTTCAGAATATTCCTTACGTTTATTTCTATCCCATTCAACAGCTGGAGCAAGATCTGAAGAGTGAATTCTCAAAAAAAAAAAAAGTCTTTAAAAATGTTCAACACCCTTAGTAATTAGAGAAATGCAAATGGATCTCTTTAGATTTAAACTATAACACATTCTCTTGTCAAAGAAAAGGGGGAGGGGAGCTTTAGGCTCTAAAGCCTTCGCATGTTAAATTAAACTACCACTCTGCTAGTTGCTTAGAAGATGCCCCACCCTCAATTTGTGCCTACTCTTTCAGTCTTGTCTCTATCCATTTCCTGCCCTGACAACTAGTTCCAGCAATATCTTTAATACTTCTGGAGTACTCCAGAGGAATTTTCATTTCAAACCCTTTGGCTTCTGCTCCTTTATATGCAAATCCCCTTCCATGACTGCTGTTTCACTCAGTTTCAGAGAGCTTTCGGGACTGTAGTTAATAGTTCCCTTTCCCATACTTACTCTGTGACCTCTTCCCCTGGAGGTGACTTTTCACTCAAATATGTCTACTTGCCCCTTGCCAATATGCTTCTTTACATATTTATGTATACAGCATCTTTTGTTTAATGTGTTTGACACTGAATCAACAGTGTTCAAAAAAGTCTGTGCCATGGACTCCTTGCAATCTGGGCATGTGCCATGAACAGGCCTTGGGCACAGATTCCTCAGCCAGTCCCAAATCATCCAGAGGAAGCTCATCTCCCTGGTGCTCTAACACGCCCAGGATCATAGGATCCCAGGATCTCAGGAGCTTGGTAACATCAGGATCTCAGGGTCACAGAGGCAGCTTGATTCCCAGGAGTTCTGTCACACCCAGGATCTCAGTATCACAGGATTCCAGAATCACAGTATCCCAGAAACAGATGGTTTCTGAGGAATTCTGACACAACCAGGATCACAAAAAGACAGGCTCTGGCCAGATAAAAGGAGGGCAGGTAGCACTAGAGATAATCAGATGGCAGGAGGCCAGTGCAAGAACATAAGCAACAGAAACCAAGGTTACCTGGCATCATCAGAACCCAGTTCTCTCACCATAGCAAGTCCTGGATACACCATCACACGGAAAAGGCAAGATTTGGATCTAAAATCACTTTTCATGATGATGAGAGAGGACTTTAAAGAGGACATAAATAACTTCCTTAAAGAAATACAGGAGAACACAGGTAAACAGCTAGAAGCCCTTAGAGAGGAAACACAAAAATCCCTTAAAGAGTTATGGGAAAACACAACTAAACAGGTGACGGAATTGAACAAAACATTCCAGGATCTAAAAATGGAGATAGAAACAATAAAGAAATCACAAATGGAGACAATCCGGGAGTTAGAAAACCTAGGAAAGAGATCAGGAGACATTGATGCAATCATAACCAACAGAATACAAGAGATAGAAGAGAGAATCTCAGGTGCAGGAGATACCTTAGGAAACATTGACACAACAGTAAAAGAAAATGCAAAATGCAAAAAGCTCCTATCCCAAAACATCAATAAATCCAGGACACAATGAGAAGACCAAACCTAAGGATAATAGGTATAGAAGAGAGTGAAGATTCCCAACTTAAAGGACCAGTAAATATCTTCAATAAAATTATAGAGGAAAACTTCCCTAACCTAAAGAAAGAGATGTTCATGAATATACAAAAAGCCTACAGAACTCCAAATAGACTGGGCCAGAAAAGAAATTCCTCCTGTCACATAATAATCAAACCATCAAATGCACCAAACAAAGAAAGAATATTAAAAACAGTAAGGGAAAAAGGTCAAGTAACATATAAAGGTAGACCTATCAGAATTACACCTGACTTCTCCCCAGAGACTATGAAACCAAGAAGATCCTGGGCAGATGTCATACTGATCCTAAGAGAAGACAAATGCCAGCCCAGGGTACTATACCCAGCAAAACTCTCAATTACCATAGAAAGAAAAAACAAGATATTCCGTGACAAAACCAAATTTACACAATATCTTTTCACAAACCCAGCCGTACAAAGGATAATAGATGGAAAACGCCAACCCAAGGAGGGAAATTACACCCTAGAAAAAGCAAGAAAGTAATCCTCTTTCAACAAATCAAAAGAAGATAGCCATGCAAACATAACACTACCTCTAACAACAAAAATAACAAGAAGTAACAATCACTTTTCCTTAATATCTCTTAACATCGATGTACTCAATTTGCCAATAAAAAGTCATAGACTAACAGACTGAATATGTAAACAGGGCCCAGCATTTTGCTGCATACAGGAAAAGCACCTCAGTTACAAAGGCAGACACTACCTCAGAGTAAAAGGTTGGAAAACAATTTTCCAAGCAAATGGTCCCAAGAAACTAGCTGGAGTAGCCATTTTAATATTCAATATAATCAACTTTCAACCAAAATGGTATCAAAAAAGACAAGGAAGGATACTTTGTAGTGGTCAAATAGAAATATTTAAGGGGTAGCTTCAGCAAGTATTATAGGTATCTGATGAATTTCAGTGTAATGGCCTTGGGAAACACAAAGGAATGTTGTTCTTTGCTCAGAGTGAAGCTAACATATCTTCAAGGGAGAACATTGGAGGTATTTGAATTTTATGTTCACATTAGGGAGGTAAGTTTTGTATATTTTAGAAGACTAGTATTTATTTTCTTTGAATTTAGTCAGGAGTTGTCAACTTATTTCTGGTTGAGTGTGACAGTAGTAAGGTTTTCAAAGCCTAGTGAAAACAAATAACATTAAACATGTAATTTATGAGATTAGGTTGTGTGCTATTTTGACTAGAGTCATTTCTCCTTTGTTATTTCAAAGGAGAAAAAATGAATGGCCTTTAAAACTGTAAGAGTTGATTTGTCAGAAATAATTTCCAATTGCATACTGTATCTACAAAGTGATTTAATTTATTTTAATCATATTTATAATGTGAAAATATAAGATGATGATAATGTTGACTTCTAAAGTTTTAGCCAAAAAATAACATTTTAATTATTATAGAAATGTCTACAAGTAATTTCATAATTTATTAATTCTGTATTTAATTTTGATATGTTTCTCATAATTCACCATTTTATATAATTCTGTGATAGATATCCCACAGTACATATATATTTTTGTCAACATAAATTTCTAGAAAAAAATTTAATTTTATGCAAAATTTATACTTTGGTACCTGTTGGTAAACTGTTCATTAGAAGTACTGTATTGATTTGTACTGTTATATTAGACATTTCTCTAAAATTCTCTAACAATTAAATTTTATTATTAGAAAAAAAAGTCTGTTGTATTCTCTCACGGTGGGGGAAGCACAGGCGCGGGCGGGTCCCCGGCTGCGATGTTGGGTCCGCGCCCTAGGCTTCAAGGCTTACCACAGCGGCCCTCCTCATCGGGGAAGCATCTGCAAGGCCTGACTCCGCACGGGTGAGATGCTGGGGTCAAGCAGCCCTGCTGCGCTCCGCTGCAGTGTAGAGACCAGCCGTAAGCACTCTCACCCTGGTGCCCACCTCCGTTAAGAGCACTCCGCTTGCTGTAGAGCAGGTCTCCTCGAGAACCCAAGAGTCACAGCTCCCTTAGACAAAAGATCTCTGACGCCAAAATAGTTTTTATCTTTATTTGTTCTGGATGGCGGGCAATGCTCCCAGGGCACAGGGGGAGAAGGAGGGGAGAGAGAGAGCTACTTGGGTCAATGTGTTCTATTTATAGTTCTGAGAGGAGACAGGGGTTGGTGGCCGACACTTTCCATTGGCCAGCTTGGGGGCCCTATTGGTGCCTCATTTGCTTTACCCGTGACACAAGTTTCACATGCCAGTCCTCTCTCTATACAGGGGTCGTGATAGATATGGAGAATCTCCTGGGAGCATTGGCCAAAGCATGAATTTTGGTCCCTGGTGTAGGTTCCAATGTTCGTGAAATTTTTCACCCGGTCTCCCATGGCTTCTAGCCTATGCTCAACTGGGCGTTAGATTGCCTGACATAAATCACTGCCCCACAGCCCCCCCCCTTTTTCTTTTATAAAGGGGAGGTGTCATCAGAATAACTGTCTCCCATATTGGGAACAGTTTGATATTGAACCAAGACCTGATTGGCGGTGAACTTTGCAATGCTACTCATCTGTTGTTTTAGAAACTGGATGAGGCAAGGTGCTAAGAGAATCAAGGTCCTGATGGCTAGTATGGGACCAAGGAGGGGAAAAAGCCAAGCTACCAATGGGTTGGAGTACCAAGGAGAAGGGGTGTTTGGGGTATAGCACGCCCAGAGGCTCCCCCGAAGCTCTTTAAGTATGTGTACATCTTGTTCTACAAGCCCAGATTCATTGACATAGAAGCAACATTCCTCCCCCAACAACACACAAGTCCCTCCCTGTTCTGTAGTCAACAAGCCCAGGGCTCTCCGGTTTTGGAGAGCGACTCCTGCTAAGGAGGTTATCTGGCGTTGAAGAGATTCAAGGCTGTCTGCAGTGGAAGCCATTGCCTGATCGAGCTTTTCTTGGAAGTTGCTGGCCAGATGTTGTGCTTGAACAAGGGCTGCTCCAGCGGTTCCTGTTGCACCCATTGAGACAGCAAGGCCTAGTCTGATGAGCAGAGGGATGAAGATTTCTCTCTTCTTTCAGCTTCCTCCCATCTGTAAAGCAAGTTCTTCGGGTTAGTAGAGATAGACCTGAAGGACAATTATCACAGGGGTGCAGGAGCCTTGAAGAAAGGGGTTAATACAGGCACCGGTAGTGCCTTCGCACTAGAGGAAAGCAGAAGAGTTAACGCACACTGACTGAGTGATGGTAATATGGACACACGTAAGGTGGGGTTTTGTGGAGGGTCCTATAAGGCAAAGAGGGGGGTGCAGGTCAAAGAGAGGAATGTCCTGTGCTTTTCTGGTGGGTAGGGGTCCCTGAAGGTAGTTAAAGGAAATGTTAACAGGAACAGCTGTCAATAATGGTCGAGAGAGAGAGGCACAGAAAAAGCACTGGGAGGAGTTGGGGTGGATGGTTAGGGGAAGGAGGTCATCTGTATATTGGATGTACTGTGGCCAGGAGAGGGTAACTCAGAGATCCTTCTGAGACTGAATTTCCTGTCAGATAATATTAGCAGGAGTAAAGACTGATTTGGACACAGGAACAAGTTCACAGGAGATGTGTAGATCAGCTATCGGGTATTTGGCATATCCATTAGGGTAAAGTTTACCCATGACTCCGATGAGCCAGCAATCATTCCAGGGATCGCTGATAGAGAACTGAAAATGAGTTTTAAGGTTAGCAAGCATGGTGCCACCACAACTGGTGGATTCCATCCTGCAGCTCCAGTATCTGCAACCTCAGCATGTGGAGACTTCTTGGAGACATTCGCCTGTATTTCGGTAGGGGAAGCAAAGTAAAGGGTTGTAGGTAGTGGAGATAGAGTCTGGATGTAGAGGGATCTCAGTCTGGGTTCAGCATCCTTCAAGTGGACAGTCTTGGGTCCCTATAATCTTGTTGTGTCCGTCATAGGTTTCCCTAGCATAGAATCTCCAGTGGTAGGTGTTGAGGAGGTTAGGGAGAGGCTGAGCAGTAGCAGAGTTAGCATGAAGAATGACAAAAACAGCCAAGAGAATAGATGAAAGGGGGGGCTTGTGGAGGGCACGTGGCCTGGGCAACAGTTATCAGGTCATGGATGTCCTTCCAGGAGATCTTCTGGTTGTGGTGATTCCTCGGCTCCCTCTTCCTCTTCTGTTTCTGATCTGTCAGCGAGAGGCGGGTCATCTTTTTGGTTGGTGGGGTGATGTCGGATATTTCTGGCAGGAACCCAGATAGGCTTAGGCTGGTCCTGTGGAAAGATACAAGCAAAGCCCCTCCCAGTTGTAAGGAGAGGGTCCAGTCCCTTCTAAATTCCATCTAGAGGATCTCGCCATCATACTAGGATTAAGGGGGTTAATTTTGGCGTGTGCCAATGGAGGGAGATAGGAGGGTGTTTGGAGCCTCTGTAGATGTTAAATATGTTTAGGGTAGCCAGAGCCATCACTAATTGTACATTAGGGGGATAAGTGGTTGTCTTTTGTTTTAGAAGTTGGGCCTTTAGGTTTTGATGTGTTCTCTCCACTATTCCTTGGCCTGAGGGTTGTGGGGAATTCCTGTATGATGGGCAATTTCCCAGCATGTACAGAAGGTTTTAAATTGAGAGCTGGTGAAGGCAGGGTCATTATCAGTTTTTATCTGTTGAGGAATGCCCATGATGGCAAAGGTGGAAAGCATATGGTAAATTAACCTTTTTGAGCTTTCACCTGTTTGGGCTGTAGCCCATATAAAATGGGAGTATGTATCTACGGTGACAAAAACATATTTCTGTCTACCAAATTGGGGGATATGGGTGATGTTGATTTGCCATAAGACATTAGACTTAAGGCCTCGGGGATTGGTGCCCATCATTTGCAAAGCTGGGGTGGTAATGAGGGATGCTCTTGTCTTTACTATCCTTTGGAGTTGAGTGAGAGGGATGTGGGGGAAACGGGCATGAAGCCCCCTTACGTTTGTGTGTGTGCATGAGTGAAATTGGCCTGCTTGTTCAGTGGAGGCCATGAATATCCCTGTTGATGCAATTCAGTCAGCGAGTGCATTTCCCTCAGATATATGGCCTGGTAAGGGACTGTGAGATTGGACATGTTGGATATAAATGGGGGAGGCCCTTTCCTGTAGGAGGGTGGAGACCTATCTAAGTAGAGGTGAAAGTGGGTTGGCATCTAGTTTCACGAAGAACCTTGACAACCAGGGAAGCAAATTGATAGCATATACGCTGTCTGAGAATAGGTTAAGGGGGTCTTTGACTTCTTTTAGGGCTAGATAGATGGCATATAAGTGATGGGGCAGCTCTTCAAATCGGAGGATAGGGGGTTCATCCTCAGGCAAATAGTGTATTATTGCCACAGCTCCCCTCTTTCCTCCATCAGTAAATATTGAGGGGGCTTCTGTTATGGGCTCTTTTAAGAATAGTTTGGGGGGCAGCCACCGCAACAGAGGGAGGGCTGAGGTCCAATTTTTATTAGGATAGTGGTTGTCAATCTGTCCTCTAAACCCTATTAAGCTAATAGCAAAGTGGGAGTGATTTTTAATTAGCCATTGGATGTCAGAGAGGGAGAACGGGGTGACAAGAATGTCAGGTTCTTTTCCTAGAGTTTATAGAGCTCTATCTCTACTACTTTTAATCATATAAGCAAGTGCATCCACCTCATTTAAGATTTGGGGTGCACCGCCCATTGAGGTGTGGAGTCATTGTGGTTAAGGGCTCCCACAAGTGTAGGGGAGGAATTAAAGATAAGGAGCTGTATAGTTATTGTTGGGTCATACCTAGCAAGAGCCATATCTTGTAGGGCTTTATTGACAGAATTTAGAGCTTGAACTGCTTCTGGGGACAGTGTTCTTGGGGAGGAGGGACTTTTGTCTCCTTTTAGTAGGTTGAAGATGAGTTGAAGGGTGCTTGTGGGAAGGGGGAGCCAGGGCTGAAGCCAATTGAAGTTGCCCAAAAATCTCTGGAGAGAGGCAAGAGTTAATTTTTTAGGGAAGGAAATGGTGGGTTTGAGGGGGCGTATTGAGGTAAGGGAGATCTCTGTTCCTAAAAATGTAATGGGCGGAATTAGTTGGATTTTATGAGGGGCTATTTTGAATCCTAGGGCAGATAGAGAAGGTATTAGCTGGTCTTTAAGTTGGGAAGGGGTGGTAGAAGGGCCCCCCCAAGCGAGGATGTCATCCATGTAATGATAAACATGGACTCCCCTTTTTAAATGGGGTTTTAATGCAGTGGCTACAGCCTCCTGACAAATGGTCGGACTGTTAGCCATTCCCTGTGGGAGGACAGTCCATTCGTACCATGAGGCTGGGCCGGAATTGTTAATGGGGGGGTACTGAGAATGCAAAACGTTCACAGTCTCTAGAATGGAGAGGGATGGAGAAAAAACAATCTTTTATGTCTATTGCCAATAAGGGTACATTGGCTGAGATGTGGGGTAGCCCTCTTTGTGGGGAGCCCCAGACTCAAATGGTCTTGTTGATTGCCCTCAAATCTTGTAATAATCTCCATCCCTCCAATCTCCTTTTTATAGCAAATACCGGGGTGTTCCATGGACTGTGGGAGGGGCGGATGTGCTGTAGTGATAGCTGTTCTTCTACCAGTTGAGTGAGGGCTCTAAGTTTCTCCCTTGATAGAGGCCACTGTGGAACCCAGACAGCTTCATTGGAGAGCCAATCAAGGCAGGGAGTATTAAATTTAACAGTGGCCCCTAGGGTGATTTGGAGGAGGATATTTATGATCTCCTTGGATATTATTTTCTTTATGGGTAATATCCCCCATTGTAATGTGGTCTCTTTCTGGTTGGGTTGTAAGCACCACCCCCAGGGCCTGTAAGATATCTCTCCCTAGAAGATTGGTGGTCACCTGAGCCACTAGGGGGCATATGAGGCCAGTAGCCCCATCTGGATCTTCCCACCTGTATGCCTGTTTGGTGATAAATG
This sequence comes from Uromys caudimaculatus, assembly GCA_028551405.1. Lineage (NCBI taxonomy): Eukaryota > Metazoa > Chordata > Mammalia > Rodentia > Muridae > Uromys > Uromys caudimaculatus. The sequence goes on along the minus strand of CM052706.1, from coordinate 96,793,954 downwards.
TGTGGAAGGTGCCTTCTACGCCTAGAAGTTGAGGCCCAGGGATTAGTTGCCAGTCACTTGGGATTTCTTGCTGTCTTAAAATTGTCCTGTCTGCTCCCATATCAATAAGACATTTGAATGGTTTATTATCTATCTTAATAGTTACTTTTGGATGGGAGCCTTTTGAAATGCTGGACACCCAAAAGGCTTCTATGGGGGTATTTGTCCCTCTTACTGTCGGGGCTGAGGGCTGTCCTGTTTGATGTTTTAAAGGTGTTAGTGGCCTACTATCTTTATCATGCGTGGCAGTACAATGTCTTTTCCAGTGGAAACATTTTCTGCAGCGGGGGCAGATATACTTAGGTGAGCTAGAGCCTGTTTTGGAGTGGGAGTTTTGTGGACACTCATTTCTCCAATGCCCTGCCTCTCCACAACTGAAGCAGATTCCTTCTGTTTTTACTGTTGCTATAAATGCCTGAGCCATAGATGCTGTCTGATGTGACTCTGTCCCTATATCTCGAGTAGCCACAATCCACCTAACATGATGTTCTTCCCGGAGACCTTGGCAAGCCAGTCTGGATTCAGAAGTCATACCTTCCCAAACAATTGTTCTAAGAAGGAGGTCCCAGGCTGTCGTGTTATGAATTTTTCTTTCTAAACTCATTTTGGTTCTAAGAATAAAATCAGATAAAGATTCTCCCGGCTTTTGATGGAGAGAGAGCTGGGAGGAGGCAAGATCTTGTGACCCTGAGGGCAGGGTCAGTCTGTCCCAAGTCATCTTTGCACATAATCTAACTTGTTCATAATAACCTGGAGGCTGATTGGCTAGCTTAGCCCCAGTAGAGAACTCTTCCTGGCCAAAGAGTTCATTAAAACCCCATGGGGTATCACCTCTGTCCTGGTTCTGTCTCACTTGTTGACAGCATTCATCTCTAAATAAGGCTTCCCACTCTAAAAACATTGGGCCAGGAAGGGAAGACCAGCAAATATCCCTCCAGTCTTGGGGGTTGTTTAAGTTGGTGACATGGCTCTGTAGGAGCGATTTGGTCCAGGGTGCATGGATGCCCTCTTCCTTTACTGCCTGTCTGAGTTCTTTTAAGTCTGAGGCTTGGAGTGGGTACCAATTGAGTGGTTTACTTCAACTGGGGTTGATATTAACTGGGAATGCTTGAGCATTATGGATTTCTAGCTCTGTATCAGACTGTTGAGTAGCATGAGGGGCGTGGCTAGCTTTTGTAAGAGAGTCTCAGATGTTACAAAGTTGTTGGATGGTGGAAGGTGGGGGATAAGCGGCTGCTAGTTTTACAGGTCTCCACCTTGGAGAAGGGGGAGGAGAGAAATCCCTCTGAGGTTGGATAGGGGAAGGTGCTGTATGGGGAGAGGCGGGCAGAAGTGCCTCTGTTTTGTTAATGGAGTCTTGCCCTAGAGTCGGAGTGGGAGGGGCTGGAGGGGCTGGAGGTGCAGAAGGTTTGTTTAGTGTTTTCTCCAGGGCATAAGAGGGAAGGGGCAGGTAAATGGATTTTATCTCTCTTATTAATTGGGTAAGGGCTGCTAGATCTGAGATAGGGTTGGTCTTAAGTCCTTGGTTTTGGGTTTCATCTGACTGAAGTGACTCAGGAGCCGTGTTGCCATTGGCCTGTCCTGATTTAGGTGCTGGGCCTATGCATTGTCGAATAGCAGCTAAGATTGGCAGAAAATCATGGGAGGGTGTTTTTTCTTCTTGGGTATCCCTGCTTTTAATGAGAGAGGCTATTCAGGCCCATGAGTCTGGGATATAAATGTTATCATTGGCCATGCTTGGCACTACCTTAAGGACTTCTTCCCAAAACCAGGAGGCTTGTTTTTTGGCTATTTTTATTCCGTGGAATTTTAGGAGGGCCTGAATTTTCCTGGCCTGGGGAGATCTTTTGTGTGATTGTGAGCTGCCCATGATAGAAAAGAGAAGAAATGCTTTTCCCAAGGAGAACGTTCCCTCGACCAATTGGCTTTGGGGGATTCTACAATGATTCAAAGCGTCAAGCCTTTCCAAAGATTTGAGGTCTGGTGACCACTCTAATAGCCTTTACTGGTCACTGTGTTACCAGTTTTTTTTGTTTTTAAGATGAGTTAGACAGGTAGCCTTGCCAATGCCCACTGGGCCGTCGGAATCTGGACAGGGGCTAGGGGAACCTTTAGCCAACACCAGAGAGTAGCTCTGGCCAGAAGACGTCAGTTGTCCCCTGGCTTGTCTGGATTCAGGCGATGGCACCGACTGAAAACACGGCAGGAAAGAATAGGTTTTGATCCTGGGGGAGGGGAGCTTACCCTTCAGCGGAGTCTGTTTAGAGCAGTTAGGTCGCTGTTCGAGTCCCACGTTGTTGGCCAAAAGAGGTATGTATTACGTATTTCGAATATTTTAACAAATAAATAAATAAAGTTCATTTTCAGAAAATTAATTTCTTACTTTAAATCATGATACAATGACTAAAGCTAGAAAAAAAGGCAGGCACTCACTAAACATGTCTGAGAGTTTCATACATAATTTTTAATACTATGATTATGGCAATTTAGTTGTTTTAGACACGTATTAAAATCTTAGATGAACACTGAATATATAGTATGCATCAAATTGCCTATTATTGTTATTTGCTATCTTTGAAAAGCAATGAAAGGTGAAGGTGTCAAGTTGTGGTTGGTGTATCATTCACAGCATGAACACTGTCAGCATGATGTTTGAGTTTACTGTATGTCTGTCTCATTGTGATTTTCCATTATTTTTAATACCTTTGGCTGTATCCTATTATTATCAATGACTGTTATTTGATATATCTTCCAGTATATCACAACAATGACATTTAAAAATACATCGTGCACAGCAATCTTGTGAGGCAAACATATTTAAACACAATGATATATTTTTAATTTTCCCATTTGCTTTTTCCTTCTTTGCCTGTCCTTATCAGAACAATTTCCTCTCGAGATTTAGGTCAGGACTCCACCATATCTACTTACTAGTAGATTTATCAGAACTTCAGCTCCTACAGCTTTGTGGCTAGCAGCAAGAGATACTTCTGAAATTCAGCTCAGTGGAAACCACAGATTCACTGAGATTTCTCTGATATCCCAGAACAATTTGTGATTCCAAGGGTTGTATCAGTGTTTCTTATCCATCAGCTCTGTCCAACAACCACCCCTAATTTCCAAGATGATGAATTTTCTACATTTGATTGATTCTTTCTCCTGCTTTACCCCTCTTGACTAGTTTTAAAAAATCTTTCTTTAAGGCACTGGTCCTCTACTAATCATGCCTGGCTTTTAATAAGAGTCCTCAAGCTCTTTTATCCCCCCCCCCTTTCTAGCTCACTGTCCAAAGGTAGGGGAGAAAAAAATGGTAAATAGGGTAAGTAGCTGAGGATCTGTTTAGAAATAGTTCTTTGGGGCAATTCCAATCTCTGTTTGTCAGGATACCAGCAGTCCAGATCAGTAGTGTCAGGACACCAAAATGAGTCAGCAGAAGTGGCATAATCCAGCAGAAACAACCAGGTCTCTGTGGAGTCACCAGGGGTGACCAGAACCAGGTGAGACTCCAGGAGAAGTTCTCTGCTGTGCTTCTCTCAAAAAAAAGTGAAGATCAGTGAAGAGGAGAGAGCAAGGAACCATTGAAAGGCTAGATATGCAAGTGTGCTCTCACTGTCCTTTGAGTACTATTTATACTCTTTCCAAACATAACATGTCCTACCACGGGTCTTGCATCAGCAAAACACCACATAAGTCTGCATTGCATGACATATCCAGAAACTTCCACTTCAGGACACATTACCAAGAAAGGGAGATTCTGAGAGATAAGTACCTCCCTACTATTGAGAAAGGGAACATCCATTGGTTGGGGCCTGGGCATATTCTAGTACAGCCCTTGTCATATCATAGCCATTTCTTTGGATTGTGTGTCTATTCACCCTACAATTGCATGACAAAAGAAGTGGCGTCTTACACAATCTATTATCAAGTATCAACTTGGCATCAAACAATAAGAAATAGCACTTTGTAGAGGTTTTAAGATAAAAAGAGTCCCACAAACTCTTGTGTTTGAACACTCAGCTCCAGTTGATGGCACTGTTTGGGAGACTGTGGAACTTTTAGGAGGCAGAGTCTCAGGAGGAGACATGGGACACTCAGCTTTGTGTTGTTTTATGTCCAAGCCCCACATCTTGCTCGCTTTCTGCTTCCTGACTGTAATGCAATGTGACCAGCAGCCTCATAGCTGGGCCACCATGCTTCCCTTTCTGTGGTGGATTGAATGTCTGTGAACCTTCCTCCCTGGAGCTGTTTCTGGTCAGATGCTTTGTCATTCCAATGAGAAAAGTATCTAATATCAGTTGTATCTTCTTCTTTAAGTACTCTACAAAAGTAAGACACAACCAACAGTGCAATTTACTATAATGTTTTGTGTATTCTGAAACAAAACCTTCATGTTTTGGGTGTTTCTCAAAATAGTTATATTTCAGGAGGAAGAAAGTGGGCATATGCATAGGGCAGTTACTGAGAGTTAAGTAATGGCACCAAGTCTGATATAGATCTTCATTTGGAGCTCATCTTTTCCTGAGGTGTGGGGTGGGGGGAGGAGCATAATTTGATACCAAGCTAATGTGATGTATTTCATGTTTAAAGAACAAAACTAATTCATGACTTTTTAAATGTCAGTTAACACCCAACTCTTAGTTTACAGACATTGTTCTAAAGCAATAAAGGTTACAGCATATTCACTGAAAGTTCACTAGCTAAGGGGATGAGTTATCAGAATCTGGCTATAATTTAGAAAATGGAACATTAGAATTTTGTTAGTCAACCATAGCATTTACCATGCCAACTCTCAGAGAAATAATTACTCACCACAAAGTTTAGGTTCCAGTGAGCACCCAAAGCCTTCTCCTATTCAGAAATTATTGTAACTTGTCCTGGATGTTTGTTGGAAGTGGAACTCTTAAGCTTCCTGATCCCAGGATGTCAGTAACTCCGAAAGGCAGTCCTAAATATTAGAAGGTGTTCCCTATCAATAAAACACTGGGAAGATTCTGTAAAGGACACTGTTTTACTGCCAAGTTCCAATTTCATGATTATTATTTTAAATTTTAATTGAAGTAGTTAAATTATAATTTAATGCACTTTCTCTGTTATTGAGGTTATTATTTTTCCCATATTTCTTTATATCTATTTGTTTCCTCTTAAAAGCTTCTACCTGATTGTATTTTCCTGTATTTCTTTAAGGAATTTATTAATTTCCTCTTTAAAGGCCTGTATCAACTTTATCAAATTAGATTTAAGGTCATTTTCTTGCAATTCGGGTGTTTTGGGATATTTGGGACTTGCTGTAGTAGAATAACTAGGTTCTGATGGTGCCATATTGCCCTAGCTTTTGTTGATTGTCTTTTTATGCTGGCTTTGAGCCATCCAATTATCACTAGTGTTGGCAGGCCCATGAGGTTCTGGTGAGAACAGGCCTCTAGGGCTGCAGGTAGAGCTAGTTGTCCTTGATGTCAGTAAGCCTTAGGTAGAGTTGGTTCTGGTGGCAGCTGGCTTCCAGGGATGCAAGTAGACCCTGCTGGATTCAAGCTACTTGTTGTTCCAGATAGGAGCAAACCTCCAGCAGTGCAGACAAAGCTAGTAGTTCCTGATGGTTGCTGATCTCTCTTGTTTCTGGACAGCAGGAGGCCTCCAGGGATGCAGGCTGAGCTATGGCTTTTGAAATGGAGTCCAGAGAAGCCAGAGTGAAACTCACCTCTGCTAGGTTTGCCCACATGTGCCAACAGGCATGGAATTGGGGTAAGAGTCTCACCTGAAGGTCAATGATGGCTGCAGGCATCTGGGATTGTGTTTAATGGTATGGACATGAAGAAAGAACACAAAGGAGACAGGGAAGACCTCAGGACTTTTGTGCTTGCCAGAGACCAATCAGTCAGTAGTTTAAAGTTTGGGGAGTTCACCTAGTTGTACCTTGCAGCAGCAGGCATACAGAGATTCAGGAAGAGCTGTTGCCTGGTAAATGGATGGGGCAGGGCTCACTACTAGTAGGTTTGCCCAGAAGGGCCTACAGGCTGGGAATTGGGGTAGGGGGATCTCACCTGGTGGGCTCTGATGGCTCTGCTGTTCTTATTGTTGAAAAGGAATACCTTACTATACTGCAAGAATGTTTTACATAATAAATAATTCCACATTAAGTTTTTATTTAAATCAAGAAAACTATAATTCATAACTTAATAATCACTTGAGTGACTCCTTATAGTTATAAATGTGTCACCAACCCTGTCTTGTTTGTGGGGGAGTGTGATATATTTCCTTTTCTGTGACTCCATGAATGGTGTACATGGTTGGGATAAGAGAATCAGAAAGGAATGAAGCCGCATGTCCTGTGTCTTCCCAGATACATTTAGGAAAGCTGCTCAGGGAAGAACACAACAGTGTTCAAAGGTCTTTCTATTCCAGCTCAGATTTGTGACGTTTTCTTATTCTGTAATGAACATGTACAGTAACAATAATAGCCAATGTATCCTAAAGAATAGCTGTGAAAATTAGATAAGGCACAACATTTAATGTACTTAGGAAAACATTAAAAAAAACAAACCCTGTATTTCCTGAGAAACGTGAAGCTTCTATAATTTAAAGTATGTAAAATGTACTAGTTAACGGCCACAGAGATCTTCCTGAGGAAATAGTACATTGGTATTTTCATTTGTCATTAAGCCACCATTTCCAGTGAATCTCATGATAACCAGATTCATATATATATATATATATATATATATATATATATATATATATAAAATGTAATAGATTTAGCCATTTATTTCATTTATTAAAACAAGTAACATACTGTTGTTCATATATAAAAGGGACTTCAAAGCAAATTATTAGTGTATGTGCTGGATTCCATCATTCCATTTCTGATGAAATTTGAAAGAAATGTCTACAGATATGTTTGAATATACATTGTCTAATAGGAAAACATTGGTTCTACAGAGAAGCATGAACAGGCAACGAAATACCTCAGTTGGTACATTGTTTGGCTTGGAAGCCTGAGAATCTGAGAACTGTATCCAGAAATTATGAGAAACAAAAGAACGAAAACAAAACCAGTCAGAAAACAAAGCAACAAAACAAAACCAAAGAACTGAACTGTGGTAATGAACATTTGTTTTTGTCACACTGGGAAGAAGGAAACATGGATATCAGGGCCTGGTTGATCAGCCAGCCCAGCTTATTTGGTGAGAGCCAAGCTATCAAAAAATGAGATACACAAAGAGATAGATGTAGGCTGAAAATCAATAACCACATTTTCTCACTGGCCTCCAGGTACAACTACACATACATACAGACACACACACACACAGACACACACAGACACACACACACACACACACACACACAGACAAATGCACACACACACACATGAAATAGTACACTACCTTTTAACTTTCCAGCTTCAGAAGATATTACTAACTGGGACTGTTGTCTAAAACTACTGAATTTCTCTGTGCTCATATGTTTTTTTTTTTTTTTTTTTTGTCTTCAAGTCATAGTAAAGCTTACCATCATTACCACAGGGGTGTTTATTTAATCTGGAAAAAATGTCAGTTTACTAAACATTAAGAATAAGTAACTGTATCATATATACCTGAGAAAAATAATACTTATTAATAAAAAGAACAATAAAAAGGTGTGCAAAGGCCAAGAATGAAAAAAAAAAAAAGGCACATGGCACCCCGAAGAAAAGAGGACAAAACTCAGGCTCACTGCAAGACTGCCATTTTGTTTTGTTTTGTTTTGTTGTTATGCTTTTCATGATGGCATGTTCAGTGCCTTTTTTCCTCCTGTGGACGTATTGAAATATTAATTTCACTTTCACCTAACTCTCTCCGAAGGTTACCAAATGCCTGTGTTTTGGCTGGCTCCTCAGTATGCCTAAGACAGTGTTTGAAACAAGCAAAATTAATGGCTTCTTGCTTGCCATGAAGAACCCATGGTGAAACATGGCTAGAAAGTCATGTCTCAGCACAGCTGTGCTAACAGATTGCTGATCGCAGACTGACCTTTCTCATCAGAGCAGTTCAAAGTCTTCCTTCCAACTTTACTTTTAATTTAATTATCATTTGAAGGGAGGAAAATCCTTTTATGTATCACTGATAAAGAAGCTATATCTTGGGACTGAAATGACAATGAGCTTGCCTATTGCTACACATGAGAATGCTGTGATAAAAGGCAAACTTTGTTTCAGATCAGAGAAGCATTTATTGAGTTGTTCTTCAAATAATGCAGAAGTGGGTCAACTGGAATAGGAAAGCAAAGGTTCTCTGTGAATCTCCGATCCTATACAAGAGAACAAAAGTCTTTGAGATGATGGAAATACTGTTTTCACTCCAGTGTGAAATGTTTTATTTTGTTTTCCCATGTGAAGCAGGGCAGAAAGTGTCTCATGGGCTTCTTTATTCTATGACGATTGAAATAGCAGGTGTCAGGCAGGAATACAACAGCTAAGGTAGAGTGATCTGGGATCAAGGGATGAATTTGGGGCATTTATTCAAAATAGAATTTACACTATTGGTTTTGATGAGAGCCCTTGAGTTTACTGACAGTCCACCTGTGCTCCATTGCTGTATTGCCCGTGGCTTAATAGGTAACTGAGCTTCTGTCCATGTCAGTAGCCAAGAATATGAGCACTGACTCATATCTCTGTGACTCAACCTCCGACCAAGACATTATTTTCAAGCTGCCTTGAAGGATTGTGCCTACCTTCTATTCCACTTTCAAATCCCCTTTGCCTTTGCTTCTGATGTCCCATTTCCTTGCTTCTCTCTAGCTTTATTTTATATCTAGAGTACTTAAAATAATATTGCAGAGTTTGATAATCATCTACTGTTAATACACAGTTCAGCAACTGTCCACTCCCAGGGAGACAAATGAGGACTTACTCTCGTTTTTTTGTCCGTTCTATATTTTATTTATATGTATGTGTGTGAATATTTGCACATATTTACATTAATTTAAAACATAAAAGGTATATGTGTTTCTCAAAACTGGTGAAAATAAAACTTAAAATGTGTGAATATAATCAAGTCTGTGCTCCCAGGAATGGAATAGCATAGATACATACACTGAACTTTTGATAACCTGTAAGTTAATATTACTACAATGTAAATATCTTTTTGGACCACACTGCACACTGTACAATGCTAGTGTTGCTACTACAAAGATGCATACCAATGAAAATAGGAAGTGCAGCTATTCATGCCTGACATACTTAAGTATATGCATGTTGAGTTTCCTTGAAAAATTATACAGTACAAATGATTTTAATTAAAAATAAACATGCTTTTGCTAAATTAATTACACAGAACATTTAGATTTAGAAATTATGTGGTGAAATATGGTTGCAAATTAAAATTAGCTATTAAAATTTTGCTAGGAAATTTAGCTTTTCCAAACCATTCCTATTCTTTGACTCTAACTGGATTAAAGAATTGAATCATTTCTTTGTTTCTATAACAGATACCATTGTTACAAATGATTTGTCTAGACACACATAAATTTTAGCTTTCCATAAAGACTGCATGATGATAAAATTATGCATCTTTTCACTGAGAAAATTCAAAACAAAACAAAAAGTGTGTCTCTAAAGGGAGTGGAGCACACCAATAATGTAGTTATACAAAGTGATCAGATTACTTCAGTGTCTGCATCCTTCCATAAAACTTGTCATTCCAACCATCTTTCCCTCCCTTAGTATGTAAGAGGACATGACATCAAAAGAGAACATTCCGGGGTGAGTTGTAACTTTCTTTTTCATTTTTGAAAAGTAATTGATTCATTGATACAGTGGTGACTTTGAGTACAATCGGAGAGCAAATGTCCCAAAATTCTTCTAGGAGTTTAAAATCTAAAAACAAAATAAGAAACACCAGTAGTATAAACAGGATTTTTCTGTAATCTAGCATAAACATGACTGTACAAAAGAAGGATAGTTGGCTGTTTTTAAATTTATAATATGTTGCAATGTGGGTTGTCTTAAGAGTATAGCCCCCTGTTTCTAAAACTACAAGTTAAAGTAACACTGTAGTTAGGGTTCTTAGAACACAGATGATGCCTCTTCCAACACACACACAGAGAACACACATGTGTGGGATTGTGAAATGCATCTTGGCTTCTGGCTGAGCTAAGGTTTAACCACACACACACACACACACACACACACACACACACACACACACACACACCCTGCGAACCCAGTAGGGGGTCTCCAACAGGGGATAACCCTACAAGGGACAGTAGGCATTTTGACATGCTCCTGGGAACCAGGCTCCTGACATGAGGCCACAGCTCTCCATAGGCCTGTGACCATCAGTCATGTACAGGTAGAGGTATGGTCACATAGCCTCAAGACATCCCCATGTTAATGAGGCACCCAGAGGCTTAGCCACGCCTCTTCCCAGCCATTGGTATTTCAACCTCACCCCTTCCTGAGGCCTCCCTGAGGTTGCGGGTAGGGTATGGATTCCCTCACACAACTCTCTACCATGGCAATAAACACCCTGAAAACATGGACTGTCTCTCTTCATCAGGATCTGCCATGGGGAACAGTGGAACAGGCCTTCATCTAAAAAGCCCTGTCTAGTCTCCCACAGAAGGCCTCCCAGTGTTCCCCGCAATGGCTACAACCAAACCAAGTGAGCTAGCCTGCAACAAGCCATTAACTGAGGTCCCAGTGGGATCCAACCATGCTCCTCCTGCCTTCCTTCTCTCAGCCCCGGGCTAGATCCAAGACACCGGGCCCTCACTTCATTCTCAGCTCTTCCAGGGCATCCAACAGTGCCTGGGATGCCCAAGAGCATAGGAACCAGATGGAGCCGGGTTCCCTGCAGTCTCTGGGACCCCAGGCCACACTCCCCTGCCTCCGGGCGGTGTTCCACAGTAGCTTCTCACAGCTGGACACCTGCCGGTGGTGCTGTGGGGTGAGCATGGTCAAATTTCCCTCATCCCACCACTAGAGAGGCCTGAGCCTGGGGCAGATGCAGGACACACTCCCACCCACCAACCCCTGCCATTTAACCCAACAAACATGCACTGCCCTTTTCCTTGTAATGACTGAGTGTAGCTAAGATTCTCTAAAGCAACTGAATTCAACAAGTTTATTCTCCCACATACCACAGAGAGATGAAATATTTAAACAAGAGTGACTCAAGTCTATGCCATATTTCCCAAGAGTCTCTTTTTATAATATGCACTCTGAGTTCCTTTAGCATTTCTTGAAAAACATGAAGATACAGTTCTTCTATTATAATAAATTGTGTTATAAATAAATCCCTATTTGTATCTGTTCCTCTTTAGATGTGATGAAAAATTCTTGTCATAGCAAAGGTGTGAAAAGCCAGGCAGAGTGATCTCATCACCTCACTGTTTGCTAAGAAGAAGCTCACCCACATTCTCTCCCTATGAATCCACAACAGGATTGGTGTGTTGGGCACTGAAGTGTTCTGAGAGAGCTTACTAAATATTATGGGCGATATTCTAAACTATGCACTTCTCCAAACTTCATTTACCTTAAATGCAGTAATGGAGAAACTCTGATTAGAATCTGCTACAGTATTTGAAGCAGTAATCGTGGGTCTTATTGTTACAATATTGGTTTCCCTTACTTTCTATGCTAAGCACATTTCAAAAGCACTGGAGTCTTCTCTCCTGTCTTAGCTACTTTTTTCTTTGACACTTGACCATTCAAATCTTCCTTGAGACACTTCAGTGAACTAAAAATTGAAGCATACACCCAGAAATAATATATGAAATAAATAAGGAATCAAAATGTAGCAATTTTACAAGGACAGAATACAAAACAACAGCAACAACAAAAACTATATAAAATGTTTTATTATCTTTACCCATCAGAGAAATGTTAATGAAAATATATGTTGAGATTCAACCTACATTCAGACAGAATGACCATGGAGAAAATAACAACAGATGCTGATCAGGGTGTGAATGCCAAGAAAGAAGAAGCACAATTCACTTCCAGAAGTAATGTAAACTGTTTCAGCCACTGTAGAAACCAATGTAGAGTTCTTTCAAAAATCTAAAACTAGAACTACCATATAAGCCAGCCAAACTACCCTGGATATGTGCCCAAAGACATCTGAGTCATACACTTCAGAAATATCCAATCATCTATATTTATTGTTTCACTATTCACTAAACCCAAGATATGGGATCAGTCTTATATCTATTGTCATACAAGCATATAGAAGAAAGGAGGTGAGTATCTAGTTTTATGTGGCCACAAAAAATAAAAAGTATTCATCATTTTCAGGGAAGTATACAGCTAAAGATCATCGTACTTAGCAAAATAAACAAAATAAAAAAGACAAACCTTCCATATTTAATCAAATATATATATATATATCTATATATCATATGTGCATATTCTTATAGCAAGTGTCTATATAAATATACACTTATCTATGTGCCTGTGTATGTGTACAAACACTTTCTTTTATGTGATTGTACACATGCACTGGTGTATGTGTGCATATGCCCGTGTGCTTATGTGGGAACACGTATAAGTGAATGTGTAGATTGTGTGTACATGTGTGAATGAATGTTGATATGTATTTTGTATGCATGTGTGTATATGTGTATATATGCACATGTGTATGCGTGTATGTGATACAACACCAAAAATAGAGTTCATACCACTTGGCACATAGCACAGGACTAGCAGGCTGGACATAAAAGAGGGAAGATGAGCGTGATGTACTCAGAAGATGGTGCACTGGCTATATTCTGAAATCACTGATTTGTTCACAAATCACATAATAATAGTTTTACAGGGCATTGTCATGTCTCTCATTTGGACATGGTTCACTTACACTAACAATATGCATCTCCAGAGCAATAACCATCTCTGAATCTTTGCCCATATTCAATGAGTTAAAATCTCATCCAAGTTCCTGTTATATATTAGAAAGGTTATTTCTGACTACTATTTATGATCAAAATGATCTGATTTAATTAATTCATACGGGAGTGTGAATAATTCATACTAGCATATGAATGAATAATGAATTTGTCTTCTTCCAAATTCTTTGTTTATAACAAGATAGCACATTAATAGACAGTGTTCAGAGAGTACTCAGGCAGCTCATCTTAGCACCATGCCTTCAAGGATCACACACAGATGACAGGTCATCACTTCACTTATATATAATTATAGCACAAACAATAAAGACACTGATGATGGTAATTAGTATTTCTCTGGCACTTTATATTTTACAAAGCATATTTGTCATTATTCCATTTGATTCTTTAAAAGATATTGTGAGGTAGATGCCTTATTATTAGTTGCTGCTTGCAAGTATGTTTATTTGAAAATGAGTAGCTGTCAATTTATAATTGCAGTGTGGTGCCTATTTATTGAAGTCAAAAGGCAAAGAGAGGTTCATAGCCAAGTTGCAATTATCTGCATTCATCTAGATTTTCTGTATTGACTTATTTGGCCATGGGAAATTTAACAGGCCGGTTTTTTAAACGTAGATGGTGACACATGCCTTTAATCCCAGCATTTGAGAGGCAAATGCAGGTGGATCTGTGTTCAGGGCCAGCATGGTCTACAAAGCAAGTTCTAGGACTTCAAGGGTAACACACTCACACAGACACACAGACACAGACACACAGACACACAGACACACAGACACACACACACACAGACACACAGACACACATACACAGACACACACACAGAGACACACACACAGACATACACACACAGACACACAGACACACAGACACACACAGACACACAGACACACACAGACACACACACACACACACACACACACACACACACACACACACAAACTGCTTTGAAAAAATAACAAATAGATGGTACATGATTGTGTCCTTCCCTAAGCCCTGAGCAGGCTAAATAGACCTTAACACCCTGGTGGAGTCATTCACCTTCCTGCATGTGCAGCTTCCTACAGGGACTTAGAAGAATGGACTGCCTGCTGAGCTTGCTTTGCAACATAATCCATCCGAAACAAAGCAACATAACCCAGCAGAAACAAAGGATGAGTTCTGTGGGCTCTCCCTATACAATCGAAGTGCTGAATATTAAACTTTGAGTCTTGACCAAAAACTTTTGTCTTGGCTTCATCCTTCTTTCACACTCTGTCCCTTTTTCATTTCCAGCTTCCCTTTTAGGTAGACCCAGTTCTGCATAGCTGCTGGACAGTTACACATGATAGATGGATGATAGATAGATAGATAGATAGATAGATAGATAGATAGATAGATACAATAAAGATAGATGATAAATAATCAAATTTTACTCTTCCAAATTCTCTGTTTGTAGCAAGACAGCACCCTAATAATGAATTTTCAGATCATGTTTGAGTAGCTCATCTTCACACTGTGCCTTCAAGGATCAAAGGTCAACAAAGTGGAATCCTGATCTTACACATACTTAAATGGCTAAATCTTGATCACAGTGTATTTTGTTCACTAGAAAAGATGTTCATACTTCTAAGTAAACTAATAATTGTGCATGAGGGTAGGGAACTTACTCGTTGCATCTCCATATTTATATTAGTTCTTGCACCAAGAAGTAATATATCTATGTTCAAGATAGATAGATGATTAATAGATAGATGCATAGATAGTAGACAGATAAATAATATACAGATGAAAATAAAGAAAAATGAACAAATAAGCTACAATTAGCAACAAAATGAAGGAGCATTGCCAGCAACATCAACCCATCTTTTCCTTAAGCTTGTTGAAAACTACTAAGTTTTACTTTGTTGTTATGTGAGTGCAAATACAATTAGCACATAATACTTTCAAGTTTGCATTCATCCTTCTCCAACAGCTTCTGTAAACATCACTGCATTTTTAACATCCAGGATTCTAATGACTTCTTCAGTTGCATAAAGCAGAGTGAGACAAAATGATAGGGAAAAAGGGGTGGGTGGTCTAGGAAGGGTTTCCTGTGTAGAGCTATAAAATGAAACTAATTATTTAAAGCAAAAAAGAATGATAGGTGTGATAGCAGTTTATATTCAGCTTCATGAAAACTGTGTGGTCAGGACATTGCTTGTCATTTAAGACCACATTAGCTAACAATGCATACGTTCCCCTGGGTTTGGTCACTAGAGTAGAAAGGTTTGCAGTAAATGTGGAAAGAACACATAACCACTATATTCTGCTGGGTAGCATCTAGATATACATATGAGTTATTAAGCTTGTTAATTTGGGTAATATAAATATGGAGATACAATGTATAAATTCACTACCCTCATCTACACTTACTAGATAACTTAGAAGCATGACTATGTTATCTAGACTCTTCTGAATACAACTAACTGTGATCTAGCTTCAGCAACTTAACCACGTGTATGACACACTTAAGGATTCCCCTTTGTTAAACAGCAGAGTTCTTTGAGTGATAATCTAAGAATGTTTGAAAATAAAGGGAAGAGTGTTCTTTCAGAGATTAAAGCAATTGGTTTTTAAATTATTGTATAAAAACAGACACATGTTTTCCTAACAAATGTGAAAATGTGCCATGTCAGACTTTATCCTAATATGACTGCTAATATGACTGAGGTCACAGGACAATGTTGGAAATATTGATTTATTTCCTCAGATGAAAGGATCAGATGAGAGTCATATCCAAGCTCTGTGAATACATGGCTTGGGCTGAGGTCAGAGTGTTTTTGTCTCTGTTCTAACTATCACTATGCCTAGGCATGTAAGCTTCCAGCCCCTGTACAATCTAATGTTACAAGATAACTGATCAAAACCTGCTTCTCTGGGCTTCTGCCTGAATTGTTCTGTTTGGCCTCATATCAACTTTGGCAATATGCTCTAAACTTCTGGTTCCTTCTCTTTTCTGGCTCCTTTTGTCTTCATCTGGGTCCAGCTTGTTCTCTCTACAAGCTGTCTCTGTAAAGCTGCCCTGGTAAACTGAGAACACACACACACACACACACACACACACACACACACACACACACACACACACACACACACCACACACGTACCACATCACACCACATCTCTGTATTGCTGCTCTGCTGCCCATAAGTAGTCTCTCTTTCCTGTGCTATTCTAATGTGATTGGGCATATCCTATCTCTGATTCATTCTGCCCAATCTTTCTGATTCATTACTTTGTTTGCCATTTATCAGACGTTATTTTAATGCATGGCTCTTTCCATCTACAAACTAACCTTAACTTCATTGTTAGGGATTCAAGGAAAGTACTGCCTACGGGTATGTCTGTATTCCAGCCAGATCGAATATAATTCAGGGCATGACTGCATCCAGAACAGATCATATAGACTTTGAAGGTCTTTGGATGTGATCCCTGGCCAAATCAGCCATGTTGCTGTATCAAAATTCCTCTACAAAATGTGAGGATGAACAAACAATCAAATAAACAAGAATGGGTTAATTAAAAGGAAGCCTGATCAATAGCAATACAATAGATAAAGCAGGGTTGAGGTGCAAGGGTGAGGTGCTCAGAAAAATTAGCATAGCAATTAATATGCTATTTTATAAAGATTGAATAAACAGCTCATAACATATTCACAGAGTTACATTCGTATCCTTCATTCAATCAGTGATAATGAATTAAATCCCGGTATTGGATATTGTCTATGACTTCATAAATGCTCTGCTCTTGTAATTAGAACTACTTAAATTAAGCTTGATTTAAACTCTCAAAATGTTCTTCGAGTCTCAATTTCAGGGAAATTGTTTTATTTGTGTTATATTTTAAAATTGTGTCCAGTGACCATGGGTCCATCCCACTATCAACAGTTCTTTGGGTGTGAGGACTTAATGAATTTTGTGGTTAAAGACATAAAAATAATCTCGTAGATGACAGGATCTACAAATGCCAAACCCTCAGATAGACATTTCATATGAATCACATCACTTAATTTTCCTTTCAACATCTGACACAGGCCTTACTCCCCACATTCCATGGCAATATTGGCTGCCCTGACTAAACTCAGTCACGGAACAGTAAAATTGGCTTAAATTCAGATCATTCAGACTTCAATGGCAAGAATTTTACCCAATAGACTTGGGTCTAGTTGTAATTTAAGTTTCATTAAACAATTCACACTATCTCTTGATTGGAGTGACAGCTCTAAAAGGCTCCAGCTACAATGTAAAGGTCATTTTCCTGAAAGCTGTGTGTTGGGTTTGTGGCTTCAAGTTCCTATGTTAGTTGTTAAAATGCAAGTGAAAATGTTACAGACCAGAGAGATTACAAACTGTTTTGTGCATGTCTGTATCAGAGTTTATGTATCAGTATGTCCTTAAAGAAAAGTTTGCTATACAAAAAAAAAAAAGGATTCTTCTTGATTTAGTTATTTTTTGACAGTGTGTGTGTGTGTGTGTGTGTGTGTGTGTGTGTGTGTGTGTGTGTGTGTGTGTGTGTGTGTAGGTGCATGCAAGGGCCAGAAAAGAGGACTGGATCACTTGAAATTGAAGTTCCAGGAAGTTATGAGCTCCACAGTTGAGTAGTAGGTTCTGAACTTGTGCCCTCTAGAAGAGCAGCACGTGCTCTTAACCTCGAAGCCATCTTTCCAGCCTGAACATACAAACTATACCAGACATTGGAAAGAACATAATACGATTTTTTTGAGTTTTGAGGGGTCCTGTTAATTGATACTGTTGTTCTTCCTATGAGATTGTAGTCCCCTTCAGCTCCTTCATCCCTTACCCTAACTCTTCATTGGGGTCCCTGGGCTCAATTCAATGCTGGGCTGTGAATATCTGCATCTGTCTTATTCAGATGCTGGCAGAGTGTCTCAGAGGCCAGCCATACCAGGCTTCTGTCTGTAAGCACATCTTGGCATCAGCAATAGTGTCAGGGTTTGGTGTCTGTGGAGGGAAAGGATCTCACAGTGGAGTAGTCTCTGGATTGCCTTCAACTTCTGCTCCATTTTTGTTCCTGCATTTCTTTTAGATAGGGACAGTTCTGGGTTAAAAATTTTGAGATGGATGGGTGACCCCCACTGGAGGCCGTGTCTATCTACTAGAAGTTGTCTCTTCAGGTTCTATATCCCTGCTCTTGAGTATTTCAGCTAATGTCATACCCATTGGGTTTTGGAAGCCTCTCGCATCCCTGGCATCTGGGACTTTCTAGTGGTTCCCCAAATTCCCCACCCCCCCACTGCTACTTATTTCTATTCTTTCTCTTGGCCCTCTGAACTTTTCTCCTGTCTTTTCCTATACCTAGTCCTGCCCACAATGTTTTTTTCTTTCCCCTCCCCACTTCCACATAAATCCCTCCCTCCCTCTGCCTCCTGTGATTATTTTGTTCCCATTCTAAGTAGGATTGAAGCATCCACAATTTGACCTTCCTCCTTGTTAAGCTTTATACGACCTTTGAGCTGTATCATGGGTATTCTGAGCTTTTGGTCTAATAACCACTTATCAGTGAGTACATACCATGTATGTCCTTTTGGATCTGGGTTTCCTCACTCAGGATACTATTTTCCAGTTCCATCCATTTGCTTACAAAGTTCATGAAGTCATCGTTTTTAATAGCTGAGTACACTATGTACCACATTTTCTGTACCCATTCTTCCATTGAGGAACATCTGGGTTGTTTCTAGATTCTGGCTATTATAAATAAGGCTGCTATGGACACAGTGGAGCACATGTCAGAGTTATGTGTCAGAGCATCTTTTGAGTATATGTTCAGGAGTGGTATAGCTGGGTCTTCAGGTAGAACTATTCCCAAATTTCTGAGAAATTGCCGGATTGATGTCAAAACTGGTTGTACTAGCTTGCAATCCCACCAGCGATGGAGGAGTGTTCTTCTTACTCTACATCCTCACCAGCATCTGCTGTAGCCTGAGTATCTTCATTTCAGCTATGCTGATTGGTGTGAGGTGGAATCTCAGGGTCGTTTTGATTTGCATTTCCATGATTACTAAGGAATTTGAGCAATTCTTTAGGTATTTCTAGACCATTCAAGATTCCTCAGTTAAAAAGTCTTTGTTCAGCTCAGTACTCCAATTTTAATTGTGTTATTTAGTTTTCTGGAGTCTAATATCTTGAGTTCTTTATATATTTTGGATATTAGCCCCCTATCAGGCATAGGCATTGCAAACATTTTTTTCCCAATATGTAGGTTGCTGGTTTGTCCAATTGACAGTATCCTTTGCCTTCCAGAAACGTTTTTGTTTCATGAGGTCCTATTTGTCTATTATTGATTTTAGAGCCTGAGCCATTGGTGTTCTGTTCAGGAAACTTTCCCCAGTGTAGATGTGATCAGGGCTCTTTCCCACTTTTTCTTCTATTAGATTCAGCTTATATGGCTTTATGTTGAGTTCCTTGATCCACATGGACTTGAGCTTTATACAAAGAGATAAAACAAAGAGATAAAAAATGAATCAACTTGCATTCTTCTACATGCAGACTGCCAGTTAGATTTCACAATTTATTGAAAATGCTGTCTTTTTTACACTGTATTGTTTTGGCATCTTTGTCAAAGATCAAGTGACCATCGGTGTGTGGTTTATTTCTGGGACTTCAGTTCTATTCCATTGATCTACCTGCCTGTCTCCGAACCAATACCACGCAGTTGTAACAATATCCCTCTGTAGTACAGCTTGAAGTCAGGGATAGTGATTCTTCCCAAACTTCTTTAATTGTTGAGAATTGTTTTCCCTATCCTGGGTTTATTGTTATGGCAGATGAAGTTGAGAATTGCCCTTTCTATCTCTGTGAAGAGTTGAGTTGGAATTTTGATGGGATTACATTGAATCTGTAGATTTCTTTTGGCAAGATGGCCATGTTTACTATGTTAGCTTTACAGATCCATGAGCATAGGAGAACTTTCCATTTCTTGAGGTCTTCTTCAGTTTATTTCTTCAGAGACTTGAAGTTCTTGTCATACAGATCTTTCACTTGTTTGTTTAGGGTTACCTCAATATATTTTATATTATTTGTGACCATTGTCAAGGATGTTGTTTCCTTAACTTCTTTCTCATCCTGTATATTCTTTGTGTAAAGAAAAGCTAAAGAATTGCTTGATTTAATTTTATATCTAGTAACATTGCTGAAGTTGTTTATCAGTTGTAGGAGTTCTCTGGTAAAATATTTGGGGTCACTAATGTATTCTATCATATCTTCTGCAAATAATGATACTTTGACTTCTTTCTTTCCAATTTGTATCCCTTGACCTCCTTTTGTTGTCTAATTGCTCTAGCTAGAACTTTGAGTACTATATTAAACACATAGGGAGAGAGTGGGCAGCCTTTTCTTGTACCTAATTTTAGTGGGATTGCTTCATGGTTCTTTCCATTTTATTTGATGTTGGTTTTGGTTTGCTGTATATTGCTTTTTTATATTTAGTATGTGTCTTGAATTCCTGATCTTTCTAGGACTTTCACCATGAAGGGGTGTTTTATTTTGTCAATGGCTTTTTCAGCATCTAATTAGATGATTATGTAATTTTTTCTTTGTGTTTGTTTATATAGTTGGATTTACTTGATGGATTTTCATATATTGAACCAGTCCTGTATCCACAGGATGAAGCCTACTTGATCTTGGCCATTTTGATGAGTTCTTGAATTTGGTTTGTGAGAATATTATTTTTTTCTGTGCAATTATATGGTCAGTGTTTGAGAAGGGTACCATAATGTACTGAAAAGAAGGTATATTCTTTTGTTTTAGGGTGAAATGTTCTGTAGATATCTCTTAAATCCATTTGGTTCATAACTTCTGTTAGTTTCACTGAGTCTCTGTTTAGTTTCTGATTTCATAATCTGTCCATTGGTGAGAGTGAGGTGCTGAAGTCTCCCACTATTATTGTATGAGGATCAATGAGCTTTAGTAATTTTCTTTTACACATGTTTGTACCCCTGCATTTGGGGCATAGGTGCTCAGAATTGAGTGTTCAACTTGGTGGATTTTTCCTTTGATAACTATGAAGTGTCCTTTCCCATCTCTTTGATAACTTTTGGTTGAAATTCTACTTTATTGATATTTATAATGGTTACTCCACCTTGTTTCTTAGGAACATTTGCTTGGAAAAATTTTTTCAGATCTTTAATCTGAGGTAATGTCTTTGTCACTGATGTGTGTTTCCTGTTTAAAACAAAATTCTGGGTCCTGTTTTTGTATCCAGTCTGTTAGTCTATGTCTTTTTATCAGGGAATTGAGTACATTGATGTTGAGAGATAATAAAGACAGATGATTGTTGGTTCCTGTTATTTTTGTTGTTCGTGGTGAATTTAGTTTTGTGTGGTTCTCATATTTTGGGTTTGTTGTGAGATGTTCAATTTTTGTAATTTCACAGGTGCAATTTTCCTCTTTGTGTTGGTGGTTTCCTTCTGTTATCTTCTTTAGGACTGGATTAGTGGAAAGATATTGTTTAAATTTGGTTTTGTCATGGAATATCTTGGTTTCTTCATCTTTGGTGATTTAGGGTTTTGCTGGGTTTAGTTGCTTGGGCTGGCAGTTTTGTTTCTTTAGGGTCTGTATGACATCTCTGCTAGATCTTCTGGCCCTTAGAGTCTCTGTTGAGAAGTCTAATATAATTCTGATAGGTCTGTCTTTATATGTTACTTGGCTTTTTCCCTTACCACTTTTAATATTATTTCTTTGTTCTGTACATTTAGTGTTTTGATTATTATTTGGAAGGAAGAATTTCTTTTCAGGTCCAACCTATTTAGTGTTCTGTAGGTTTCTTGTACGGTTATGGCCATCTTTTTCTTTAGGTTACAGAAGTTTTATTCTATGATTTTGTTGAAGATATTTCCTGTCCCTTTAATTTGGGAATCTTCGACTCTGTCTTCTATTCCTATTATTCTTAGGTTTGGTCTTTTCATTGTGTCCCGAATTTCCTGGATGTTTTCGGTTAGGAGTTTTTTGCACTTTGTATTTTCTTTCACTGTTGTACCAATATTTTCTATGGTACCTTCTACATCTGAGATTCTCTCCTCTATCTCTTGTATTCTGTTGGTGATGGTGGTCTCTGTATCTCTTGTTATCTTTCCTAGGTTTTCCATATCCAGGGCTCCCTCCCTTTGTGATTTCTTTATTCTTTCTATTTCCATTTATAGATCCAGAAATGTTTTGTTCAATTCCTTCACCTGTTTAATTGTGTTTTTCTGTATTTTTTTAAGGGAGTTATTTATGTCCTCCTTAAGATCCTCTGTTATTTTCATTAGATGGGATTTTAGGTTTGAGTCTTGCTTTTCAGGTATGTTAGGGTGTCCAGGTTTTGCTGTGGTGGTAGAGCTGCATTCTGATGTTGTCAAGTGGCATTGGCTTCTGTTGCATATGTTTTTGCGCTTGCCTCTTGCCATCTGGTTATCTTAAGTGTTAACTGGCCTAGTTGTCTCTTACTGGATCCTGTCCATCCTGTGAGCTTGTAAACCTAGTTGTGATGGAGCTCCTGGGAGTCAAGCTCTCTCTGGGTATGGGAGGGGGTGTGATGTGCCAGTTTTGCCCTGGACTAACTTGTGGGTTGGAATGAAGATGTATCTCAGACAGGGCAGTTTTCATAGCGTCTGTGTCGGGGTCCAGCCTTGACTCAGGATCTGAGCTTTCAACTGGAAGCAGGAATATTTGGAAAGTGCATAATAAATATACTCACACTGCTTTTTGGGTCCAAGCTGACAGGCACTTTTTCAAGGCTTAATGTTTCTCTCTCTTATCTCTCACTCTCTGCTCTCTTTCTTGCTCATTTGCTTGCAACTTAGGCTGCACACACTCTGCATTCTCCTGCACACTCTGCTTTTCTCCTGTGTGCTCTTCTTTTCTTGAACTCCCACACTTACACACACCTCTGTGAGTTCTGCTTCCACTCTCTCACACACACTACATGCATTCACCTTTCACTTATACACACATTCTCCATATACACCTCACATTCTGTCTTCAGAAACTCTTCCCATTCTCTCTTCACTCACTCTTCATGCTCATCTCATGCTCTCTCACTTGTTCTCCACATTCCCCTCACATGTGCTCAAGCCTTTCTCTTTCCCCAGTCTTGTTTTGATACTCCAAAATCAAGTAGAAAAAAAGACATTGTATAATCATTGCCAAATCAAATTCAAAAGACTAGCCCATCCCACAAAGAATTAAGAATTACAATTGTTCCCCAAAGTTTCAAGTTTTTCCTATTCCCAGGCTTGTAGCCAAAATAATAATTGAAAACTTATCATTATTTAAATTTTAACTTTTAACATATTATACTTTAGAGCTCAGAGCTCCAAGGTCAGATACTTGCATTTTCTTGTGAAGTTCTAATGATAAATGACATGGGCAAAGCTACCAGGCAGTGGCCAGAAAGAATCAAGTTAACCCTTAACTCAGCAGTTCCGCTAGCCTTCTGCTTCTGCCCATTGCACACAGCGACTCTCCTAAGAGTCCCAGTGTTTTGACTTAGTTTTACTAATAGATAATTTTATGTGTTCTATACTTGCTTATCCAGGAACCACTCTCATATGTTGTCCAAAATTTATTTCATAACTTCAATAGTTTTTTCCTTTTTTGGGGTCCCAATGTTGGCTCTATTTCATTTTCTAATAATTTCTTCAAATTTTCTTTGCAAGTCAAACATGAATCTGGAATTACCATTGTATAGTTATTGCATTGTTTCCAAGATGAGAACATGCAGCATGCACCTGGGCCATTAGGACTGTGTTGTGCTGTGCCCCTATGCCTCAAATCTGTTCTGGTGAATTCTGTGATACTAGATGTTCCTTGATTCACCAGAGCAGAAGGAGAAAGCAGTAAGAATATCAGATATAATAGAATAATTATTCACACCAAGGCCAACTGAAAAGCAATAAAGCACAAATGAAATCCATACAGCAGTTGTCTAGGACTAAGGTTAGAAGGAATGGGAACAACTGTTGCTTACAAAGAGCTGCTGTGGGCTACGGAGATGTCTCCATCATGGCCGACTGCAGACTGTCCCTTATTTCAGATGGTAGGTCCCCTGGAAGGATGTGTCTCCTGCTTCTCAGGGTCCCAGATGCCATCCTTTTCTACAAGGAGCTGCCGGGCTTCTGAGATGTCTTCCTCCCAGCCTACTGCAGGCAGTCCCTGTCATGGTATGCTGTCCCCAGCAGGTCTTCCTCCACTGAGCCCCGTGGTGTCGGAGATAGGCCACGTATTGGGTTGGAGGTGTCTCACCTGTGAACCTGGTTGTGTCAGAGAACCTTGGAGTCAAGCTGTCTCAGGGTGTGGGACGGGGTATGGAATGTCAGCTCTGGCCTGGACAGGGTTGTGAGCTGGAGGGAAGATGTCCATACTATTTTATAGTTATTCTGTCATTGTCAGATTTGGGGTTGTTTTTTGTTTTTTACATGTGTATTTCTTTCCATTCCATTGTAACTTTTGAGTTTTATGAGTATTCAGTCTGAGTCTGTTTAGATATTTGCAGGGATGGGATTCAGAATGGTAATATATTTTGGCTGCATTACCTGCTTAGTCAACATAAACTCACTATATCACCATATTTATCCTTGTATTATTACATGTACTTTAGTGTTAGAATACCTATACAATATTTGCTTTGAGTATTCATCAATGTTCAAAATATTGTTTTCAGAAAATGGAATATAGTTTTACTTATTTATACTATTATTTAAATTTTGTTTATTTGTTAACTGATCCTAAAAAAGGATTTTACACAGTTTTCCAATACTCTAATAATATATTTTTATAGTTTTCCCCTCCCACAATTCCTCCAAGATATTTTTCCCTTGCTATTTAACTTTATTTTCTTTCTACCTCTCAAAAAATTAAAATAAACAATTTGAAAAGAAAGAAAAAACATCTAAAAAATAAACAAACTAAACACATAGAAAGAAAATACAAAGGCAATTTTGTGTTGGTCAACTAATACTCCATTGAAAAAAATTAACTTTTACTCTGCCATCAGGTATAAATTTTGGGCAGCTTCTTGGTTAGTGGTGGGATTCCATGTCTACTTTGCCATTTTAGTGCTGGATGCTATCTGACTTGACTTTTGTAGGTCTTAGGCATGTAGCCACTGTCTCTGTAAGTTTATATGTGCATCAGTCTTGTAATGTCTGCAAAAATAGTGTTTCCTTGGAGTTGTCTGTCACCTCTGACACTTACAATCTTTCTGCCTTCTTCCACTTAGATCTTTGTGTCTTAAGGCATGGGGTTACCAAAGGTTTATTAAGGATTGAATGTTCCAGTGTCTCTCTGCACATTGGGTGGTTATGGTTCTTTGTGTTAGTTAACATCAACTATAATACAAATCTCCATTGAGCAATTCAGTAACCTGTGGGTAGAACAATATCTCATCAGGAGTCATTTTATTACTGTGTTCCTATTGCACAATAATAGTAGTATGTTTTCCTCTAAGCCCATGATCTATCTAATGTCAGGTTCTTGGCCCACTTTAATGGTGTCCATTATGGATTCCTTCTTGGTCTTCATCCCAACCAAAAGGTCATTACTGCAACTTTTGTGCCTTTATCTTTCCAGTATATTTTTCAGGTAGGTTGGTATTGCAGCATATGTGTTTCATGGCTGTGTGAGATTGTCAGATAGTTTTCCCCTTCATTAGCAAATGTAAAGCTATGACCCAAACTTAGTAATTTGTGAGGTTTCTGATTGAGTACCAGTTGGATTTTCCCATGTCTAATTACATAAGCTCATTTTTTCTTCAGCAATAGGCTCTTACTCTCAGACTGTGGAGGGTAACCAATAGCCTTGGCAATAGCCTGCAATGTTTGGAGGCATCGGTGAGACAACTTTGTCCAACGATTGAAAAGGATATGAGCTATTCCTGGTATTGGATATTTTACTTGACAGAGTAGGATATTTGGCTGGGACATTGTCTCCTCCAATATATAGTAAATGTTAAAAACCTTTCATATATGCACACGCTTTAGGAAGCTTCTACAGTTCCCTCTTTACTCTGTTCCCCCATCCCTCTTTCTACATCTTTCTCCCATCCTAGTTTCTCATTTATTCTTTAATACACTATATTCTTGTTTTCCTTTCCTTGGCCCCGCCCTCCCTATCTCCTTTGTAGCAACCTAACCTTTGAGGATATTCTAAATGAAGTTCATGCGTCTAAGGAATTTGAAAGCTAACATCCATACATAAGGAAAAAAGTGTGTGATGTTTGTCTTTCTGATTGTGACAAACTTATTTTTAACTTGGGATATTTATATATTTTACATTTATTTTATTTCTTTATTTATTGAATTTTTATTTAAAACATCATTTGGTTCCGTTTTTAGCCCATAAAGCTCATATGAGATCTTTTCTTTATGTTTTTTTATTTCCTCATATTAAGAAATTTCTTTGATGCTCCACCATTCCACAAGGACACTACTTGCTCAACTATGTTCATAGCAACTTTTTCATATTAGCCAGAAACTGGAAACAATTTAGATGTCCCTTGACTGAAGAATGGTTGAAGAAAAGTGGTTCGTTTACACAGTGGAATACTACATAGCCATTAAAAACAAGGACATAATGAATTTTGAGGGCAAATGGATGGACCTAGAAAATATCATCCTGAGTAAGGTAACCCAGACCCAAACTGACATGCATTGTATATACTCATTTACAAGTAGATATTAGCCACAAAGTATAGGATAATTACACTATAATCAACAGACCAGAGAAGCCGAATAACAAGGAGATCCGAAGGGAGTGTCTTAATCAGGGTTTCTATTCCTGCACATACATCATGACCAAGATGCAAGTTGGGGAAGAAAGGGTTTATTCAGCTTACACTTCCACATTGCTCTTCATCACCAAAGGAAGTCAGGACTGGAACTCTTACAGGGCAGGAAGCAGGAGCTGATGCAGAGGCCATGGAGGGATGTTACTTACTGGCTTGCTTCACTTTGATTGCTGAGCTTGTTCTCTTATAGAAGTCAAGACTACCAACCAGGCCAGGGATGGCACCACCCACAATGTGCCCTCCCCCCTTGATTACTAATTGAGAAAATGCCTTTCAGCTGGATCTTGTGGAGGCATTTCCTTACCTGAAGCTCCTTTCTTTTTGATAACTCCAGCTTGTGTCAAATTCACACACAAAACCAGCTAGTACAGGGAGGAGGATTGAATCTTTCTCAGAATGGGAAAAAATAGATATTGGAGGTAAATGGAAGGAGAGAACTAGATGGAAGAGGGGATGGGGAGGGGTACAGATGGAAAATCATATGTAGGGAGAGCTTGGGGGAGAGAAAAGGGAAATCGGTGGTGTAGGCCAATCTCTAGGACATGCCAGAGACCTGGGATGAGGAGTGAGGCCCTAAAGGGTCTATGGGGGCAACACTAGCTGAGAAACCTAGCAGTGGCAGATATGAATCCTGAAAAAGAAGCCACTTCCTGTAGCCAGGAAGGACTCCACTGGACTAATAAAGACATCAACCCACCAATAAAACCTTCAACTAAAAATGTATCCTGCCTAGTATGTATACAGGGACACAGATAGTGCAAAGACCAGGAGAATAGCCAACCAATGGCTGTTCCAACTTGAGACCCATCCCATGGGCAAGAACCAATCCTTAACACTATTAATGATTATCTTATGCTTGCAGGTAGGAATCTAGCATAACTGTCCTCTGAGAGGCTCCACCCAGCAGCCAATGGAAAGAGATGCAGAAACATACACACCAAATATTAGATGGCGCTTGAGAGGATTACAGAGGAGGATTGAGGGGCCCGAAGAGGAATGGAAGTTCACAAAAGACCAACAGAGTCAACTAACCTGGACCATTGAGAGTTCCAAGATACTGAATCACCAATGAAAATGTGAACTCAGGGTGGAACTAGGCCCCCTGCATATATATAGCAGATGTGCATCTTGGTCTTTATTATTTTTTTTTGATACTTTATTTACATTTCCAATGTTTCCCCTTTTCTAGGTCTCCTCTTCTAGGTCCCCTCCCCGCCTCTATGAGGGAATTCCACCTCCCACCCACCCGCCCACCCATACCCATATTCCCACCTTGACATTCCCCTTTACTGGGGCCTCTAACACACTCAGTCCCAAGGGCTTCTCCTCTCCTTGATGGCCAACGAGGCCAACCTCTGCCACATATGTGGTCCGAACCATGGGTCCCTTGATGTGTATTCTTTGGTTGGTGGTCCAAACTCCAGGACGACCAGGAGGAGTGTCAGGCCCATTGACGCTGTTGCTCCCTCCATGGGGCTGCAAACTCCCTTAGCTCCT
>CM052706.1:96726116-96765642 GCA_028551405.1 Uromys caudimaculatus | reverse complement strand
GTTTGTTGTCTACCTGAGTATAGATTCCATATCTCTAAAGCTACGGACTGCCTTGCTGGACTAAGTAGGAGAGAATGACCCTAATCCAGCAGCAACTCAATGTGCAGGGAGGGAGGGTTAGAGGGGGAATGAAACACAGAGGGGGGATCCCCCTTCTCAAAAGAAGGTGGATTAGGGAATCACTTGTGTGAGGGAGGAGAGGGTGGCTGATTTGGGGATGTAAAGTGAATAAATTATTACATTTTTAAAAAAGAGAAATAGTACTTTGTTTTATTTCTCCCAGTTCTAATTGTTCACATAATGCAGTACCATTTTGAATGCAGTCACATTTGATAGTAAAAAAAAAATTTCTTTTGACTTTCTGGTGAATAATACAACCACTTCTCAGGAATATCAGTGACTTACGATACCTAACTGCTTATACTCCTGCCAGAACTGTGTGTGCATAGTACCGTGTAGTTTTAACTTCTATCCATAGCTACTGAGATCTTTGTGTGGCCACATTATCCAACTGTCCTCTGATGTTCTCATAAAATCAATCACATGTAAAGTTTCACACAGCAGCACTGAGGGATTATAACAAAGCAATCATAAAATTTTAGGAAATTATTATTCTTTAGATAGTACTCAACCCCAAAATATAAAAACTGGGCTGGTGATATAGCTCAGTGGATAAGGTTATTTGATGACCCAAGTTGCACCTCCAGGACTCTTATGATGAAAGGAGAAAAGAGCCTATAACAAATTGTCCTCCAATCTCCACATGTGGTGCATGCCTAAGCACAATGTACATCCAGTTCTCCCCCTCATACAAACACATGTACATGGAAAATACACAAACAATACTGCTTTTAATGTGAAAACAAAAATGTACAAGCCAGGCTGTCCACCAGATTTAGTTCACAGGCAACAAGTATTCCAGCACTGAAAGGACACAATGTCAAGACTTCTGCATGGTACAGAGTTAGTGTTGGTTCCTTGCCTGAATGTCCCATAGTTGAAGTAGTTTGTCACATGAACCTTGTTTCTATGTGTAGGAAATGTTCCTGATACTTTTAGACAAATATGTGTGTTTCGAAAAATTTCTTATTTCTTCTTAAGGGGTTCCTCTCTCCCAAGAAAGTGCATCACACTAGGGCACCGAATAGTGAATATTTTGAATTGGATGCTCATCCTGATCAGAGAATAGAGTAGACAGATAGGCTTGATGACACTGGAAAGTGGTTGCAATAACGCTTTTAAATACCTTTGTTCATAGAGATATATAATGTAGTTTTGCAAAGTTCTTGTTTTCATTGCAATATACTATAATTTTACATCTGTGTGTTGTGTACATGTGTGATATATTTATGTCCATGTATGTGCATGTATGTGTTGTGTATGTTTGTATGTATGTGTAGGTGCATATGCGCACATGGATATGTGTGCCTATGTTTGTTAATGTCAGAAATCATCTTTTATGTTCTTCCTCTTTATTCATTAAAGCAAGGACTCTCATCTTTCATTAAAATGTCTAAATTTTGTCACCTGTGCTTTATTGATCTTATTCACTTTCTTTTCCAAGCTACAAGTTGTATTATGCCAATATTTGGGTCCTATTTAGTATTCCAGAATTAGAAGTAATGTGTCATATCTTCTGCTATCATTCATTTTTATAAACCATTAAATTTACATGTATTACCAATTTTTTTTTTCGGTCCTGACTATCTTTTGAAAATCCTTCTCTTTTCTGTCATGGAATATATTTGTTGAAATTTATGCTGGTATCATGAGTATTTTGATCTTAGTTCTTCTTTGCTTGTAATACATTCAAATTATTCTTATTCTCAAAAAGTGGCTTTAATAGAAACACAAATAGACTCTGCAAATTATTGATTCTGAGATATTTGGAAATGTCAAATTCTTTTTTTCTGATTGTCTTTGCTTCTAATGGGAAAAGTGGGATCATGTAGACTTTTAGGATATTGAGTCAATATAATGTTCTGTTATTAAATGAAGATTTTTTTTTTAAATTGCCTTTTCTTACTTTGTACTGCCTAGCACATTCATTTAGAAGTTTTCGTGCTGCTTCTTCATTCAAATTTCTTATAAATAATATATAGGGTTTTTTTGTACAGATTGATATATTCAGTATAACAAAACTGTTGGTAAGGTTTATGTATTCATATGGAAATAAAGGAGC
Source organism: Uromys caudimaculatus (assembly GCA_028551405.1). Taxonomy (NCBI): domain Eukaryota; kingdom Metazoa; phylum Chordata; class Mammalia; order Rodentia; family Muridae; genus Uromys; species Uromys caudimaculatus. Next base: position 96,763,460 of record CM052706.1, on the reverse strand, counting down.
AAGAATCTAAGCTTGCAGTTCCACAAGGAGTTTTAGAAAACAAACCCTCAGTTTCTTCTGTTTTGACATTCTAGGCAGAGATAAAGTGTACACAGAAACATGGAGAAATAAAATGCTTTTTTCAGCACAGACACCTGATGTTGCTTCCCATGTCCAAAGATTAGAAGGGAACTGAAACATAACAAGAGACTCAGAGAGATGCCCAAACCATCATGCAATGTTTAACCAGCACTGTTTATATGCCATAAAAGATTTGAAAAAAAAACCAACTACTAAAACTAAATGAATGTGATGGAATTAATTTGAGGAATTATCTTATTGTCTGATCAACTAATTTGGGGAAACCCATGCATGAGTGGGAGAAATTTACCTACATAGTGTTCTGTATCTGAGTCCTCCAGCAGCAATGGAATAGTTGAAGACCTATTGCAAAATGGGTTTTCATTTGCATAAAGATTGATTTGATTTCCAGTTTTATACTATTCTGAATACAGGAGAAAAGATCATTCAACTTTCTCATTCTTCTTCCCCATGTTTTCTTCCATGCAATGGTAATTCTATTTGTGCACTTTCTCTTGGTGGTATTTACTAATTGATTTTCATGTGCAACTAACATTGCTCTGAGTTTATATTATTCAGAATTGTTCTGAGAGGCAGAACCAATAAATAAAAATGACACAGAGCTACAAATTCATGGAAGGAAAGGTATAGTAATGTATCTGTAATTACCATTTAATTTCATTCATATATTTCTCTCATATATTATACAGAAATGAAGCTGATAGAATGGTATATAGATTTATCTGTATATCTGGAAGGAAAATCTTACTTGAAGAGTTTAGAGAGACAAAATTAGACTAGGTAATACTTGTTTTGGTTTTTTTTTTTTTTTCAGTAGGTTTCTTTCATGGCAGTCCTTTCCACCCTTCAAGCTCCAATCTAATTTCAAACCCCTTTCACAAACTCATTTCTCCCATTATCAAATTCAATTATTTAGTTTATTTTTACATCTATCCATTTCTTGCTGTTTGATGTAAACTCTACAAAGGCAGGGACTCTTATTCCTGGTTTTGTACCCAGCACCCACCATGCTGCCAGGAACAAAGAAGGTTGTCATTAAATATTTACAAATGGATAAGTGAAAAAGATGAATTATTAAAAGAAATGAAAACATTGTATATTATATGAGGAAGCAATGCATCACTGTAAATTTAAGTTGAACTTGGCAAGATATTGTGGCGTCATCACTAATTTTGTTGGAACCCAAAGGAGTTCTGACACTGGAACCTTTCTGTTTAGTTGAATTCTCGTAAGTGTAATTAAAGATCAATGAACCATGCTCTCAAAAAGAAGCCACCTTAATTGCCACAATTACATGATTGAGATGAATAATGAACGTGCTAATGACAGTATAATATTAAATATTCAAAGTAGTTATCAAAAGTCAATTAGAAGATAATTATACAGCACTGAGCTGCAGTAGCTGGATGGACCCTCCCTTTTGGAAAATGTTGGTAATAGAAGAAATGAATCATAATTTTAGTTCTCTCATATTTTTAATTTAACCACATACAATGTAGAAAAACATTAATTAGATTGTTACAGTTGTTCGGGCCACTGTAATAAAATGCCTGTGACTAGTTCAGTTATAAACACATTTATATATAGATTCTGGGAATCCCAGTCAAGGGACCCAAAGGTATGGTGTCTGGCTAAGTCTCTTTCCTGGTTCTTAGAAACATCTTCCATCTGAGTCTGCATGGTAAATGACATAGTGAATTCTCTGGATCCTCTTGTTAAGGTCATTCATCCTCTTCATGAGAGTTGAGACTTTATGACCTAGTCAACTTTCAAAGACCCACTTTAATTCTATCTATTGACTAGTTCCAACTTGGGAATTTTGGGGCTATTTACTCTGGCTGACTTGAAGTACAGGTGATGCCTGATAATGTGTCTTCTTTGGGCTTCATTATCAAGTAAGGTTCTCCTTCTTTTATTATCCATTAAAATTATTTCTATATTTGATTTTTGACTATCTGGAAAAATTTAAGAAATACCACTTCAACTGATATATTATGGAATGACTATATTTTTAAAGATTAAAATTCTACATAGCACACTCTGATACTTAGCATTGCATTGCTTTTTAGCTCTCAGAGCATCTAACATTGTTTTAACAGAACAATGGGGAAGTTTTTAGTGGAAACTTAAGATAATTAAATTTACCAAAAGGATTGCTGTATTAGGATATTGCCTGTGAATAAAATCCAATATATTTGAGTATGAATTTGATTCAGTTTGTCTCCAGACAGAACAACAGTTAAATTAAAACTAGCTGTTTTGTATTTAGTAGATTTGAAAACTTTGTTATGGTTTAAAGTTAAAAATAGCCAAAGGAATAAAAGAGGAATAAAACTCCATTCATTTGATATTTAGTGAAATAACTCTTGTGCAGGTCACTTTTATTTCCTCTGAATATCAGCAAACTGACAAATGATTAATTTAAAATAAGGTTGGGATGCGAATTTGCAAAATTTGTATTTTCTGTGATGACATGTGAGATGAAGCATATTTCCTTCCAACCTTACTTTCAGTAACTCTCTCCTCCACTTTGTCCACCAATACAACTGTTAGCTTTCAATTACTTAAAATATTGAGTAAAGAGTTCACTCTTCTTAGTGCTGTGAAATATGTGAGATTGGAAAAGAAAGTTACTGTGATTCAGAGGTTGGTAAGGTAAACTTAAGTTCCACAAAGTAATATAAGCATCCTACTTTCTGATTCCCATAGAGTGCCTTTCATGAGAAGAAAAAAAATCAACACATGACAAATCCAAAATATCAGTTAGTTGAACCAAAAGTTTATAAAGAAGTTATTATCTTTGGACAATATCAATTACCAGTATGCATGAGCAGCCTGCAACTAATGGCCAATAGTACAAAAATTTTAATAATGTAGTCTCTTTTTATTGTGGAGCGATACTATTAATGAGAAATTTGAAAATATTGTTTAAAGTTATATAAGGGAAGCATAAAATGAAATGTATTTAAAAATGTCAATTCATTATTAAGTTAAAGCAATAATCAACATATACTTATCAAAACAAAATAAAAACAAAACCAAGAAACAAAAAAGAAGTCCCAAATATCTGAGGCAACATTGACCGATAAATAAGTAGAGTTAGGGACTGCCACAGTCTTAGATTATTTCAGTGCTATACTTTCACAGAGCATCATGGCAGAAACCAATATGGGAAGAGAAGACTTGGACAGCATTTTAAACCAAATAAGGTTAGCAGATTCACAACTATCACCACTTAATTGTCCACAGTAATATAGTATTAATTCTCTTAAAACTATATATTCATATATGTATATTATAAATATATATGTGATATGATATATATGATATATCAAATATAGAATAAGAATGTAGAATATCTAGACTATATTAATATATTTATGATATTTGATATATGATAAATGGTATATGATATGTAATATATAATATGCACCAAGCAACATGTAATATATTATATATAATAACACACGTAATATAATATATTATCCATATTAAATGATATATATTATACATGATGTATCATAATATATGTGCATATATCATAATATATAATTCTCTATATATTTATCCACAAAGTATGCTAATATATTCTTAATGAAACAGCATCAATCAAAATATATTTTTAGTAAACCATGTGATAAAATTATAAATGAATTAATCTTTCATACTCTCTCACTTGACAGTTTTAAGAATGCAAAACAATTACCTGATTAGAGAAAACAGAAACTAGCTAAAAATAAATGTTCAGAAATTCCAAGAAAAGTTTGTGGAATACTTACAGTGAAAACTCTATAAAAACATTTTTTAAATTATTTTTTATTACAGATTTTTTCATACAAAATAATTTGGTCATTTTCCCCTATTCCAACTTTTCCCAGATAAATGCTATTTATCTATCCAATTTCATGTTCTCTTTCTCTTCATTTCTCTCAAGAAGTGGGAGGAGGGGGAGGAAGAAGAAGGAGGAACATGATGAGGAGCTAGAGGAGAAGAATGAGGAGGAGAGTCAGAGAGGTAAAAGGAGAGGGAGAAGAAGATGATGATTAAGGAGGAGGAGGAGGAGGAGGAGAAGGAGGAGGAGGAGAAGAAAAAGAAGGAGGAGGAGGAGGAGGAGGAAGTACAAATTGTCAAAACTAAAACAGTCACCCCTGCCACACATACACACTTAACTCAATTTGTTTTGTGTTGCCCACCTCTTCCTGGGCGTGAGGCATACCTGCTGTGTGGTTATTATACCCAGTGATAGTCCTTTGGATAAAACTGATTTTTCCCCTTTCTGAGCAAGTATCTATTCCAAATAGTTTCTTGGGATACATATAGCTTCCTGGAACTCCATGTTTACTTCTTCCTCTCAGTGATGGGCAGAATAATAGGAGTATATATTCTCCTAGCCTATGTTCTATCAGATCTCAGGTTCTGGGTCCTTATAGCAGTGGATTGCATCTCATGGAGTAGTTGGTAAGTGCAATAAAAAGTCATTAGCTAATGCCATAACATTTGTGCCACCATTGCACCACTTCATCTTCCATGCAGGTCTCTATTGCAGTTTGTGGACTTCATACCTGGATAATATTCATGATTATTTTCTCCTCTGGTGACATACCAAGTACCTACGTGCATCATGAATGGTAGTCCTTAGGGGTGACTCTTTAGTTATATGTTGATTTTATTTTAAAATCACATCAGTTAACTCTGATTTACAGACATTGACAACTCACTCTGCTCGCCAATAGCCATTAGTTGTTAATTAGCTCTTGAGCTGTGGCTGCCTAGTCCACTAAGCTATGGACTAATTCCACAGATCCTTGTCATCTATAGAGACATCACTGAGCCACATGAGACTCTTTGAGATATCAGTCATTGCTAAAAGTTAAACAGTTCGTAATATTTATTCTACAACATTAAATTATTAGTTATCAAATATTCTGCCTCACATTATTAGAATGCTGAGGCACAAATTGTATCCCTAAAATGAAAAAAATAAGAAATGCATGATGTCGTGATCACACAGGATTACTGAACGTAATTAATGTCATAAAAGCTACTACCGACCACAAAGTTGTGCCTCATCCATCCTTAGTGGCATGAATGCATGTCTATAACACACTAAGAGTTGTAGTATCACATAGTCAGGATGCATTTTAAAGGCTAGATGCGGTTAAAAATTAAAACAAATGTTCTAGTCAAAAAATAAGCAGCACTATAAACATTTTAAATTAATTTAATAAAAAACATGTGAAGAAGGACACTCAGGTTTTATTTAATGGGATGGTCATTGGGAATTTGATCATCCTTCAGTGAATATGTGGATAACACAATTCAGAACAACACATAAATATATATGAGTATGATTACATATTACCATCTCAAATAGTATGTACAATGGTTAACACATTCTTTTGAATACATGTTTTGTAAATTTCCTGAATTTTCCATTGGAATATTAACCTTTATGAAAAATGACTACTGGGAAATTGTAAGTTCTTTAGGAACAATACTTGCATGTGGTAGCATAGAATCTCATCTCAGCATTCAGGATGCTGGGGCAAAAGGGTCATGAGTTTGTAGGAACTGGGAATACAAGTGTCAAAAGTGGACAAAGGAATAACTCAAAACAACAATGTTCCACTTTAATCAAGTCAACAGCCGTGGCAGGGATATAGAGATAGATTACAATGTATGCTGCAATATAATTTTAACTTCCTCTTGAAACTTTGCATTTTATCTTACAATTGCAATATTTCTATTTTCTCATATAAGATTCGCCTCTTTAATATTGAGTTATAATTATTTTCTTAGTAATTTAGAAAGTTCTCATATTGTACTTTAACTGACTTTCTAACCCTATATTACAATCAATTTCCTAAATCTATTATAAAATTACAATACAATAGTGCATTATTCTCAACACATTGAAAAAAATTGAAAACAATTATTTTCATTAATTACTGCTATAAGATATGTGGAAAGGGTAATTATAATTCATGCAATTGTAAAAGTTTCAATTCATTAGAATTAAAAAATGTATGTACTAAAGTTGTTAATGAACATATCTCTAGCAATAAATATTGTGAATAATATAAATTCTAGCAAGCATAGCATCTAATATTAGAGAAAACAAAAATGATGTAATCTTAACAAGTACCTATCGGATAGGGAATATCTGACCAATTTGAGGAACACAGCAAAGCTGTTGTTAGACAGGCACAATCAGTGGGAACTCAGTAGACAGACCTCCAGGAATCAAAATGTTATCAAATTCAGCACAACAAAATATGACGGTAATATTTGTGTGCTTAAATTACTTTGCTTTAATTAAATAAAATGATAAATAAATTGCTCATAGATACAGTACTCTTTGTTTTTTTTTTTTTTTTTTTTTTTTTTTTTTTTTTTTTTTTTTTTTTTTTTTTTTTATGAAGACAGAAGCCAAAAGGAAAATATGGAAATAGGAATTGATTTGTTGTCTAGTTTGCAGAAAAGTGAGACATGTTCAGTAAGAATAAGCAAAGAGTAAGAACAGAGAACTTAGTGTAGATAGCAGACAGGGACTTATGAATGTGTCATAGCATAAATAAAAGTGCTTCAGGTTTCTATGCTCTGTTCACTACTTGGTTCTTTTGAGTCACTTATGCTTCTTCAGTCTCCTCCTTGTTCATTGCAGTTCTGCCTTATTCTACCTGATGCTATGTACTAACAACATGAAGTAAAGTAGTAAGTATAGCAAAACACTATGACACACCAATTACAAACCCAGATTAACAGACACCTAAGCTTTTCCTGCCCTTCCCCTTCCAATCTTTATTTTTTCTGTGTGTGTGCATGTGTGTGCATGTGTGTGCGTGTGTCTGTGTGTGTGTGTTTAAAAACATGCAGCAGAGATTGAGTTTTTATATTTTAAAATAGCTAGATATTTTACTGATTATCTATGAGACTACTCAACATACTTTAAAATTTTTATTTCTTGGATAAAATGGTCTAAAATATACAATTTCTATCTTACTAAAAATTATTTCCTACTCCCTGACATAGAGCTCAAACCTGAAGGCCAAGTATTCTTAAATGAATTGGGTGTATATTAAAAAGTTGGGGGCAGGGAGAAGCATAGCGTGCAATCCAATTATAACTTACAAATTTGTGGAAGAAAATGACCTGTGAAGGTCAAGATGTTAACTCATCAACAGCCATGAAGCAAATCAGTTTTGTCTTAGACATGATCCCCATCTGCTTTGAAAGGTTTGAATTGATGGATTTTCAGGCATGTTTGGGCATAATGTCAAGAAAGGACATTTAATTGAAAGACTAACCTTTTCATAGCACATGTACCAAAATATTTCCTTAATTTAAGCACTTTCCTGATGTCAATGGCTGACAAAAATCATATGTAACAATGAAATTTCAAGATCCTTACCTCCACTATTATGAGATTCTTATAACTATAGCTCTTTGACTACTCATAAAAGAACAGCTCTAAATAAGAAAATATGTCTATTTATGACTTACCTTAGCATATCAAAGATAAAGAGGCAAGAACATAAGGAACAGAAACCAAGGCAACTTGGAATTATCAGAACCCAGTTCTCCAACCATAGTGAGCCATGAATGCAATACACCAGAAAAGCAAGACTCAGATTTAAAATCACTTCTCTAGGTGCTTCTCAGCCCTGCGAATTTCCTCAGTTGAGAATTCTCTGTTTAGCTCTGGCCCCCATTTTTTGATGGGGTTATTTGGTTTTTTGGAGTCTAACTTCTTGAGTTCTTTGTATATATTGGATAGTAGCCCTCTATCAGACATAGGATTGGTTAAGATCTTTTCCCAATCTGTTGGTTGCCGTTTTGTGCTATTGACAGTGTCCTTTGCCTTACAGAAGCTTTGCAATTTCATGAGGTCCCATTTGTCTATTCTTGATCTGGTGTTCTGTTCAGGAACTTTTCCTCCATACCCAGGTGTTCGAGAGTTTTCCCCACTTTCTCTTCTATTAGATTCAGTGTATCTGGCTTTATGTGGAGGTCCTTGATTCACTTGGGCTTGAGCTTTGTACAGGGAGATAGGAATAGATCAATTCACATTCTTCTACATGTAGACTGCCAGTTGACCCAGCATCATTTGTTGAAAATGCTGTCTTTTATCCACTGAGTGGTTTTAGCACCTTCGTCGAACATCAAGTGACCATAGGTGTGTGGATTCATTTCTGGGTCCTCAATTCTATTCCATTGATCTACCTGCCTGTCACTGTACCAATACCATGCAGTTTTGATCACTACTGCTCTGTAGTACAGCTTGAGATCAGGGATGCTGATGCTCAACATCCTTAGTCATCAGGGAAATGCAAATCAAAACAAGTCTGAGATTCCACCTCACACCAGTCAGAATGGCTAAGATCAAAAACTCAGGTTACAGCAGATGCTGACAAGGAGGTGGAGAAAGAGGAACACTCCTCCACTGTTGGTGGGATTACAAGCTGGTACAACCACTCTGGAAATCAGTTTGGCGGACCCTCAGACAAATGGACATAATACTACTTGAGGACCCAGCTATACCTCTCCTCATCCAGAAGATACTCCAACATGTAATAAAGACACATGCTCCACTATTTTCATAGCAGCCATATTTATAATAGCCAGAAGCTGGAAACAACCCAGATGTCCTTCATCAGAGGAATGAATACAGAAAATGTGGTACATCTACACAATGGAGTACTACTCAGCTATTAAAAACAATGACTTAATGAAATTTGCAGGCAAATGGATGGAACTTGAAAATATCATCCTGAGTGAGGGAACTCAGTCACAAAAGAATGAACATGATACTTACTGATAAGTGGATATTAGCCCAAAAGTTCAGAATGCTCAATTTTCACTTTACAGTAACCGCTCCACTGAGAGTGAGGTCCCAGATGGAGGAGTTGCAGAAAGGACTGAAGGAGCTAAGGGAGATTGTAGCCCCATGGAGCGAGCAACAGCGTCAATGGGCCTGACCCCCCCCTCCAGGTCGTCCTGTAGTTTGGACCACCAACCAAAGAATACACATTGAGGGACCCATGGTTCGGACCACATATGTTGCAGAGGATGGCCTTTTTGGCCATCAGGGAGAGGAGAGGCCCTTGGACCTGAGGGTGTTAGAGGCCACAGTAAAGGGGATGTCAAGGTGGGAATGGGAATGGGTGGGCAGGTGGGTGGGAGGTGGAATTCCCTCATAGAGGCGGGGAGGGGGAGGGGATGGGGGTTTCCAAAGAGGAGACCTAGAAAAGGGGAAACATTGGAATTGTAAATAAAGTATCAAAAAAATTAATTAATTAAAAAATAAAAATTAAAGATACAAGAAAATAAATAAATAAAATCACTTCTCATGATGATGATAGAAGACTTTAAGAAGAAAATAAATAACTCCCCTAAAGAAATATAAGAGAACACAGGTAAAGAGTTAAAAACCCTCAAAGAGGAAATACAGGAAAACACAATCAAACAGGCAAAGGAAAAGAACAAAACAATCCAAGATCTAAAAATGAAAATAGAAACAATAAAGAAATCACAGTCGGAGACAACCCTAGAGATAGAAACCAGAGGAAAGAGATCAGGAGTCAAAGATGCCAGCATCATCAACAGAATACAAGAGATAGAAGAGAGAATCTCAGGGGCAGAAGATATCATAGGAAACACTGACACAACAGTCAAAGAAAATGCAAAATACAAAAAGCTCTTAACTCAAAACATCCAAGAAATTCAGGACACAACAAGAAGATCAAACCTAAGGATAATAGGTATAGAAGAGAGTGAAGATTCCCAGCTTAAAGGGCCAGTAAATATCTTCAACAAAATTATGGAAGAAAACTTCCCTAACCTAAAGAAAGAGATGAACATAAACATTCAAGAAGCCTACATAACTCCAAATAGACTGAACCAGAAAAGAAATTCCTCCTGTCACATAATAGTAAAAACACCAAATGCACAAAAGAAGGAAAGAATATTAAAAGCAGTATGTGAAAAAGGTCAAGTAACATAAAAGGTCAGACCTATCAGAATTACACCAGACTTCTCATCAGAAACGATGAAAGTTAGAAGATCCTGGACTGATCTCATACAGACCCTAAGAGAACTAAAGTGTCATCCCAGGTTGCTATATCCATCAAAACTCTCAATTACCATAGATGGTGAAACCAGGATATTCTATGAAAAAACCAAATTTACACAATATGTTTCCACAAGCCCAGCCCTACAAAGGATAATAGATGGAAAACACCAACACAAGGAGAGAAACTACCCCCTAGAGAAAGCAAGAAAGTAATCATTCGACAAACCCAAAGATGACAGACACATAAACATAAAAATAACAGGAAGCAACAATCACTATTTTTTAATATTCTTAACATCAATGGACTCAATTCTGCAATAAAAAAAACATAGACTAACAGACTGGATACATAAACAGAACCCAGCATTTTGCTGCATACAGGAAACATACTTTAGTGTTACAGACAAACACTACTTCAGAGTAAAGGGCTGGAAAACAATTTTCCAGGTCTAATAGTTCCAAGAAACAGGCAGAAGCAGCCATTCTAATATCGAATAAAATGGACTTTCAACCAAAAGTCATCAAAAAAGATAAGGAAAGACATTTCATCCTCATCAAAGGAAAAATCTACCAATAAGAACTCTCAACTCTGAACATCTATACTTCAAATGCAAGAGCACCCACATTCATAAAAGAAACTTTACTAAAGCTCAAAGCACACATTGTACCTCACACAATAATAGTAGGAGACCACAACACCCCACCCTCATCAATGGACACATCTTAGAAACTCAAAATTAACGAGGTACAGTGAAACTAACAGAAGTTATGGACCAAATGGATTTAACAGATATCTATAGAACATTTCACCTTAAATAAAAAGAATATACCTTCTTCTCAGTACTTCATGGTACTTTCTCCAGCTAACTGGTCACAAAACAAATCTCAACAGATATAAGAAGATTGAAATAATCCCATTTCCTCTATCAGATCACTATGGATAAAGGCTGGTCTTCAATGCCAACAAAAACAACAGAAAGCCCACGTACACATGGAAGCTGAACAATGCTCTACTCAATGATAACTTGGTCAAGGAAGAAATAAAGAAATAAATTAAAGACTTCCTAGAATTTAATGAAAATGAAAGTACAACATACCCAAACTTATGGGACACAATGAAAGCAGTTTTAAGAGGAAAACTCACAGCTCTGAGTACCTCCAATAAGAAACTGGAGAGAGCATACAATAGCAGCTTAACAGCACACCTGAAAGATCTAGAACAAAAAGAAGCAAATACACTCAAGAGGAGTAGAACATAGGAAATAATCAAACTCAGGGTTGAAATCAACCAAGTAGAAACAAAAAGAACTATACAATGAATCAAGAAAATCAGGAGCTGGTTCTTTGAGAAAAATCAACAAGATAGATAAACCCTCAGCCAAACTAACCAGAGGGTACAGAGACAGTATCCAAATTAACAAAATCAGAAATGAAAAGGTAGATATAACAATAGCATCTGACGAAATTAAAAAAAATCACTAGATCCTACTACAAAAGCCTATACTCAACAAAATTGGAAAATCTGGATGAAGTAAACAAATTTCCAGACAGATAGCAAATATCAAAGTTAAATTAGGATCAGATAAACCAGCTAAACAGTCCCATAACCCCTAAAGAAATAGAAACAGTCATTAAAAGTCTCCCAACCAAAAAAAGCCCAGGACCAGATGGGTGTAGTGCAGAATTCTATCAGACCTTCAAAGAAGACCTAATACCAATACTCTTCAAAGTATTCCACAAAACAGAAATAGAAGGAACACTACCCAATTCATTCTATAAGGCCACAGTTACACTGAAACCAAAACCTCAGAAAGACCCAACAAAGAAAGAAAACTTCAGACCAATTTCCCTTATGAATATTGATGCAAAAATACTCAATGAAATTCTTGCAAACCGAATCCAAGAACACATCAAAACAATCATTCATCACGATCAAGTAGGCTTCATCCCAGGGATGAAGTGATGGTTCAATACCCAGAAATATATCAATGTAATCCACTACAAAAACAAACTCAAAGAAAAAAAAAACTACATGACCATTTCATTAGATGCAGGAATGCATTTGACAAAATTCAGTATCCCTTCATAGGAAAAGTCTTGAAAAGATCAGGAATTCAAGGCCCATACCTAAACATAGTAAAATCAATATACAGCAAACCAGTAGCCAACATCAAACTAAATGAAGAGAAACTTGAAGCATTCCCACTAAAATCATGGGCTAGACAAAGCTGTCCACACTCTCCCTATCTGTTCAATATAGTACTTGAAGTACTAGCTAGAGCAATTAGACAACAAAAGGAGGTCAAAGGGATACAAATTGGAAAGGAAGAAATTAAAATATCACTATTTGCAGATGATATGATCGTATACTTAAGTGACCCAAAAAAACGCCACCAGAGAACTGCTACAGCTGATAAATAACTTCAGCAAAGTGGCCAGATATAAAATTAACTCAAACAAATCAGTAGCCTTCTTAGACTCCAAGGATGAATGGCTGAGAAAGAAATTAGGGAAATGATATCCTTCACAATTGTCACAAACAATATAAAGTATCTTGGTGTGATTCTAACCAAACAAGTGAAAGATCTGTATGACAAGAACTTCATGTGTCTGAAGAAAGAAATAGAAAACCTTAGAAGATGGAAAGATCTCCCATGCTCATGGATTGGCAGGATTAACATAGTAAAAATGGCCATCTTGCCGAGAGCAATCTACAGATTCAATGCAATCCCCATCAAAATTCCAACTCAATTCATCATAGACTTAGAATGAGCAATTCTCAAATTCATTTAGTATAACAAAAAACCCAGGATAGCAAAAAACTATTCTCAACAATAAAATAACTTCTGGGGGAATCAGCATCCCTGACCTCAAGCTGTACTACAGAGCAATAGTGATAAAAAACTGTATGGTGTTGGTACAGTGACAGGCAAGTAGATCTATGGAATAGAATTAAAGACCCAGAAATGAACCCACACACCTACAGTCACTTGACCTTTGACAAAGGAACTAAAACCACTCAGTGGAAAAAAGACAGCATTTTCATCAAATGGTGCTAGCTCAACTGGAGGTGAACCTGTGGAAGAATACAAATTGATCCGTTCTATCTCCCTGTAGAAAGCTCAAGTCCAAGTGGATCAAGGACCTCCACATAAAACCAGATGCACTGAATCTAATAGAAGAGAAAGTGGGAAAAGTCTCGAACACATTGGCACAGGGGAAAAGTTCCTGAAAAGAACACCAATGGCTTATGCTCTAAGATCAAGAATCGAAAACTGCAAAGCTTCTGTAAGGCAAAGGACACTGTCAATAGGACAAAATGGCAACTAACAGATTGGGAAAGGATCTTTACCAGTCCTACATCCAATAGAGGGCTAATATCCAATATATACAAAAAACACAAGAAGTTAGACTCCATAAAACCAAATAACCTTATCAAAAAATGGGGAACAGAGCTAAACAATTAATTCTCAACTGAGGAAACTCAAAGGGCTGAGAAGCACCTAAAGAAATGTTCAACATCCTTAATCCTCAGGGAAATGCAAATCAAAAGAACTCTGAGATTCTACCTCACAGCAGTTAGAATGGCTAAGATCCAAAACTCAGGTGACAGCAGATGCTAGCGAGGATGTGGAGAAAGAGAAACACTCCTCCATTGTTGGTGGGATTTAAAGCTGGTACAACCACTCTGGAAATCAGTTTGGCAGACCCTCAGACAAATGGACATAGTACTACCTGAGGACCCAGCTATACCTCTCCTGGGCATATACCCAGAAGATGCTCCAAAATGTAATAAACATGCTCCACTATGTTCATAGCAGCCATATTTATAATAACCAGAAGCTGGAAACAACCCAGATGTCTCTCAGCAGAGGGATGAATACAGAAAATGTGGTACAGTTATACAATGGAATACTACTCAGCTATTAAAAACAATGACTTCATGAAATTCACGGGCAAATGGAAGGACGCTAGAAAATGTCATCCTCAGTGAGGTAACTCAGTCACAATAAAACAAACATGGTATGTACTCATTGATAAGTGGATATTAGCCCAAAAGTTAGGAATACCCAAGTTTCACTTCACAGTAACCATTGAACTGAGTATGAGGTCCCAGATGGAGGAGTTGGAGAAGGGACTGAAGGAGCTGAGGGAGTCTGCAGCCCCATGGAGGGAGCATCAGTATCGACTGGCCTTACCCCCCCTCCCCCGGTGCTGCTGGAGACTGGACAACCAACCAAAGAATACACATGGAGGGACCCATGGTACTGGCCACATATGTGGCAGAGGAGGGCCTTGATGGCCAATCAGTGGCAGGAGCGGCCCTTGGGCCTGAGTGTTTTAGGTGCCCCAGTGTAGGGGAATGCCAGGGAGGGAAGATCGGAGTGAGTGGGTAGGTGGGGGAATACCCTCATAGAGGCAGGGGAAGGTGGGATAGGGGGGTTCCAAAGTGGAGACCTGGAAAAGGGGAAATATTTGAAATGTAAATAAAGTATCAACAAATTTTAAAAAAAGAAAAAAAGAAAAATGGGAGATTATATTCTAATCCGGAAGCTGTCTGGCTCTCCTTGGAATGTGGGATTCAGGGTATCATTATAAAATCATGAAAAGCTAAGTATCTTTAAGCTATTTTATTACTCTAAACATTACTCAGATAAAGCTCTGTTCATGGGCATTTTTTTTTTTTTTTGGTTTTTTTTTTTTGTTGTTGTTGTTGTTGTTTTTGAGACAGGGTTTCTCTCTGTGTAGCCTTGGCTGTCCTGGAACTCACTCTGTAGACCAGGCTGGCCTCGAACTCAGAAACCCGCCTGCCTGTGCCTCCCAAGTGCTGGAATTAAAGGCGTGCTCCACCACTGCCCGGCTTATGGGCATTCTTTTTATACTTGAATAAAAACGATTATATCTTCCTAAAAAAAAAAAGATCAAACACTCAGGTGACAGCAAATGTTGGTGAGGATGTGAAGAAAGAGGAACACTCCTCCATTGCTGTTGTGATTGCAAGCTGGTACAACCTTTCTGGAAATCAGTTTGGCGGACCCTCAGAAAATTGGACATTATAATATGTGAGACAGTGGTCTGTGACAGGCAGTCTGGCAGAGGCCTAAACCACCAGGGACTCAGTTGGGTTTACCTTACAAGGGATTGGAAAACGTTTTTGGCAATGCTCCGGGGAGGCCCTGGTCTTCTGTCAAACAGCTACAACCTCTACAGCCCCCTGTAGAGAGATTTGTCATGTGATGTCTGTCACGTACACCCCTCCTCAGGTAGACACTTGGCCATACCACAGGTAGAGGCATGGCCACACAGCCCCAAGCCATCTCCAGGTTAATGAGACACCTAGAGATTTAGCCACGTCCCTTCCCAGTTACTATATCTGCCTCGTCCCTCCCAGATGACATGGGGGTACGATTTCATCCACACCACTCTCCACAATGAAAATAAATGCCTTAGAATCATGGACTGTCTCTTCATCTGGACCAGCCGTGGGAAGCGAGGGATCTGGCCTTTGATTAAGGAGCCACATCTAATCTCTTGCGGAAGGTGTATGACGTCTCAGCACTCCCAAAAGGTACCCATTCACCCAAGCCTAAGTAGCTAGCCAGAGCCACAAGCCTCCAAAACTTGTCCTGATGGGAACCCCAGTTGTGCTCCAACTAGCCCGTCTGGGGCACCCAGCGGGCATCTGTGGTGTGGCTGGCTAGAGAACCCATGGATGTGTGTCCCATGTCCCTCCCAGAGCCACAGTGCCCGGGATAGACCCACGGGACTTCTTTCCATCACCCTGGATTGGTCCCACAATACTACCCAAGTACCCAGCTATACCACTTCTGGGCATATACCCAGAAGATGCTCCAACATGTAATAAGGACACATGCTCCACTGTGTTCATAGCAGTCATATTTATAATAGCCAGAAGCTGGAAACAGTCCAGATCTCCCTCAACAGAGGAATGGATACCGAAAATGTGGTACATTTACACAATGGAATACTAATCAGTTATTAAAAACAATGACTTCATGAAATTCGCAGGAATGGATGGAACTTGAAAATATTATCCTGAGTGAGGTAACTCAGTCACAAAAAAACAAACACGGTATGTACTCACTGATAAGTGTATATTAGCCCAAAAGTTCGGAACACCCATGATTCAATTCACAGCAACTGTTGGACTGAGCGTGGGGTCCCAGGTGGAGCGGTTGGAGAAGGGATTGGAAGAGCTGAGGGAGTTTGCAGCCCTACGGGGAGGGAGCAACAGTGTCAACTGGTCAGGCCTCCCGGTGCTCCCAGAGACTGGATCACCAACCAAAGAATGCATATGGAGGGACCCATGGTACTGGCCACATATGTGGCAGAGGAGAGCCTTGTTGGCCATTGTGGGAAGAGAGGCCCTTGGGTCTGAGAGTGTTAGATGCCCCAGTATAGGAGAATGCCAGGGAGGGCAGATGGGAGTGGGTGGGTGGGTGGGAGAAGACCCTCATAGAGGCAGGGGGAGGTGGGATAGGGGGTTTCCAAAGGGTGAGACCTGGAAAGAGGAAAACATATGAAATGTAAATAAAGAATCAAAAGAAAAAAAAAAAAGAAAGTTAAAAGCACCATACCAAGAAGTAATGGTTATATTAAAGGAAAAAGAATCTAAAGTTTTAGTTGATAGTGAGATGGCAGAAGAGTAGATAAATAGAAAAAAACAAGAGATGGGAAAACGGTTTTCAGTAAGATTCCATTTTCTCTTCATCTCCTGTATAAAGACTAGGTGCATTTAAATCCTTGTCTTGTCTATAGTGCTTTGGGAAACTCTTCTCTTGAAGTCTCTTTGTGTCTTAAGCTGACTTCTCTTGTATGAAATCAAAGCTTCCACATCATTGAAATAATACACCAAGAAAGAAGATTTAAAAGACACTTATCAACAGCAGTACTACTTGGCAATTCCATATCCTGAAATTTCATCTTTTAGCTCTATAAGTTGCTTTTATGTCCACTTTTGCAACTCTCCAGGGCAGATAACTCTAAGCCTCAGTTCCCGTTAATGAGCCAAAATCTTTAAGCATCCAAAGGAAGAAACACATTTTATAGATTTAAAAGCTATTTACTCCAGTAAAATTTCCATTTGGACCGAAGTTAAAATAATTTTCAGAAGGGAGAGTTGAGAGTAAATGTTACACAGAAATAGTGTCTGCCTACTACAATCTAACTTTGGAATTTTCTAGAAGAAAATGGGTTAGCTGTTCAATGAAATCAAAGGAATCAGAACCCAAACACAGGGGGCTAAAACCAGGCAGGTTAAATTGAGAATGATTTTAAAAAAAAAAATCTGAATTGCATATAGGCCAGCTTTAGAGTGAGAAAAAAATACAAGTTGGAGATATTATCCTAAATTTCAAACTCAAAGTCAACATATACCAAGGGTCAGAGGACAAAACTGAATTGCTACTGAAGAGTTAAGGTGTAGATTGCATTCAGCTCCATCTGTTCTGAGCACGTGACCTTGTGTAGCTGAGTCTCTACTCTCAATGTGGACATGGCATGCATCAGTTGGCCTAAGGACAAATGCTTCAGAGACAGTCTGTGACTGAAAGACACTGAAGTCATTTTGTTTCTGCCCAAGGAATTTGCACTTTAACTGATGCAATATTGAGTAAAATGTGTCCTGTCTGTCTGTCTGTCCACGTGGAGGCATGTATCATGGTTCCTGACTCAGGAAAAGTAACATGATTGTGGAATGAGACAAAAGATGGATTTAGATTGGGTATTTTAACACAAATAAGAGCAGAAGAAATCTAAGGAGAGAAAATAGAATGAAAAAATTTATGAGAAAGGCTATATAATGTACCAGCAATAACACGTAATTGTTTTACTTAAAGTCTCTCTCTCTCTCTCTCTCTCTCTCTCTCTCTCTCTCTCTCTCTCTCTCTCATCTTTCTCATTATGGCAGGAGTCCTTGCTCTGCTCAATGCACAGGGCTGTAATGACATTACTGTTCTCGACAACAGTACCTTATTCGTAGAACTACAGCTGATATGGTCTTTTTATTTTTCAACATCTCTGGTCATTGCTAGCAATCTCTTTCTAATCTCAAGCAAAAGAATGTAAATAACAAAAAAGGAGATATATGTAAAGTTTAAATGTAATGCATACAGTTTATTAAAATCACACTATAGTAAATATATGGTAGATGCAATTTATATCATAAAACAGTCAAAATTTATTGAAACCAAGTATATTCAATTAACACAGATGCCTTAATTTTTGCTAAAATTCAAGACTAACATCTTGTGATTTTTAAAATGTCAATGAATAAACGTAGTTTGGATGGACTGTTGGGGTCAAATTGTCCTTCATACTTATTAGCAAGACAAAAGTAGAATCATTCAGACATGTGTCGTGTTTAGGTGTGCAGGGAGACATGACTCTGCTGGAGTTGGGGCAGTCATTTTTAACCATGAGTAGGCTATTTCGTCTGTCTTTGGGTTCACTCTCAGTGTGGTTATAGGAGGATGCACGAAATTTAACTGGAACGACTAGGCTTTCCCATCGCATTCTTAAATATGAAAAATAAAAAATCATGATAAGTCTGTGCAGCTATTCCCCAGTTACCAGTGCTACACAGTGACCCATGACTACATGGTGCCACTTTCAGGTGACAGTCATAAATAGTACAAAGCACAAAGCACAAAGGAAATAACACATTTTAAAAGTAGGAATATCTCTTCAGTGTTCATTGTCTTAATTAGACTATGGTATGTTGGAAGCCTAAGTCTCATTTTTTTTTTTTTTTTGAAATGCCAGACATGGCATCTCACACCTATAATTCCAGTATGTGATGTGAGAGGTTGATGCAGGAAGATTGTCACTGACTCAGGCTATTCTGTGCTACCATCTCTCACACAAAGTACTGTTTAACAACCAATTTGTAAACCAGTTCAAAGTGTGACCGTGGACTGTAATAAGCCACTGTGAATTAGTCCTACTCTTACTCTTCCTTTTCAAGTTAAAGGAACAGCTTTAGGGTTTGCTATATCAGCACACTTGCTGACTTTATTTGTACATTTTCACTAAATCCATACGAAATAAAGAGGAACCATAATAAATCTCATCAGAACACCTTCTGATTAAAGACCTTGAGTGTTTTACTCAGTGTTATATCTCCATTTACATTCTTGCTTGTTTGTGTTTGCCTGTGCATCTGTTTGCTTGGCTTTGGAAATTGAATCCAAATGCTTTTGTATTACGGTTTGTCAAGAGATAGAAAACATTTCTCAATTTCACTGTCTAAAACTATGTCAATACTATATAAACACACACATGCACACACACACACACACACACACACAGAGAGAGAGAGAGAGAGAGAGAGAGAGAGAGAGAGAGAGAGAGAGAGAGAGAGAGAGAGAGAGAAGTTCCAAGTCCTGTTCTTGCTGGAGAACTCCACTGGTTTCATGAAGTGCAAGGTGGAGGTCTCTGCAGGGTACTTCTTTTCACAGTCAGAGTAAGTTTTCATGGGGATGGAGGAGGATCTTGGAAGTTACCAGCAAACTGAATGGCTTTGAGACACTGTATTCTGGCTTTGTACAAAGTTAAGTGCTTCCTCATGAATCTGTTCTAGATCCTTATGTTCAGAAGAATAGTGCATCAGTCATGTAGTAAGCACAAGTAATCTCAGAATCAACGTTCTGTTTTTTAGAGACAGTAATAATTAACTATATCAAGACTAAAATTTCAAAATCATGCTTTCATATATTCTGGTTAATGATTTAAAAGAAAAATGAATGCATTTCTAATAACTGGGACTATAATAGCCCAAAACTAGAACACCATTAAGCTTTCAGAGTGGAGAAACTACTAAAATGGAACAGTTATTAGCTTCCTAACAGAAAAGGCACTATTAATAACTCTGTCCTACCTATGGTGCTGTTTCAGTAAATCAAATTGTTCTCACTCTTTGATTATTGTATACAGCAATGGATGGTTGCACTCTTTTTGTCCCTTTCTTTTTCTGTATATTTTATTCCCTTTATGGATGTTATAAACCCTAATCAAACTTTCTTGAGTAAGCTACTGTGGGGAGGTGAGGAATTATCCTAAATGGTTTTTCCAAAGCCTGTAGTAGCAAAGGCTGTTGACTACTAGAATCTTAGATTTGATAACTATATTTGTACACACAGTTGATGTTATTTAGTTGTTTCTCACTGAGGTATGTGCATGGGGGCTGTATCTTAGGTAGAAGCTGATTTAATCATGTTAATAGTATATAAATTATGACATTTGTGCAGCACAGCTAAATTATTAAAAGACAAGAGAAATCCCTTCTGGTGGAAGACTCTGGGAAATCTAGTGCATGGCATGTGGAACGATACCCTTAGAAAGTATGATCCCAGCCTGCTTCTTAGCTCAAATCAAAGATTTATTCTCACACACCAAGGCATTGTCAGCTCTTAGCAGGCTCTTCTGCTGTCAGCTGTCTATAACTGTTAGTAGCAAATTCTGTAGAGGAAGTGATTCCTTGAATGCAATATAGTTTCTTTACAGATAACAGATATCTCAGGATTCTGTCTACATGCCACTTGCATTTTACATTAAATCTTTAATATGCATTGCTTTAGCCTTTTGGCTAAACTTCACAGGAGTTGGCACATGGGATAACATTATTTGTCCATTTAATCTGATAACCTTCAGGAAGAAACCCACTTCTGCCTTTCAGGGGCATACATACCATGGACCATAATGCATCCAGCCAATTGAAGATTGTATGATTAAATTAGCTGAGAAAGGAAGAATGGATTGAGAACTCTGATCATCCATTAAAAGGGATTGATTCATTTTACTGGCATTTAGTGTCTGCATACAGGTTTCACCACAATATTGAATGTCTGCATGTAACTAACTAGAAAACAGCATGCACATATCATTTGTTTCCAGGAATTAGAAATATGAAATAAATTCTTCTTTTCATTATTGATGTATTTAAAGGAATAGTATAGACATGTAAGTCCTATACCACTATGTATAGTACTGACATAATGTTATTACTAACCCTCCCACTATCTGATGGCCTCAGATCTTGTGATTCAGTGTGGTTTGTGGAGGTGATTACCTGATTACCAACATTACCTGAAAACCTATAGTGAATGTGAATTACCATTTGTACTTGAGATTTAAAACAAACAAACAAACAAACAAACAAACAAACAAACCAGAATTATCATTTCTACCCCTGCATGATTTATATGCCAAAGAATATTTTTAAAGTAACATTTCACAGAATCTACAAAACCAAAACTGTGAAAACATGCTGTTACTAATTCCATATATTTTCAAGGATTAAATAGAACTATAATTACAAATGCCTCTCCAAATGTAAGTCTTTTTCATAGGCAATGGAAATAGACTCTGGGATCTTAGTCAAACCTTCCTATTCTGTATTCATCAATTCTTTCAATTCAGGGTACCTAACAGCATCCACTTTGATTATCAATGTCACCAGAAGAATCAAATGAACTATTCTTCCTCTTTAGTTACTACAACTAATCCTGGCATGTTTCTTGATGTTCATCAGAGAACTCTTTATAAGAATGTTGTTCTCATGTTCCATGGATTTTCCTGAAGTATACCAGTTTTTATGGATCTCACGATTAAATTAAGACTCTGATGCCACAAAGCACTTGCTGACAGGAACCTGGAATGGGCGTTTCCTGAGAGGTTCTACCAGCACCTGACCAATACAGATGCAGATACTCACAGCCAAACATCGGACAGAGCCTGGGGACCCCAATGGAAGAGCTAGGGGAAAGACTGAAGGAGCTAAAGGGGATTGCAACCCCATAGGAAGAACAATAACAACTAACTGAACCACACAGAGGTCCCAGGGACTAACCACCATCCAAAGAATATACATGGATTGATCCAAGACTCCAGATACAAATGTAGCAGAGGATGGCCTTATCTGACACCAATGGGATGGGAGGCCGTTGGTCCTGTGGAGGCTTGATGCCCCAGCGTTGGGGGACACTAGAGCACTGAGGGAGGAGTGGAGGAGCAGAGGCAAAGGGAATGGGGGAGAGGGGGAAATGGGATGGGGGTTTGTGGAGGGGTAACCAGAATGGAGGATATCATCTGAAATGTAAACAAATGAAATGATAAATAAAAAAATAAAAGAAAGAATAAAACAAACAAAACAAGTCTCTATAAACTTAATGCACTCCCTCAGGTGGTTTATGATTTTGACTTTCCCATTACTAGTGCATTAACTTATCACTTAATTAATAGTTCTGCTAGACTTCACTGTAAAATTAATACGTTTCTCCTTGTAATTAGTAAGTATTGAGTATAAACACTTAGCTCTATTATAGGAATCTGCTCTCTGTCAACTCTAAATCTATTTATTTATATTAAAAAGAATTCCATTTACTCAATAAATAATAACCCAAGATTACAATCATTATTTAATTAGAATCTGACTTTTCTCTGCAAAATCTGTGGTTTCTTTTTTTTGCATTTTCTGTGATGTTTTATCATGTCTTTTTATTTCTAAACAGTTATTACAAGCTAATCTTGTACCTTTCCTGACAATCCCAGGGTCAGCTGTTTTTCTAAGTATTGAGATTTGTGAGTGGAGAATTGTATCATAACACATGAAATGTCCTCTCATTATGTTCAGAGCTCCTGAGACTTGATTGTGCCTATGCCAACTGAACAGGGTAGAAGTAAGGAGCTTATAGCTATGCAGAACCAAGTCTCTTATGTGGCTACCTCATGCACTGTCACACTACTCTGTTCTCTGAGGCTTTTGATACCACACATCACACCATCTGTTCTTCCCTTGCAAGTACTTCCTTACTGTTTGAGTATTATAACATCATACAGAGTGCTGTTTGAACCTCACTGTTTAAACAACTTCCTTACATCCAGTGAATGGGTTATAGATCCTAAGTACTGATGAGTGAAAATGAAGAATGAAACTGTAAGCAAGGGAAACCAGGGTTGATGTCTCAACTTGATTAGACTCTACTTCCCAGCTATTCAATCAATCATAATCAAGATATCATGGTAAATATATTTTGTGATAAGATTAAGATTTAAATTATTTTAAGTACAAAACATTACACTAGTTCTTTTGGAGGGGTCAGATTAAATCAGTTGGAACATTCCTGAGGAGACAGTCAGTAAGAGTTTGCAACTGAGATATTCTGCCTCTTGGTGGTTTGTTTTCATAGAGAAATGGATCTGGCCAGTTCCATAGATCCATTATTGGTTAAAACACCAAATAAAGGTGTTCAATAGTATCTACAAGAGATTGGCCCCAAGATTCCCAGTGGTTAGCAACATCCATGGATGCTCATATAAAGTTAAGTCACATGTGCTGGCAACTGCACCCATTCTTCTGAATACAGTGAATTCTCTTTAGATAACCTATGATGCACAATACAAGGTAAATACTAATAATAATTAATTCTCTGAAAAAGATGGTTACATTATAGCATATACACTTGTATGATGAGATGTGGATTTATAAATGCCTGCTGATGATAGACCACAAGAACAACTGAATCAGAGAGTGGCTTATTTTCATTTATGCTCTGACTATTTGGTTAGCACTTTTGCTTTTTCCCTTGATTTAATTCCAAATGATCTGATTTAAAAATGTTACACTAACAAAATATTCTGTTGGATTCAAGGTAAGGATTGCCTTGTATATATTTTGATATTGTTATGATATATTTTTGCCTGAATTATGTGTGTGTGTTTGTGTGTGTGTGTGTGTGTGTGTGTGTGTGTGTGTGTGTGTGTGTGTGTGTTTCTCTGTTGGTATGTAAATGTGAATGCAGTACCCAAAGAGATCTGAAGATGACTTCAGATGTCCTGGAGCTGGAGTCACTGATTGTTACGATCTGCCTGTCATTTGTGCTGGGAATGAAAATTGGTCCTCTTGAAGAACAGCACAAGCTCTTAACTACGAGTTAATTTTTTCCTTTCTTAGTGAAAAAACAGAACAGATAGGCCCCATTCACCTTGGCTTTCACTGTTAACAAAACAAAAATTGTATATGTAATATAGCTTTTACAACAGTTCCTAAACATGTATTTAAAATGCAATAAACAATCAGCCAAATGTCTTCAGATTTTATTACCAAGAATTTTCAAATATACTGGTAGTTTATTGGATTATTCCGTGTGTGTTTAAATACCAGTGTCATGGACACAAAACTTACAGAATTGAACAGTGAATGGTTTTATATGTTAGACTCCTGGTTTTTATTATATTAATAAGTTGATACTTCAAAACATATGGGATGTCAGGATTCCAGGACATTTGATTTCTGTATACAAGTTAAATGTATATGGTACGATAAGTCTGAACATATGCCCAAACTTACTTTGGAAAAGTAGACAAGAAGTTTGATGATTGTGGGAGACACAAGTGGGAAATGTTCAAAAGAAAAATAAAATGTCTTTCTAAACAGTGCTTTCTTGTAACTTGGTGTAGGCTTTTGCTTTTTGATTTGGACATAAAACATCTAGAATTCCATTTCATAATTCTGTGTACATAAATCATCACAGAAATGAGAAGCAGATTCTACTCACGAAGCACCAGCTTGCGAGGTTTCAGCTGAAGGAAAAGCAGTGTTGACATGTCAGGTTTCTTGATCTGCATGGGGATGGAAAAACTTTCTATGGCTTAGTCACAACAAGAAAACCTAGCACATAGATGTTGAAGTTTGAAAACAAGGTACATTGAAGGTCTGGAGGTTAAGAAGATTCTAGGCTTCAGATTTGATTAAACTTTATATTACCAAAAGTACTAAACAGGCCAGAAGAGAAATGTGAGATATAGTTCACATTTCAGGGTTCAAGTACAAAGACTACCATTACAAGGAAGAGTAAATGAATTTAAAAGTAGGGATTATCTGTAAACAGCAAGGTGGCAGGAACTCTTAAAAGATACTCTGCAGAGTGGAGTTCTTCTCTACCCAACAGTGCTCACTCTCTTCAGTTTGGTGGACCCATGAATTAATGATGTAGTAACTTGAATATATGCTCTAAAGGCAAATGAGACATATTTTTTAAGTGGCACTCAAATTTTGCCATGGCATGCACAATTTCAACTAGCCAGTTTTCCTTCCCTGCTGATAAAAATACCAAGGACAAAATGTCTGTGTTTCACACTGCATGGGGACCTCTTCAATATGAACAGGGCAGAGGGAACACAGATCTCAGTCTCAAGATACACATCTTTTCTCTTTAATTGTCTCAGTCTCATTAGCCCTTTGCCTTCGCTCTCTGCAGTGGCATTTCAGGTTGCCTTCCACTTGTTTGGCTTTACATGGACTGTGTGGCTCTTATGGACAAAGGATGTTTGAGCACACATTCATATTGTGGTGGGATTTAAGATCACAATACTATCTAATAAGAATGTGGCTTATCAGAGAGTAACAGTCGTTGACATACTGTTAATGTGAAGTTAGAAGGCTCCATCTCAAGTCAGAAAGTCCCTGACTAGATTATAGATGTCAATGTTAAAACCCTAAGTCTTGTACCTCCAGGCACTGTGTGGGGGCAGTATGTCTTAAAGAGACATCTTTCATAGTTTTGGTGGAATGTTCCTATAACTAAATTTTTATTCTTTGGAAATGAAATACAATTGTTATTTCATGAATTGATTGTACAATATATATTCACAGAAACTTACAGATAGTTTTGTAGTTATTATATACTCTTAAAAACACTGACTTTATCAAAGTTTAGGGTAGAAGATGCAGCCCTATGGTACAGTACTTGTCTAGAGTAAAAGGCCCTAAGATTCATCTCCAGTGACACAAATAAACTTTATAAGTAGTATTTCTAGTAGTCAGACTATTAAAAGTGGTAATAGGGACAACAGCAATGGTAATTGACATTTTCTCTTTCTTCTTTACCTCCTTTTTGCTGCCCAAACCAAAATCAGTCCCCTGATGGAAATAATGGATCATGCAAGTTCCTGATGCTTTCAAAAAAGAAGGCAATGCACTCCTCTGAGCCTGTGCCCCGGCTCCCCCATCACTACTAATTCTTTTGATCTGAATTCTTTCTTATTTTTCTAACAGACACTAATCATTGTAAGAGTTCTCCCTGTCATTCTTTTACCATTTCCATTCCTTTCCTCCTGTTTGATAATGGGAGAGGTAGTTCAATGGATGATTGACATTTGTTTTACAGATATGAAAAGCCTCTTCATTAAAGCGTGTCTCAAGAGTAGCAGCAACACAGAAGTGGAAGCTGATTTAGCTCTAAGAGTTATCATCATTACAGCAATGATAGCGTATCTACTCTTCCAACTCAGCTACCATCAGGGCCAAGATGAGGTGATAGCTTGTGTTTTAAAGTGCTTGATGTTTGAAGACACTTTTAGAGACATTCTTTTGGTTTTGATTTTGTCTTTGTTTTCGAAGTTTAAATATACATTTCCTTAAATACACATATTTTTGTGAATTTCATTTTAATTGAATTGATTTTATAATATATATTCACAAATAATATATAATAAATATGTTCATATAATTATAAATATATAAACATAAATAATTATAAATATGCATATAAATTATATATGTATATATATATATATATATATATATATATACCAAATTATAATATGACAAAGCAAAAAGCACTCATATTGAGAATGAACAAGGTAATCTAATAGGAAGAAAAGGAGTCTCAAGAACAGAGAAAATAGTCAAAAATACACATACTCCCACTGTTAGGAGTCACACAACATCATCAAGCTAACAACTGTAACAAATATGCAAAGGACCTGGTGCAGATCCTTACAGACCCCATTCTTGCCACTTCAGTCTCTGTGAGCTCATGTGAGACCTGCTTAGTTGATTTGGCAGACCGTATGGGCCATGTTCACCTGATGTTTTTCATCCCGTCTGACTTCTACAGTCTTTTCTCCCTGCTTCCATGGGGCTCCCTGGTATTTGAGGGAGGACCAAGTAGAGACGACTAATTTAGGCTCTCTCTCCACATCATTTCTGGCTCTAAATCTCTGCACACACTCCCATCTGCTACCAGAGGAAGCTTCTCTGATGATGACTGGACAAGGCACCAACAACTAGAAATCACTAGAAATCATTGCACTGTTTTTTTGCCAGTCATTTTTGGTTCTACCCTAGGGCTCTGGGCTATCCAGTCTGCAGCTCCTGGCCATTCAGACAGTATAGGGCAAAGGCCCTCTCTCTGGGATCAACCTCAGATTAAACCAAGCACGGTTTGTATACTTCCACATTTTCTGTGCCACCATTGTCCCTTTACATCTTGCAAGCAGGACAGATTCTAAGTGGATGTATTTGTGGCTGCATTGCTGTTCAGGTTTCTCTTTACATAACTTTCCCAGTACCTTGTCATGCCAAAAAGCCTAGAATGAAGCCTGCACAAGCCAGACCTCTCTATGTTCCATGAGCTGCCTGGAGGTTGTCCTCAACAATGGTGCGCTATTATCAGTTTTCCAGGTGTGACCTTTTGTCCTAGCATCAGCGTGGGTTGTTTAGAGATCTCCTTGAACAACAATTAAATTGAGTGTTGGAAGCTTTTCCTAGGTACAAACTATGGCCAGTTCAGACTCTCTATTCACCATTACTACAGGATTCCATTAAAATCACGCTCCCAGATTCCAGAAATGACTGCTGTAGTTCCCAGGTGCACCCCCCCCCCCCAGTTCCAGCTGTCCCTTCCCACAATCTCCCTCTATCCACTCCACCTGAGCCCTCCCAATATTGTCTCCACATGTCTCCAGTTCTCTCTGAGGATATATTCTATTTTCTTTTCCTGGGTAGATGCATGCTTCTTCCCTGTAGTCTTCCCCTTTAGTCCTCAGCTTTACCTAACATCTCTTGGTGTGTGGATTGTAGAGTCATTATCATTTGCTTATCAGCTATACTGACTTATAAGTGAACACATACCATATTTATCTTTCTGGGTCTGGGTTATCTCACTTAGGACAATATTTTTCTAGTTGCATCCATTTGCGTGCAAATTACATAATGTAGAGTTTTGGGGTTGATGATGATGATGTTGGTAGTTTTGGTTTTGGTTTTAAATCGTTGAGCAATGCTCCATTGTGTACACGTTCCATATTTTCTTTATCCATTCTTCAGCTAAGGAACATCTAGATTATTTCTACTTTCTGGCTATAATGGATAAAGCTGCAGTGAACATTGTTTTTCATCTTAGGTTTTACAACTACATAAAAACAGAGAAAACGGGTGTATACACACCTCAACTGACAAGTAAAATTTCCACAAAAAGTAATACTTTACTAAATTTCTTTCACTAAATAGTTGTTTTGTTTTACATCTGCTTAGGACTTTTATGATCATATAGCTCAAGCATATTCTTGATGGTAAATTTTCATAGGGTGTTTGAAACACTGGCTATGAACTAGGCTTGAGCACTTATTAAGGTTCTCTCTTGACTCACAGACTATTTGCATCTTTTAATAGAGTTTCACATGGTCTATGTTGGCTTCAACCTGGACATGTAGCTAAAAGTGATGCACCAAATTCTCAATGTTGACACAGGCATGGTAGGTTTATGCAGTACCCAGGATCAACGCTTGGAATTCTTGAATTAAGAAAGTACTATACTAACTAAGCATCATCTCCTGCTGTGCAGTGTTAGAATTTTAGAAACAGAAATGAAACTTAGATGTCTTAAACTAATTATTTGGGAAATAAAAGTTACTATTTATTTACTCTATAAATTCTGAAACAAAGGAAAACTTTGTTATGGATATTAATCTCTATTACTATCCATTCCCTGATAATCCTCAGATACTAGAAAACTAAAATAATTAACTTATTTTCCTACTTTCTGTTTGTTTTACCAAGTGTGTGGTTTAGAAGATCATTTCTTCTCATTTCTTTAGTTTCAATTTCTCTGAAATTGATCTTTTCTCTCTCACATAGCTGATAATTCTACTAAGAGATGGTGTGGCTTATTAACTTAGCAACCACACTTCCCACCAGTGCCCCAAATGGTGTCCCATACTGATATCACTAAACAATCCCTCACCTCTCTCCTTTTTCACACTTCAGATCAACAATTATGGCACAGTGTTTTAAAATGCTCTTTTGATTACCTTTCTAATCTACTTTATTTGATTAGCCTTGCTGCGTGTTTCCATTTCCTGTCCCTCAAAACACCTCCTGGAACCTAATGGTAATTTTTAGTTAAAAATCTGAACTCATTCAGATGCACTGCTGTGCACAGCCTATTCTTACCTGTCCTCACCAGTTGTTTGCTATGATCCCCGGAATTGAACAGTCTACGTAGTGTTTTTAATCCACATTATTCAAAATATAGTGTATTCTCTAATACGTAGCAGATTGCCTTCAACAACATGTTATAGTAATTGGAATTCATTTCTGTGAGGTGTGGTGAAAGTGTTTTATTGAGTTTCATTAGCAGTTTGTTTTTGAAACAGAGATATTGTAATAATGCCATCATCCAGCAAGTCAGTGTGTCAAGCTGCTCATTGCCTTAGACTCTTTTTAAGGAATATTTTCAAGAAAAGAAAAAAATGAAATGAAGATGTAAGTTTGGGTGATAGATGACTGAATAAAGAAGAAATTGTTAGCATTCAAACATCAAAATGATTAAGAAAAGTAATAGGTGAATATTTACAGCACCTTTCAGGATTGTGAAAATCTTGAAGACTGTAGACTATTTTCTAAAATTTAGTTTCAAATATATGCTCCTTAAACACAAGAAGAAAGAAACCTGGTTTGTTATATTAAGTAAACAAGAATGCTTATGTTTCTTATCTATTGTGATTACAATAACTTAAGAGAGTTAGATTGCCTGACACAATGAAGAGTAAACGGCAGAGTCTAAGTATCACTTTGTTTCCAGTGTAGTGAGACAAAAATTGCAGGAAGCATGAGTAATGTATGTATAATAAGTTTACATTATAAATTTATAATTTCCCTTGACAACAGCAACAACAATGCAGGGTGGAGGTGGTTAGAGACGTTGTGTTGTTCTGGGTCCTTACATTTTTGTCGAGTTTCTATGCAGTCTCCTGTACTGCTCAATTGGAGGAGCCCTCAGAGTTCTATGCTGCAATCTCACTCTACTGTTGGAAACCAAATGGTGACTCTCTTGGATTTCTCACACTTGTCTGTTATTATTTTGAAAAAAAAAAAAACCTTATTTTCTCTAGTAGACTTTGCCAAGCTTCTCCATAAATTATTCTTCATAATCTGAAAATGGTTTCTTAGCCCAATCATGGGATGTGATTGATTATTTTGTCACATCCTAAATAGCAGCTCAAGATTTTAATCCAACTTCACACATACTCTGAATTAACCTAGTTACAAATAAGGATGTTATTTCCAAGCAGTTTAAAGTGTATAATGAATAATTCCTGGAATTTTCATTTATAGCTTTGGACACGATGAATTCATAAAATACCAAGTGTTTTTTAAATATGTATGTGCATTTGAAAATAAAACTCAAATATGACTTGTGCTTAGCTCAAAATTTATCCTCCTATAATACATTTCATGTTTTCATTGAAAAGGGATTTATCTTTGAATGTCCTGCCAGTCGTATACCTTTATCCTAAATACAACTTTTTACATGACACTCTCTACAAATAAAATAAATTGAAGAGAATCTTACAATGTATTGAAAGCCAGACAATCTGAATTTCATTCCTTGTCTTCCATGAAAAGAATACATTTGTTCTGACTTCATGTCTCAGAGACGTGTCTCATCCCAAGAAACTTACTTGGCTGTATTCCAGACAAATTTCCTCTAACCTGGTGTGACTTAACAGCTTAAACACTTTGTTTGTCTGGTGGAAATTTTCATGGTCAAAAAGCAAATACTTCTCAGTTCTCTCTGGAATGACAGACTTCTGCCCAAATATGTTTCAGTTTGTGCTTTCACCCCCCTCCTGTGGACAGATGTAACCACACCTCATGGAAGGCATTCCTTTCCGGGAGTATGGAGAGCAGACTTAGATTGTCTTACACATTGATGGCCAAATAGACCAGGCTGCAAGGTAACAAGGTATAGCACAAAAATATCCAAGAGGGATTTCTTTTGCATCAATTAAATTGTTCTAGTTTCCAATATTTGTGCTTTCATTAGTAAAATTTTCATTAACTACATGGAAAATACTATGTGATTATGTCAAATTTATACTATGAAATGTAGAAAATGCTTGCACATGTAACATGGCAATCATTTCAAACTTGTCAAGACAGAATTAGAGAGTATTACAAGTCATGCAACCAGGGAACATGAGGTTTCATGCTTTACTTGGTCATATGCTATGCGGTACTATAACTTTTGTAGTATGGTTGAGGAAAAGTACTGGAAGACTCACCCACATCATGCCTCTACATCTGTGTCATTTCTTTCCTTTTTTTTTTAACCTTTGATGAGTGAAACTCTCACTATCAGAATTGTGCTTCATCTTTAGAATCACTAGACAGAGAAGGCCTTGATGTTCTTTTAGAAGCCATGTAAGTTCTTTTTAAAGGTATTGGTTGCATGCCATATCCAAGTCCATCTTGATAAAGAAGACACAATTTTTGCCTATAGAATATGGATGAATCAGACTGGAAATGAAGTGGGGAACTCTATATATACTGTAGGAAGAGAATAGTCACAAATAATGCTTCCTTACTAAAGAACTGGGCAAGATGTGCTCACTAATGCAATCATGGTAGGGCTGTTATTGGCATAAGTATTTAATTTCCAATTGTATTTAAAACCACAGACGTGAACTTACATGTGGGTCTGTAGATCAGGGCTTTAGTATTTGGTAGGCAAGCTCATAGAACCTATATGTATATAAACCATTATTACTTTGTTAAATATGTGTGATGGAACTATGAAAGTGACTTGTAGACATTTGTTTCTATTTCCATAGATTACAACTGTTCTCATTCTCAAATAATTATCTTCTTGCAATGGGCAAGATTATCCAGATATTTGTAGCTACTAAGAGTGACTTCTGTGGTAGTAACTAATGTTCAGCAATATATGAGGGAAAAAACAATCAAAAATCTATTTCAGCACTTCTGAGGCTCAGGGAGCATTGTGCTAGAGGAGGCCTAAAGAAGATGAGTGCCACAAGTTAGTTATGGCTTTGAAATAAAGATGGAATAAAATGGACAAAGCTTCATTTTAGTGTATCTGATTTTCACCTGGTCTAACTCTATGGTTGTGATGCTACAATTCACTTACTATTTCTGGAATTTATTTTCAATCAGTTAAAGTCTCTTTGGAGTACAGTATTCTCCATTTCCAAAACTCCCAAGCCTGTTCCCGGCTGCAATCCTTTTGGAGTTCTTAGTTTGGCTGTCGTTTCTTTAGTTGTTGTCTTATTTTTGAGAATAAAATATATTTTGTCATTCCCTCGTTCTTCCTCTAACTTATTTCATGTACTCACATCCCCTTGCTCAGAGATTTTGGTTTTTTATATATTTTTCTTTTAAGAATCCCTTCTGTAGCCACGCAGTGGTGGCGCACGCCTTTAATCCCAGCACTCAGGAGGCAGAGGCAGGTAATTTCTGAGTTCGAGGCCAGCCTGGTCTACAGAGTGAGTTCTAGGACAGCCAGGGCTACACAGAGAAACCCTGTCTCGAAAAACCAAAAAAAAAAAAAAAAAAAAAAGAATCTCTTCTGTGTGAATCCTTGCAATGTTGCTTCTGTCTTATTATTTAGCATTTATCTTGACCCTTGCTTTCCCAGAAGACTTATTTCTTTTCCTTTCTTTCATTCCTGAATCTTCCTAATACTTTTAATGTTCTGAAAAATAGAAGCTTGGTTCCTGCCTTTCCTCTCAATCTAGCTTAAATATATACCCATGTCCTTTCCTAGAACATTCATAGTTTTAAATAAGTCATGGCAGGAATTCGCCTTCAATACTGTGTTCTGACAATCCATGGTTCTGGGACACTGGTCAAGAACACCCCATCTCATGTCGCCTGTGTCCCATGTCAGTTTCCATGTGAGATTCTATGAGGCTTCTCTCCCAATTTCAGTAGATAAACAACTTTTAAACATACTTGAATGAAAGACCTTTAGTGGGAGAAATTTATTTTAAGCACAACTTTTTTTTAACCAATGTTCTTTAGAGGATCTTTGTAAAACTTCCCACTCTGACACTGTTCAGCTTGTGTCCCACCCTGCTTATTAAGAATACCTCATTGACTCTACTCTCCTTGATATCATTTTATGAACTTAGAAATTCTTTATATTAGCATCACCCCATATGTAGTGTGAGTTGCTTTAGGAAGTATTTTTAGAATCTTTTTGTGAGCAGCACAAAATATAATAGGTAGTTCCTTGTGGAGAAGAAAATTACTTGTATTATGTGTAAGGAAAGATGCTGGCATTAGCTGCACCTCTGCTATTTGTGAACAAGATATGCTGCTAATATGTGAGTTATGGTTTGTCTCCCACCCAGCCCATGTCTAATTACACTGTAGAGGCAGTTAAGTAGGCACTAAATTCACAAGCAGCAGAACCTCACTGTGACTCCCCTTAGCAGACATCGTTGTTTTTCTGATATTTAGAGAACTTCACAATTATATGTTTTAAACCATTGAGGGATCCACTCTGTAATTACATAGTTCGAATACAATAGTGGTGGTTACTGTTCAAATATATGTAGCTACATAAGATTAAATATATTCAACAATAATTACATAGACATGTGATGGGACCGATTACTTCTTCTATTATAATGTGGAGTGCAAAAGTATAATGCACCTCACTTGCATGTGAAGGCCACCCCTATCTATCTCTGCTGGCAGCATTGTCTGATCATTCAGGAAGTGCAATGCTTTGATATTTTAACACCTACTTCATAAACACTATGCAAATAAATGAATGATATGTATTGTGGAAAATCTTAGGTAAATAGTATATATTTATTACTTGTGCTTGGTGGTTTTTGAGCTGGTTTATTTCTCCCTTTTTGCTTGATATATCATTGAGTAATATCACAAATAAACAGCAGATGGCGTTGAGTTGAGCAGCATATTCTTTCAATTTTCCATGAATGCTGGAAACATTTTGGAGATGGCATGCATTCAAGAAATAGCATTGTTCAAGTTCCACTTTGAAGACAAAAACATTCTTGCTCAAATATACAATACTTTTGGGGTTAAAATCTGTTCTAGCACTTAGGTCCCAGTGGTTACCAACACACTACTCTGGTTTTCCAGAAAATTATGGCTTCAATGCATAAAAAGAGAAAAACACATGATGATGGTCAAAATTAGAATCTTAAATGTCACTCAATGACTGAGTGGTAATTGGAATAACATTCGTTTTCCTATTTTGTTTTCTCATTTATAAGAAATATGACTACTTCAAATTTCTCTTTTAAGTAGGAAGTTAGAGGTGATCTGGGAAGTGTTAAGGAAGACCTTAGGGGAGAATATAATCAAAATGAAAAGTAAATTACATAAAATTATTAAACAATAAAAATTTTAATCTTTGTATAATGTCATGTGCTCTCTAATAATTCTCAATGTTTTGATCACATGGTAAAATTGAGGGTTTCTACATGTTTCACTATTAACTGCACATTAAATGTCACTCCACAGTTGAGAATTCTCACACACTCTTTTGAAGGCTTATTCTTGGGAGTAATAGAGACAAATATCTGATAGGAAGAGTTCCAAGGAAATAAGCTGTTAGACATGAAAACATGGATATGCCAGAGGTATGTGGTGTTTCAGTACAAGTACGTAAGGCAGATTCTCAAGCGGATATAGAAGAGGTTGTGAACAGGAACAGATATGGAACTAATTACTGTGTTGACATTTCTGTCTCAGCTGAAACCTCTCTCAGATTCTCATATCTTTATAATTCTTCATCTAGTCCTTGTCACTAATTATCTTGTGTCTTTAGCTGCATTTCATTAGAACTATTGGCCCAGATTATTTACATATAAAATAAAAGGCTGGACTGGACACAGTTCCTCTTTGAGGCCCTGTAGTTGTATATTGTGTTCTTTCTACATGACAAATATTTTCACTTGAAATAAACATCTAATCCAAAGGTCTCTTTGATGAGTCTTATAGCTCCTTAAAATAACCATGCCAGACAGTTAACATAATTGCAATACTATATTATCCCAGGTATTTCATCCATCCTCACAATTAAATGACCCCAATGATTATCCTGAACATACAGTGCCATTCTAAACCCTTAAGAAAAAGGCTACAGTGGAATTCAAGGTACTATAAATGTCTAATTGGTAGACCTGTGGAAAAAATGCAATGATTGAATGTTTTAGGCTATTAAATTTCAGGGAGATTGGATGCTCATCAAGAAGTAACTGAAACTATGTACAACCTGGTCAATTAGCTTTGACAAAGCAGATAATAATGATACTAAGGCATTGCCTTGATAAATGGGAAATAATTTATGTGATTAATAATAATGAATAATGATTATGACAATGTTAGGAACAGAAGATTTCAGTATATGATAGGTGATTATTACAAAGCAAAACATTGTCACATTTTGAAAGATATGATTATAAGTCTCATCTGGGTATAATGAAGGTTTGATTATTAGAAAGTTAATGAAATAATTGGAGTTAATTTGCACTGCCAGCAACTGGAAATTTCAGAAGATCCGCAATTCTCCAAAGATGTCCTAGACTGAATTTTTATTAGGTATACTTGATGTCACCTTTAGTTGTAGCTGCTATAGTGATGGGAGTGTTCCTTACCCCTGAAGCCGTGTGAGACTTTTATACAGTCCCCTGTTGGTTGCACCCATTTTTCTGGCTTAGGCATATGACAATAAGAAGCTGAGGGTACTAGTTTTCCAGACACTCACCCTTCTCCTCTTTGGTCCCAAGAAGAGCTGCCTGATAGTGTTTCTGCACTGGGCATTTTCTCTGTGCTCCCCTTCACATTCTTTACCCCAACTCCATCATTACGTACTATATGAAACAAGCCCTTCTTCCATTCAAAAACTGGGTTGATGTGAGAAAATGAGATAGCCCACCGAGGAGCACGTTTTACAACATTTATTTATTGCAGGTTTGGTTTGAATGACATTTTGTTGCATTATAACACCTCTTGGTCATTGGCACCATTATATTTCAGCTGCTATATTAAATTTTTATGTGTTAACCACACATATGATGAAATATATACATTGGTCATATATATAAATATCATATATTCTATAATATATATATATATATATATATAAAATCTGTACACCAAACTTATATCTTGAGCAATGCAGTTATAAAACAGTGAACTGAAGAAGATTATTATCTTTTACTGATGAACCTTTTCCTGTTTTTATAGCTAGGAAACTAAATTTTCTTCTAGAATCACCGTGAAGATTACTGCTAATGATTTATGAAAGTAGGTTAAAAAAAGCAAGTGTCTGATGTATAAATTGAACAGTTTTTTTCTTCTACTTGGTCCATACATTCACAAACACCCAAAGATATTTAGCCATAGAGTGAGTTAGAAAAGATATAATCATCAAAGAAGATGAAAAAATTCCTGGGTTTATCCTTATCACAGCTTAATTTTCTAGCATCTGATTCTGAACTAGCCAATGTCAATGAGATGAAAATAGTATTTGTTATCTATCTTCTGAGTTCAATGCTGCGTTAGAAGTTGGATATCTCTTCTGCTGCAAACACTGTGCTCTGTACTTCATGAGTCTCCAGTGTATTGTCACTACCCCAATGGATCATTCCTGAGTTAGTTTTTATTTCTGTAGTAAATTAGATTGAAAGACTGCTAGCACTGCTCAGTACACTCCTGAGACAGCTGTAACTTGATACAGGTCAGGCAGCCAATCATTAATGGAGAGAAGCAGAGGCCAAAGACCTCTGAGGGGAGTCTATTAGACCAATCATAAGCTGTTATTCAGTCCTTGGAGGAAACAGGACATTAGGCAGGTACTGAGGTGAGTAACATGTTACGCTTGCCTAAATCATATCACTTGCTGCCTCTTGGGATGCCATGCAATGTAGACCATGATACTCTGTAATAACAAACTGAAGCTCCACTGTTGATGCCAAGAAAGATCTCCCTCCCTCCCTCCCTCCCTCCCTCCCTCCCTCCCTCCCTCCCTCCCCCTCCTCTCTCTCTCTCTCTCTCTCTCTCTCTCTCTCTCTCTCTCTCTCATTCATTTCTTCTAGTTAGG
>CM052706.1:96704743-96726016 GCA_028551405.1 Uromys caudimaculatus | reverse complement strand
TAGGCACTTTGAATCCCAGATTTTATTATCATTTGTCAAGCCATTATAGGATTTTTCAGTCTTCTTTTAATATTCTATTGGAACACATTTATTCCTTGCTTAAACAACATTGTTTATCAAGAAACTCAATACCACCTAAAAGGTTATTCAATTCTTTAGGTTTGATTTTTAGTCTTTCTTTTTAACTTTTATTCTTCTCTCATACATTAAACCCTGACTACATTTTGCCTTCCTTTCACTCTACCCAACCCTTTATTCTACCTCACCTCTCCACTAGATCTACCCCTTCTCCATTTCCCTTTAAAAAACAGAGAATGCCTCCCAGGATATCATCTGAACATAGCACAAGGTAAGATAGGACAACCCTCACATTAAGACTTGATGGAGGCAATACACTGGAAAAAAAGGGTTCTAAGCATAGGCATAAGAGTCAGAGACAGCATGTACTCCTACTGTCCCACAAGAACACCAAGCTACAAAAAGGTATATGCAGGGGGCCTAGTTCAGACTCATACCGTTTGTGTTTGTAGCTTCAGTCATATCCTTGACCCATCTGGCACCTACAATTCTTCATTACCCTCTTCTGTGGGGTTACCCTGGCTAACCTTAGTGTATGATTGTTGGTCTCTGCATCTTCTCCCTTCAGTGGTTGAATGATGCTTCTTTGATGACAATTTGTCTAGGTACTAATCTATGACTACAGCAGAACAATATTAGGAATTAATTACTTTTTAATTTCTATTTGTATTTGGTTACATTCTGGGTCTCTGGGTTTTCTTGTCCCCGATTTCTGGCAATTTAAGGCAGCATCAGATATGGCTCCTCTTTGTGGCATGGACCTTAAGTTGAACCAGTCCCTGGTTTGCCATGCCCACAAGTTCTGCATCACCATTACCCTAGCTCTCCTTTCAGGCAAAGAAGGCTATAGCTTTATGGTTTGTGGGTGGCTTGATGCTCAAGTTCCATTGCTAGGAACCTTGCCTAGTTATAGAAGATGGTTAGTTTGTGCTCTATATCCTCCATTATTAGGAGACTTTGCTATGCTTATCTAGGGACATCTAGACTGTTTCAGTTTAGGGTTCTTGCAAATAAAACTGCTATGAATATATCCAAACAAGTTTCCTTGTGATAGGATGGAGTATGCCCAAGAGTTTTATAATTGGGTGTTGAGGTAGATCCATTCCCAGTTTTCTGGGGAAACACCATATTGATTTCTATACTGGCTGTACAAGTTTGCACCGCCAACAACAATGGAGGAATATTCCTCTTGCTTCACATTCTTTCCAGCATGTCACTTTTGCTTTTGATATTAGCCATTCTGACAGATATACCAAGGAATCTCAGAGTCTTTTTGATTTAGACTTCACTGATGACTACTAATATTCAATATTATTTAACTGTTTATTGATCATTTGAAATTCCTCTGTTGAGGATTCTCTGTTTAGTTCTGCACCCCATTTTAAAAATTTAAAATACTTGGTTTGTTGATATCTAGTTTCGTTGGTTCTTTATATATTTGGATATTAGCTCTCTATTGTGTGTAGAGTTGATGAAAATTTTTCCCCATTCTGTAGGCTGCCATTTTGTTATATTGACAGTGTCCTTTGCCCTAGAGAAGCTTTTTAGCTTGATGAAGTTGCATTCATTAATTGTTAATATTAGTACCTAAGCTGATGGTTTTCTATTCAGGAAGTTATATCCTGTGCTAATAAGTTCAAGACTATCCTTACTTTTTCCTCTATTAGGTTTATGTAATGGGTTTTATATTGAGGTCTTTGATCCACTTGGACATGAGTTTTGTGCTATATTACAGAGCTATAATAATAAATACCACATAATGTTAGAATAAAATCAGGTTGATCTATGGAAGTGATTCAAATACCCAGATGTAAATCCACACATCTATGAACACCTTATTTTTGATAAAGAAGCAAGAAATATACACTGTAAAAAAAAGAAAGCATCTTCAACAAATGGTGCTGGCTTAACTGGATATCAGCATGTAGAAGAATGCAAATTGATCTATTTGTAATATATTGCACAATTCTTTGTTTTCTGATTCAGGTAGTATTGTGCATTTCTTAATTTTATACTTTTGGTCCTCAGTTATCATTTGTACTATTAATAGACCACTATGAATTAGGTACATCCACCCATGGCTTTCCCTAGTTCTCTTGATCTTATGTCTTAGTTGTAGCAAACTCCAGGTGTAATGTTTACATTTCTCCCAGTAGTGCCTGTTGAATCATTATGGGCTCTTCTCCCTTTTCAATATGATGATTCCATGACGAGGAAAGATCATTCAACCTCTCAAGCTGAGTCAGGCTCCATTTCTAGCTATAAATCACACTTGCTATTTGGAGCAAGTTACTTAACTTTATTGCCTCAGTTTTTCTACTGAAAATTGATAACTGGGTGTTTTATAAATTGATTTCCTAAACAACTTTCCTACGCGCTTCTTCATTTTTTCCCCTAGCCATCTGCCTATCTCTGTACTCATATCAGCAACTCCTGTCAGCTGAATACCCTAACCTTCTTACCTTATCCTAATTCTGCCCTTGTCTCATACAGACCATGTCATCTTATACTTTCAGAAGAGAGGCATCAACTCCTGTCTATATATT
This sequence comes from Uromys caudimaculatus, assembly GCA_028551405.1. Classification (NCBI taxonomy): domain Eukaryota; kingdom Metazoa; phylum Chordata; class Mammalia; order Rodentia; family Muridae; genus Uromys; species Uromys caudimaculatus. The sequence continues at coordinate 96,723,392 of CM052706.1, read as the reverse complement.
TTTACACTTCTCAAATTTCACCCCTGTTGATCTCTTCAAGAGAATAGAGTTTCAAAACATTGAAGTTAATATCACTAACCACATAATCAGAAAATTTCATGCATTCCTTAATATGAAAATTGAATTTATTTTCTGATATTTTTATTTTCAATTGAAAAGAGATAAAAATATAACAATCATGTTTTTCCTTCCTCAAACTCCTCCCATATCTTCCCCAATTCTCCAGTTCTCCAACTCCCCAACTCCATACTATTTTGTTGTCTGTCTCCCTTTTAAAACAAACACATAGAAGAACCCCCCCCACACACACACAAACACATATCCAGAAACGAATGTAGAAATGTTGGTTAATGTACAAACAAAAAAACCAATGAGGCAAAAAATGTTCATTTGAGAGAAAAATGTCTACAAAAATACCATCGATTTAGTTTTGTATTGGCCATCTACCACTGGCCTTGATGTGTGATTAATATACTCAATGAGACTGAATTGGTGAAAACTTCTTTTTTATTTTAAATGTGGATATCATTTGCACATTTATCCTTGGTTAAGGGGTAGGAGCCTATGTCCATTTTGTCTTTTCACCACTGGAACTTAATTTTGACACTATTTCTGCTATTGACATGATAAACATGTACTAAACCAGAGTTTGTTGACACTGTACTCTAGCACAAACTTTATTTGATTTACCAGACTAGCAAGTATATGAGACATGTTTATGATTGGTCATAAGAACTAATCTATATTTTCAGGTCAAATAGTCTACATTTTCATCAAGAGAATTTTAGTTAACTCTGAATACAACATTTACCCCCTCTAATGGATAATAAAGATTTAATCTAGAACAGGACCTCCTGCATACTAAGCAAACATTCATAACTGAGATGATTTCCCATCGCACTTCATTTTGGGTTCTGACAAAGCATCTTGCTGTAATAACAAGGCTTGACCAACTTGGCTGAGTCTAGGAGCCAAGATTACAGGTGAGACCATACACCTCAATGGTCTTTGGTTTGATTATTGTATTCTCTGCCAGGAAGATTATGAGTACATGTAATCTCTTTAGGTCCATAGAATGAGCTTGTGACTGTGCTTATTGGTATATGGAACAGTTTTGTGCTTTGAAACTATGTAAACCATTTCTTCATGAGACCCTTCTTAGGGTCAGATCATATTCAGTTTATTCTCATGACCAGTCATTAAATGTGTTTTTGGTCTGTGACATTGGCATTCTTTGTCTTTGCTTCTTTTTTTTTGTAATATTTGTTTATTTATTTATTTAATGTATATAAGTACACTGTAGCTGTTGTCAGACACACTAGAAGAGGGCATTAGAACCCATGGTTGTGAGCTACCATGTGGTTGCTGGGAATTGAACTCAGGACCTCAAGAAGACAGTGCTCTTAACTGCTGAGCCATCTCTCCAGCTCTTGTCTCTGCTTCTTAAAACTAAATATATATGAAGAGAATTAAGTTACTGATTCTATATTCATTTGTGGAGAGATGAGTGTGACTTCTAATGTATCTCAAGGTTTATTAAAAGACAGACAAACTTTATAAACATCAGGAAAAGTGGAGCACATAATCTCAGGCCTCATCATTTCTATAGAATGATAGGCAATTGCTTTCTTTGGCTTTGTATGTGAGATTTTCTAGCAGTAATCCCTTAGTTGCACCATTCCTCCAAGGAAGCTTTTCACCTCTCATCCCAGTGTTGATGAAGAGGACTTTTTGTCATTTCTATGAACAATGGCACAATATAACACATTGTAGTATACCTACACTCACCATAAACCTGCACGGTCTGTGCTTTAGGGAGGTGATGTTCTAAAAATTTGTGAGCATGAAGTCACAATTAGTATGGGAGAAAATCTGTGTTTTGCATTCTAACTAAATATTTGTTAAAAATATTTTATTACAAAGAGTATGTAATGTTTTTATATAACATATTTTCAGTGCTAACTAGCTGTGGGGTCAAAAAGCCACACAATTAGGGGAGGTAGTCCAGAGCAAGAATGAGATGAGGTAAAGACATATCCAAACCCTGAAAATCTCATCCTCATACAGGCAGGAATATGACTGTTGCCTAATTCCTCTTGGTCTGCATGTCCCAGTGCATGTTGCTTGCATGACCCCCACCTCTGCCACCCTTGAGGTAGTCACATAGGCTGTTGGCCAAATTATAGATTTAATTTCTTCTGTCCCTGTAAGAACATGTCCAATAAGCACCTGTAATTTTTCCCCATGCAAATGAACTATTCATATCACCTTGGTACCACCCAATCATGTATACTCACCATCAAACCCCAATCCATCTTCAAAAGATATATATAGCACTTGTTATCCCCCCCCCCCCAAAGAGAGAGCTGTTTTCAGTATAAACAGCTTTGGAGAAGGCTGTTTCTCCCAGTACTCATGTGTCCAGGATCCTGTGGAACCTGCCCACCAGGATAAGCTTCATTTCTTCCAGCCTGGCCTGGTCTACAGTGGTGCAAAGACATCCTAAGGGTAAAAGCACAACAAGTCCAGTAACCAAGTCCTGTAACCAGTGGGTAAATATATTCTAGAATTTCATAATATTTGTAGAATAATTCTGTACTACTGTATCAATAGCACTGTGTACAATTAAATGAATAATTTTTATGCAACAAATCATTTAGTATAATGAACCTATAAAGTGGTTATTATCTTCTTCAATTATAGAGAAATAAAGATAAGTCTCAGAAGAGGTGAAGTGACAAGCAGCTTGCCTGCTGTCTCTCAAATAACGCAATCTAATTGAGAGTAATACAATCGGTTGTTCTTATTGTTATTTTGATTTACTTTTTTGGTTTTGTTTTGTTTTTCAAGACATGGTTTCTCTGTGGGGCTCTGGCTGTCCTGGATTAACTTGATCTGTAGACAGGGTGGTCTTGAGATCTGCTTGCCCCTGCTCTGCCTCTGCCTCCTGAATGCAGGGATTAAAGGAATATGCCACCATAGCCCAGGTCTGTTTTACTCTTTTTTTTTTTTTTTTTTTTTTTGGTTTTTTGAGACAGGGTTTCTCTGTGTAGCTCTGGCTGTCCTGGAACTCACTCTGTAGACCAGGCTGGCCTCAAACTCAGAAATCCACCTGCCTCTGCCTCCCAAGTTCTGGGATTAAAGGCATGTGCCACCACTGCCCGGCCCTGTTTTACTCTTAATAGACAATTAAATGCTACTTGAACTCCAGTAGATGTCTCTTCTTGAAATGCTTTTATTCTTGTTCCTTAGAATTTTAAGAATGGAACACAGCTGAGTAGAAAGTTATCTGTGCTCAAAATATCTTATCCATGAGGTAAAGGGATGTAAATCACAGAGAGATGATAAATGAAAGATAAAGAATGTACATTATTGTGTCCTTACTTCAAATGCTTATGAAAATGTACTTCTTTTATGTTGACATCCTGGAAAGTCATCCCATCTCCTATTTAAAAAAACAAACCAAAAAACCAAAAAAAAAAAAAAACAAAAACAGAACAACAACAACAAAAACAAACAAACAAACAAAGCAACCCTGGTATTCTCATTGCTGTGTTTTCAATGGTCAGGGTTCACTTGGCACATATCTGATGATGAATAATACTTTGGATGAATGTCAGACTATGCTAGGAAGGCATGTAAGGATTTTTCTCTTCCCTGAATTTTTAGATGAGGAGAACCTCATAAAAATTGGTAAAAACATTAAACAATCAGAATAAAATATCCATGGTTCCATATTCAGTTCCAGGAAACAAAACTGATATGTGTTTCATGGCCTAGAGAAATGAGCCCATGGTTATTTGATGCTAGAGGCCAAGATAAGACAGAATAAAAGCAGAAACTTGATCTATGATGAAAAAATCATGTCATGGAGGGAGAAGAGGGTAGAGAATGTGGATGTTGAATTTCTGCTAACTTTTTTCTTTGACTCATATGGGTATAAACTTCTTGTAATGGTGCTTCCTGAGTTACTGAAGACCCAAAGATTTCAGTTAATCATCTTTAGAAACTCTCTCATTGACATGTTCAAAATAAAATTCAATCTCCTAGGTGATTCTACTACAGTCAGGTTGACAATGATGAGCAAGAATCATAGGTTTATCATCTGTCAAGCTGGCCACCAAGCTTGTCACTTTAAAACATAGCAGTCCATCTCTTAGCCTCCCCATAAGATTTATTCCTACTCTATGATGCAAATTTCATATAACCCAAATTCAGAAGTTGCCAGCACCTTGACAGGTGTTCAAGCCTCAGTATAAAGTTTCCTCTGAGATGCAACACTTAACTGTAAGTCTTTTGCTTCTTCTTCCTTGAAAATAAAACTAAAACGAGGCAGGGCTCCCTGCAGTGAGTCTGATCCTGCCCAGCCTTATCTGGTCCCTAAAGCTATTGAAATCTTTGGGAAATACATCTTCACACTTGCATTTGTATAATTTTCACTAAGGCACACGCTGCATCACACATACAATGTCAGAGTCTGTAAGTACCTTGAGGGATAAGCAAGCCCTCTTTGACCACTCCAACAGTGGCCTCTGGATGTCCCGGTAGCTGAAAAATAGATAAGTAAACCTTTTCTTTTGCTGCCTTTGGAAAGGATGAGACCACAATAGGCACATCTTCTTGAGGAGCAGACTTTCAAACAAGTTTGAGGTTTTGTACTCTGAAGCCCAAATGGGCATTACCTGGATGCTCCCTGTCTTAGGTTTTCCTCTCCTGCATAAAACATCATGATCAAGAAGCAAGTTGTGGAGGAAAGGGTTTATTCTGCTTATACTTCCACGTTGCTGTTCATCACCAAAGGAAGTCAGGACTGAAATTCAAGCAGGTCAGAAAGCAGGAGCTGATGCAGATGCAACCATGGAGGGATGTGGCTTGCTTCCCCTGGCTTATTCACCTTGTTCTCTTATAGAACCCAAGACTACCAGCCCAGGAATGGTACCACCCACAAGGTGCCCTACTCCCTTGATCACTAATTGAGAAAATGCCTTACAGCTGTATCTCATGGAAGCATTTTCTCAACTAAAGCTTTTTTCTCTGTGATAACTCCAGCTGGTGTCAAGTTGCCACAAAACCAGTCAGTACACTCCCCTATCATCTTTGTATAGAATGCTTATTTCTCTTTGATTATACAATTCTCCTTAGAGGCCATAGCCCCATGTCCATAACTTTATGCACAGCCTAGTGAGCCTGTCCAGCATTTTGCAGCTTTCTGCTTAGCTTTTCTTTCCTAGTTCCTCTTAATGACCTGGGCGAAGCATTCAGAAATGACCGATTTGAAATGTTCTTTGCCAAATTAATTAGCTCATCACCATTAAACTCCCCTTCTCTTGAATACAAGACACAGATAAAATGTAAATGAATTCTTTGTCAGAATGTGATGTGAACGGTCCAATTCTTGGCAGAGTCATTGTTTCATTTGAAGCTCCATGAGACCTGCTCCCTCTAATGTGTTCCCACTGGTGTTCTGACCTCACAGCAAAAACAACCACTAAATTGTTTGCAGGGCATTGAGTTTTCGTTAACACATGACTCTAAATTCTTCCAACATCCTGTTCCGAAGAATTAAAAAACATGGCATTAAATTTACTTACAGTAAGTACAAAATCCACCTGTTATCAAAATTTACATTAATTTTCTGATAGAAACAAGGAGTGAACATTTAATCTGAATCATGATTCCACAGTTTTTAATGGGTGGTCACTTGGTCCCATATATTCACTTGCACAAGATATATTGGAGACAGAAGAGCATGTGGTGAAATAAGATATTAATATCTTGGAAGACCAAGAGGCAGAAAATGGAGCATGTCTGTATTCAGCTCACTTTCTCCTTTCTCCTCTTTGTCCCAACACTAAGCTATCATGCTACTAACATCCGCAGTTAATCCTGTCTGAATAGATCTTCACAGACACAGCCAGCGATCTGTTCTGATCACTCAATTGATTCTTAAGTCCTTTCAGGGTGATAACGAAGATTAAAAATCACATAATTGATTGAATAAAGGAGCTCTTTATTTTCTGCTTATCTAATTGTATTACCCTTGAGTTAAAAGATTATGATTTGTGATTATACTATAGTATTTTAAAATATCCATATTTCCCACCTTGGCAATAAGATAATAATGTATCCACTCTGTTTGGGTACTTTATTGTTATATAGTTGGTAATGTCTTCAATTGTTCTACCACTTTGATTTTGATAGAAGAAACACAGATGATAAAATTCTTCAAAGTTCAGATGTGGTAAATTATGTAGAAATATTTCATAACTCTAGGCTTCTAGTTTCTGAGCCACTATGCAAAGTTATTCACCACCTCTATGCACCATGGCCACAAAATAATGTTGACAACAGAAAATTAGTAGGTTTTCTTCAGTCTTTCAGACAGTTGAAAATACAGAGAAAACTGCATCATCAACATCTGGAGTGAGAATTATATATCCAAAGGCATAGCCATGATCTGAACACTTAGTACAAAAGCTTATATGTAGTTATAAACTTTTTTTTGCAATCAACAAGTGTCACTGAAGGTTAAGCATATAGAAGTATGAAGAAACATTTCTGAAACTCATAAACAGGCAACACTGCACAATTGCAGAGCATTTCATTCTAAAAAGTCCAGAAGATTCCTTCTAAGGGACTGAGATCTCTTTTAAACCTGGTGGGAGTAGATACAGAAGGCTGCCAAGACCTAAGCATTCTTCTCCTTCATTAACCTAACTTTCCAGAGCATGATTCCAAAACTTGATTTCAGTTGGAGAACGAGGATTATATTATCCTCTACAAAACTCCTATTTCCCCAAGGCAGTGGAGGTCAGATACACTTGAAATTCCTTCAAGAAAGCAGCTTGGCCACAGAGAAAGAAGTAGGAACAAGTTTGAAAACAAGACTTTAAACAAAAAACCCTTAAATCCTTACTACACTAAGAAAACAATATCTACATGACTGTGGAGATGTGTTTTCTGTTCATAGCTTTCCTCATTTCAAGAAGCTTCAGCTGTTGTAGTAATGTTAACATCACAATAGCAATTTGCATCAAGGTAAGTTACATGCTATCATAGTACCAGTACACACACACACACACACACACACACACACACACACACACACACACACATAAATATACATACAAAGAAACTTAAAAACATTTACAAAACAACTGTGAAGCCATGCAGAATGATTAAAGATCCACAACAAAGCAAACCAGCAACAGAACTATAGGAAAAAATTAAGATTATCACTCTCATAAACCCTGCAAAAATAAGGTAATGGAAAAGAACATATGTGAAATAAATACAATGCCAAAATTAATATTTTATATTTAATGAAATAACCCTTCAGTTGTGAATCAGAAACAAGAACTCAGATGAAAGTATAAAATCAGGATTCACTGACAATGTATCTCTCCTGTAAGAAATTTTAGATAGTACCTAGTCTCAAATATTTATCCTACATTACATGATTTAATTTGTATTTATGGCAGAATAATACTCTGGCACAGATATATGCTGCATTTTCCCTCTCCATGGATCCACTAAGGAAGCCCAGGCTGATCCGATGACTTGGCCGTTGTGAGTAGCGCATCAGTGAACAGTACTCAACAGTGTAAATCTCTGTGCTATGCTGACTTGGATTCCAGTGACTTTATAGTTACAAGAGATATGACTGGATTGTATGAGGCTTCTGTGTTTAGTTTCTTGAAGGACCCATGTAGCAGCTTCACTGGTTTGTACAAGCAGCAAGTTAATGGTTAGTTTCTTACTAACATATTGGGGTTTTCATTTCTTTTTTTTTTTCATTATTTTATTTATTTATTAATCACAGCCCCCATCTTCTCCCAGTTTCCCCTTTCCACAGCTCCTATCCCATATCCCCCTTCACTCTGGGTATCACACCACCCTGGCACATCAAGTCACTGCAGGACCAGGCAATCCTCTCTCACTGAGGTCAGTTAGAAGAATATAATCTGCAGGCAGTCTACAGGTTCAGGGACAACCCCTGCTCCAGTTTTTGGAGGACCCTCATAAAGACCAAAATGCACAGCTGCTACCTATGTGTGGGGATGCATACGCCCATACTATGCTCACTTTTTGACTGTTGGTTCAGTCTCTAGAAGCCACCAATGGTCCAGGTTCCTTGACTGTGTTGGTCTTCTTGTGAAGTCCTTATCCTGTTCATATCCCTCAACCTTTCCCCCAACTCTTCCATAAGACTACCCAAGCTCCACCTAATGTATGGTTGTAGGTCTCTGAATCGGTTTCCATTGTAGAGTGGAGCCTCTCAGAGGACAGTTATGCTAGGCTCCTGTCTGCAAGCATTACAGGGTACCATTAAGAGTGTCAGGGATTGGTTCTTGCCCATGAAATGGATCTCAAGTTGGGCCAGTGACTGGTCATTCCCTCTGTCACTATTTCATCTTTGTCCTTGTACATCTTGTAGTCAGGATACATTTTGGTGGAAGGTTTTGTGGATGGGTTGCTGTCATTATCCTTTCACAGAGAGTCCAGCCTGACTATGGGTTGGGGCCCCTTCAGGCACCATATCCCCAATGCTAGGAGTTGCCGTTACAGTCACCCCCATAGATTCCATGGGGCCTCCCTTTGCTCCTATCCCAGCTCTCTAAAACTGGAAACAACCCAGTTGTCCCTTAACTGAAGAATAGAAAAAGAAAATGTGGTTCACGTACACAATGGAATACTACTCAGCTATTAAAACCAAGGACGCCTAGAATTTTGAAGGCAAATGGATGCGACTAGAAAATGTCATCCTGAGTGAGGTAAACCAGACCCAAAAGGTCTGTGGGACATACTCACAGATACGTGGATGTTAGCCATAAAGTAAAGGATAACTATTCTACAATCCACAGAACCAAAGAAACAAAATAACAAGGAGAGCCCAAGGAAGGATGCTTGTATTTTTCTCAGAAGGGAACATAAAATAGTTATTGGAGGTATTGGAGGTGGGTAGATGGAGAAAACTAGGTGGGAGAGGGGATGAGGAGGGGGGCAGAGTCGGTGGGTATAGGCATAGGGAAAGCAGAAGGGAATGGAATTCAGCGTTAGGCCTGGGCAAAGCAGGGCATGGAGGGGTGGGGCATCTGTAGGACATGTTGGGTTTTTAAATTGCTTGTTTTCTTGACCTTAGCTATTCTGGAAGATCTGAGGTGAAATTTCTGTGGATTTTAATCTGCATTTATGTTAAGGCTAAGAATGTTGAGCACTGTTTAACACATTTATTAGTTGTTCTTCTTTCTCATTTTGAACATTTTAGTTCATTTGATACTTTTGATTGATATGTTTAATTTGGGGTTTCATGATACATCCACTCATGTAGATGAAGGAAGATACTTCATACCCAGATCTTTATGTCTTTATTAACCAGTAGAGAACAAAATGTGTACATGAAGAAATAGCTACTTTCCTTCTGGGGCGAGAAGATTGTGTTCTCTAACTTTCCTCAATGTTGGAAAACAATAAAATAGAAGAAATATCAAACAAAGAAAACTATTAAACACATGCTGAAGATACAACAGAATACTGAAGGAACTCTCCATGAAAAGCTAGAGCAGTATCAGCAGGAAAACACAATCGCTTTGGATGATAAGACAAAGTCTAAAATAAATGTCCATGAGTCTGTACTTATACAGAGAAATGGTTGAATCAATGAGTAAATAGATGTGATGAGTATGCTCATTAATCTGATTAGAATAATCATTTCACAATATAATATATACACATTATACAAGTATGTATTTTTGTCAAATTACATTAGTAAAGCTGTAAAGGTATGGTATAATTACAACTTGTACCACAGAAATTATTTATTTGTGTACGATTCTTTCTTTTAAGATGTGTCCCTTAAGGAATGCCCCTTACCAGTAAATGTCTGCTGAGTTCATAGTATGGAAATGGGAGAAAAGATTGATTCTGAGGTGGAGATGCTGGATGAGCTAAGTTGCATTGATGGTATAACTTCATGGTGGGGTGTGTTATAAGAATTACAGTTTCATCCATATTTTTAGCCTCAAATTGATAGCCCCATTTCACCATGAGAAAAATATCAAAGAGAAGGGAAGCTAGAGAGACACTTTGTAGAATGCCTGATCTCTGCATAAGGTGTCAAAGAAACCCAGGACACGGTTCATTCAATACTTGTAGCTACTCCCAGCAATCTTCAGCTCATAGTTTCCTACTGGAAACCTCTCTATCTCTGCAGCTGAACTACCTTTTCCCCAGTTCTTCTTTCCTATTTAAACCAGCCATTTGTGACCTGTGACAAGTGGATACAAATAAGTCACCACTCATTGAAGATTTTATGAACTATTTTAAGTTTAGAAAAAAAGATAAAAGCTTGGTGCATATTCCCATTACCACTCTTTGTAATCTGTACTGAAATTCACATTGTAGAAACAGCAGTAGACTCATGCCTTCAAGTTAGAGCAAAAGCTGTGCCTTTGGGTGAAAAGCATGAACACTCTTTCCTCTAAACAGATGGTTGGATATATAGATTGAACAGAGATGTTTTCAGCACCTTGAGATGAATTTTTAAATCTATGCTTAGAAGAGAGCCCAAGGAAACTTACATTGTTGGGCTTGTGACTATGGCAATAGTTTCAGAATAGCACATTTAATTGTTTTAGTTACTTGCTTTAGGCTTAATCTTGAAAACCTATACAGAAGGCTAAATAAAGTTTGTCACTAACTTAATTACATTTATACTTAGCACGATTATGAGCTCAGTTTTGAGTGTCCTTTAATAGAGTGACTGCATTAGCATGCATGTCTTAATTTTCTTGAACAGTTTACAAGTTGGTAGCTTTTTATAAGATTAGAATTTGGGTTTTATTTCTGATATGTTTGAGCCTTAATAAATTGAATTGAAAATTTCCTTTTGCATTAAAATAGAAATTTAAATCATGCATAGAGAAACTGGGAACTTTACAAACAAAAAATATAGTTCACATAGAGACTGGAACCTTTCTTTTCTGATCCTGTCATAATGCACCATTACCGAATATCATATTTTCTTGTTTAACTCAAGTTAATTCAAGGAGCTAAAGCTTAACAGAGTTAGCAAAGGCAAAAAGGTTAGGTAAATATCTTCATATCCATTACTGTAAACCTGAGTAGACTTTAGTAGTTTATAAACCTTTTTATAAAACAAATGTTGTTCCTTATTTAAATTTTCTACAAGCCTGGTTTTCAACACAGCTAGCAAGGACATAAGTGATTAGCTATATACATCTCTAAGCTGGTTTCTGTTCACCTGAGTAACCATTATAAAATTAGTAGTTTATAAACATTAAGCAAATATATTTTATCAAATATATGTTGTTTCTTACCTAAAGTTTTTTCTTTAAGCTTGGTGTTGAACAGTTTGCAAACACAAAAGTAATTAGATGCAAATCTTTGAGTCAGCTTTTTGAAGTCTGTATAAATATAGGAATTTATCGTACAAAAATCCATGCTAATTTAAAATATTTTGGGGACGTGCTGTTCCTTCTTTGGTCTAAAAATGGAGATATAATGATAAGCAGAGGGCCAAGTGGCACTAAAACGTTTTATTATTATTTCATTAGTTGGTTTATACTATGTGGTCATCTTAATGAAGATCTTGGTGAAGTTTTATGGCATATGCCCTTTTATTAACCTTAGTGAAGATGGCTGCCAGCCACAAGTTTGCTTCCATTGTGATGAGGTCATCAGGCAAGATGGAGGCAAAGCACATGGTTTTTATTTTAAAACAACTATTTTGCTAAATAAGAGTTGAATCCAAATTACATATCCATTATATCCTACATAGGAGCTAAATCACATATACTGTAAGTTGTAGCAAATTAAGATTATCTACATATAGATATTTACCTAGAAGCTTTTGATATAAGTTTTAAGTTATATTTTGTTACAGGTTTTTAACTATACCAAATGAGCTTACAAATTCTGACATAGTTTATAGCAGAATCTTAAGAGATTTTCCTTTTTTTTGAGAACAGAGAAGTTGTATAGATAAAAGGTTTTTAAGAGTGGAAAGCAGAAAAGCCTTGGAGATAAGAGACTTTTGGAAGTGTAGAACAGAGAAAGTTTAGATATAAGAGACTTGGGGATCATTTGTTTGTAAATTCCAGTTGTTATATAAAAGAATTTGAAAAAAATTGTACCAAATTTTGGTACCTATTGAGCTGAACAGAGGCCAAATCAGTAAGACAGCAAAGCTTTACTAAAATCTCTGAGGCTTAGGAGTTAAAATGGATGGGTCTCAAAACAAATTCTGCCAGAGGAAGAGTTCCTATAAGCTCTTAGAGGGATCTGAGAGACAGAGATCAAGGTCACAGATAGGAAATCTGCCCCTAGGAAAATTTCAATATTAATACTGTGGAGGGTCACCAGGGCATAGAAATGCTGCAGTATGTAGCTAGCAGCTCCTAGGAGGAGGCAAGAATCTGTGAGTGACAAAGGTCACAGGGTAGAGGGGAAAGATAAGTGTTTTATTACAGAGGTGCCCGGGGCTCACAGAAGGCCAGAAACATGGAACAAAATCATGAGGTGACAGATGCTATAGGAGAATGTAGCAAGCTGCAGGAGTCAGAAAGACTGGGAGATATCTGATGAGTGCCCAGAAGGCATGGCAGGCTCCAGGAGTCAGAGAGATATTTCCAGCATAGGGGAAGAGAGATGAATGTTTAGGGTAGATAGAAGGAAGAATCAGCTCCAGAGACAGATTCTAGAATTTGAAATCAAATTTGGTAGGTGGCAGAGCAATCAAAAACAAATAATCTGTACACACTTTAGGAGAGTTCAGTCAGCTGCTTAGTACCTTGGAAGGAGCTGCATGTCAACTTATAAAACCACATGATATTACTTTGAGATTGTAAAATATTAAAAATTTGAATTTTTCCACCTTTAAGAAGCATACATTTGCAGTTGTCTGTGTTTATCAGAACACATTCTATTCCATACATGTGTGGGACTTTACCCTAGGATAAATACATTAATTCTCTTAGGGGTATATATTTCCACCTCTGGGAAAGATGATATATGTTGCTAATTTTGTAATGAATGTTAAAGCCTAATTGCAAATATATAGCTCAACTTTAATTTGAAACTCCCCTGTTGACTTTCTATATAAACACTAAAATTGAGGTAGGAATTGAATTCTATTCTATCTACAGCACATCAGTTTCACATAGCACATGTGATGAAAGAGAGCCTAGGAGATCACAAAGACAGTCCAATATGAACTTATTTTGGTTGGCATATAAGACTGGTTCTAGTAAATGTCCAGGTTCTAAGATGACATAGTCCTAACCAGAGCAGCAACCTTAATTATTTCTTGTTTACAGTCAGATTTCAAGTTCCTGCTGAAATATGTTATCTTTATCAGAGTCACCAAAATTGATTAAATTATACTGTGTAGCATAATGAAATCTACATTTAAGACTGGTTCATTAGGATCACTACTTAAGCCATAGTTTTGAAGTAGCAGAGTCATATACAGTAGTTAAAATTCCTGGGGTTAAAGACTCCATAACACAACTGAGTTATGTGAGTAAGACAAAGAGGGTTAGACAAATTCCTACAGCTGTTAAACTGTAGTCATCTTTCATAGATAGTAGGGTACACTGACGTGATAGAGTTGAAGAGTTGTACAAATGGCTTGATATGAGCTGTCACATAAGAATAGTGCAAAAATGCTCATCGAACTTGATTTTCCTGAAGAATAAATCTATAACACTGGTGTGAGAAAAACAATTTGTGGAAGTAACAGCAGAAAAATGGAAAATGCAGAGAATATGTGGCAGGGTGGGAAGTTACTGAGCTCAAATGGCACAGTGAGGTTGAACGTTTACATTACTTTATAAAAGAAAAGCCCTTCTTACCATATGAAAAGCATTTACACATCCACTGCAATGAGGCCTTATAAAACATTCCATCGGCTTGCCTGTGGGGATGAACTCAAATGGGATAACGTAGAAGTGTCCCTCTAGATTCCCTTCTCATCCCTTCTCATCCATGAAGATGACAATTTTCTATATGTTGCCATAGATACTGACATTAGATTACCAAGTTGATCTAGTTTCTGATGTATTTCTGTATATATTTGCTAATGTTTTCAACTAACTATGAAAATAGCATTTCAGACACTTTATTATAACTATTGTCTCCTCTTATTAGATTCCGTTAACTTACTAGAGGCTATGTATATTTGTAATATCTACTAACCAGAATGCAAAAGCTAAGTGTCTGATTTGTAAATTCAGCCCACGTAGTTTTCATAAAAAAGTAATCTGAAAATTACTATCTATACTAATATTAACTTTTGGTTTAATTACAATCATTCATACATTGTCTTCCCTTCTCCAAGACCTCCAAAATTTTGAAAAGTAAATTCAATAAATCCATCCCTTTTAGCTGCATGGCAGTCAAAACTATAAAGTTCTGAATATTCTGTATCTCTTCTTATTTCTTTAAATTATACTGTCTTAAAATTAGTTCTAAATATTAATTTTCTTTCATAAAATTTGCCCCATTTCAGATAGACTTGTCTATCCTGGGCTATAGGAAAAAAATAGAACATATCACATAGCTGCTTTATAAGAAAATATGTATCCTTTTTATGGCATGATTGTACAGATATCAAATGAATGTTACAAGGAGTCGTGATGAACTCTTCACTATCATGTTCTAGAAATTCTGAGAAATGGGAAAGTGCAATCTGTGAATGGAATTAATACTTAGGAAAATTCTAAGAAGAAAGTGATAGAGCCTGGTTTGTAAGAAGGGCCATGCTGTGAATGAGAGGATGCTATACCAGGCTCAGGAAACAAGAGTAGCATTCACAACTATCCTGGTAAAACAGAGAAACCAAATCAGTGCAGTTGTCTGAGTGTGTTAGATAGTGTGTAAATAGATCCTACCCAGGGTAGACACACAGTGTTTAAAAGACTAGAGAAGAGAAAAGGATCAGAGTTTAGACAAGACAGCACTAACAGACAACCCTTCTGAAGAGATGCTTAGCAGTCTGTCCTGTAAGTAGAATAAAAATAAGAATTTTTGGTCATCAATCAAGAAGTGGTAGAAGTGAATGACTAAATAGTTACTGCTATCATAAGGCAGAAGATGGAGCTATGTTCAACTATAAAGAAAAGTATTAGGGGCTGGAGAGATGACTCAGTGGTTAAGAGTACCAGCTTCTTTTCCAGAAGTCCTGAGTTCAATTCCCAGCAGCTGCATGGTAGCTCACAACCATCTATAATGAATTCTGAGGACATGCAGATAGAGCACTCATATACATAAAATGAAGAAATAAATTTAAAAAAAAAAAAGAAAAATTGGATCTTTTGCTGGGAAATGGATATAATTGGAGATCGCCAAACTGAGTGAAAAGGTCAGGTTCAAAACGATAAACAGGTGCACACTTTCTCTCATTCAATTATTTTCTTAGATATCCCTTTCCCCTCACCCTTCCTTTCCCCCTCCCTCTCCCTCTCTCCTCCCCCTCCCTCTCCCTCACCGCTCCTTTTTCCCCTCCCGTTCCCCTACTCTCTCTCCCTTCCTCCCCTCTCCTTTCTTTCCTGCCTTCCCCCATTCTCTATATCCTTCCTTCCCTCCTGCTCCTCCTCCTCCTTCTCCTCCTCCTCCTCCTATACTAAAATATTCCCTTGCTGTCTTTCCTCCAAAACATTTTTCTTCTACATTCTACTTATTTTGTTTTTTATTTTTTTATTTCTATCACTTCAGTTCCCAATGTGTTTAGTTTGAGAAGATATCTGGGAGCTCTGTGTGTTTGGCTGTCATTTGTTTTTTCTTCCTGAAGTCCATGAGATCCATGCAGGATACACACCTCAGGAAATCTGCAAGTGTTTGCTGAAGGGATTAATGTACCGTATATAAAACAAAAGTAGGAAGATCGATTAAAAGTGAAGAAATAAAATAGCTCACATTTCTAAAGAATGATAACTTAACAAGATGTGCACAGAAGTTATTGCAGCATGAGAATTTGCTTTTTTGGAGGAAACTCTGACATTTAAGTTTGGAGATGGTGAAAGATGGGAGGCAGTGACGTTTCACTGTTTTAGACAGAGGGAAGTTGGGCTTGGGAACGCACACAGCCAAACAAGGCTTCCAGTTAGTATTTAAACCAAAACAAGCATATCTAATGATAAGTGTGTCCCTTAAACTTGAATCACTACTAATTGAAATAGAATAATGAATTATGATGCTAGATTTTAGAAACATTAAGGATTCAGCACAATGAAAATAAAATCATCAAGCATAACACCATGTGTTAGGTAATATGTGTCTTTGTGTATGTGTGTGTGCATGTGTCTGTGTGCATTGACTTTCAAAAATGTTTTCTAAAGGTGATAGTAATAAGTAGTGTGGCCAAATTGCTGGGTCAGTGCCATGGGAATGTATAATACAGTATAAAATCTTGTCCCGTTCTGTAATTAAAAGCCTGTTCTCAGTGAACCTTGCAACTTCTGCAAGTCTGAGGGAGATGGCTATTAAGGGTATGTAGCTTCTTTGTTGTTGTTGCTGTTGCTGTTAATTGTTTTATTTATTTAAATTCCAAATGTTTCCCCATTTCCAGTCCCCCCTCCAAGAGTTCTTCACCCCACTGCACCCTTTTTTTTTGCCTCTGAGAGGGTGCTCCCCCATCTCCACCTACCTCACCCACCCACTCCACCTCGCCCCCATCCCCCTTCCCTAGGGCATCAATTCTCTACTGGATTAGACACATCCTCTCCCACTGAGGCAAGTCAGGCAATCCTCTACCGTATATGTGCCTTGGGCCTTGAACCAGTCCATGCATGCTCTTTGGTTGGTGGTTTAGCCTCTGAGTGATTCCAAAGGTCTGGGTTAATTCACACTTTTGGTCTTCCTATAGTGCTGCCATCCCCATCAGCTCCTTCAGTCCTTGCCCTAAATCTTCCATGGGCATTCCCAACTTCAATCCAATGGTTGGCTGCAAGTATCTTCATCTGTGTCAGTCAGCTGCTGGCAGGGTCCCTCAGAGAACAGTCATGCTAGGCTCCTGTCTGCCAGCACAACATGGCATCAGTAATAAAGTCAGGGATGGACTGGCCAATGGAGGGCCTTTCCTTCAGTCTCTGCTCCATTTATGTCTGTGCATTTCTTTTAAAGGAACAATTCTGGGTCAAAAATTTTGAAAGTAGTTTGGTTGACCCCATCCCTGCACTGGCAACCCTGTCCTTTCAGGATTCATCTGCCCACTGTTGTGCATTTCAGCTAAGGTCATCCCCATTGAGTACTAGGAGTCTCTCACCTCCCAGCTCTCTGGGACTTTCTATTTATTTATTTATTTATTTATTTATTTATTTATTTATTTATTTATTTATATTTTTAAAAAATTTTATTGGATATTTTATTTATTTACATTTCAAATGTTATTTCGTTTCCCAGTTTTCCCTTCCAGGAAACCCTCTATCCCATCCCCCTGCCTCTATGAGGATGTTTCCCCACCTACCCTCCCACTCCTGCCTCCTCTGCCCAGAATTCCCCTACACGGGGGCATCTAGCCTTCCCAGGACCAAGGGCCTCCCCTCCCATTGATGCCTGACAAGCCATCCTCTGCTCCATATGTGGCTGGAACCATGGCTCCCTCTAAGTTTCTTCTCTTTGGTTGGTGGTTTAGTCCTTGGGAGCTCGGGGTGGGGGGTCTGGTTGGTAGGTATCGTTGTTCTTCCTATGGGGTTGCAAATCCCTTCAGCTCCTTCAGTCCTTTCTCTAACTCGTCCATTGTAGACCCTGTGCTCAGTCCAATGGTTGGCTTCGAGCATTTGGCTCTGTACTTGTCAGGCTCTGGCAAAGCCACTCAGGAGACAGTCATATCAGGCTCCTGTCAGCAAGCACTTCTTGGCATCCGCAATAGTGTCTGGGTTTGGTGGCTGTATATGGGATGAATCCCCAGGGGGGACAGTCTCTGGATGGCCTTTCCTTCAGTTCCACTGCACACTTTCTCTTGCATTTCCTCCTGTGAGTATTTTGCTTCCCCTTCTAAGAAGGACCGAACCATCCACACTTTGGTCTTCCTTGTTCTTGACCTTCATGTGGTTTGTGAATTGTATTTTGGGTATTCGGAGCTTTTGGGCTAATATCCACTTATCAGTGAGTGCATGTCATGTGTGTTCTTTGGCATCTGGGTTACTTCACTAAGGATCATATTTTCTACTTCAATCCATTTGTCTGCAAAATTTATAAAGTCCTCATTTTTAATAGCTGAGTGGTATTCCATTGTGTAAATGAACCATATTTTCTGTGTCCATTCTTTGGTTGAAGGTTGTCCCGCGCGCTATTTGGTCTCGCCAGCAAGAACCCACGCGGACACACGGATCCTTCTGCAGCAAAGCGTTTATTGCATCATGAAGAGGAAGACCCCGGGCCCCAGAATGGCGCGGCTTATATAGCCCTGAGGCAGTGTGTCCTCCACTGATTGGCGCGCCCCAGGAGTGGGCGGTGATTAGTCATGTACACCCTTAATGCGCAAGCGCTTCGGGTGAGTCACCCCGCGCTATCCATAAGTTTCCTTAGAGCGACAGCGGAAGTCAGCGCCATCTTGTAATGGTGAATACTCTAACCACTCTCTACATCTCCCCCCATTCTTTCAAGTAAGAAGGAGAGGGGGGTCAGC
>CM052706.1:96675510-96704243 GCA_028551405.1 Uromys caudimaculatus | reverse complement strand
ATAGCCCTGAGGCAGCGTGTCCTCCACTGATTGGTGCGCCCCGGGAGTGGGCGGTGATTAGTCATGTACACCCTTAATGCGCAAGCGCTTCGGGTGAGTCACCCCGCACTATCCATAAGTTTCCTTAGAGCGACAGCGGAAGTTAGCGCCATCTTGTAATGGTGAATACTCTAACCGCTCTCTGCAGAGGGTTAGGTGGGGGGGGTGTGGCTTTAACAACAAGCCGGAATCCTTCATTTTCAAAGCATCTGGGAGCATACTGACATACAGGGGTATGTACCTCCTTTACTCTCAGCACTCAGGTACTCCAGGTTTTTATTTTCATTTTTAAGAGTTTCATCTACTCTGTAAACATCAGTGTAAATTCAGGGAAGGATAAAGTATTCAATTTTGAATTGAATTAGTTGTTTCCAACAAATTTCACTAAAATAATTATAAATAAGTACAGTTCCCTGAACTGAATGCTTTTTATTTAGATCTATAATAAGTACTAAAGCATATTGTAAATGGTTACGAGTATGCACTTATATCGACAAAATGTATTCAAAGGGTTTCATGGGAAAAATAAGACAATGGACACTTGTGAGCACGGAAAGAAGAAAGGACCATGAAAAAGAGAAGTGAGCTGTAGTTATTAAGCCGCCCAAGGTATTTCTTTAATAGATTCTTAGTTCAAATGTGAATTATCGCATTCATGGTCAGTGCCTGAGAAGTCTGTTAATATAGTTAGATATTATATTTTATAGAGATGAAAAAATCTCAGTAATTAGTAAATCTTACCTAGGCATGGAGGATCATGATTGTCATCTTAGTTATAGAGAGACTGAGGCAGAATTTTTATTGTTAGTTCTATGCCTGCTTGAGCTGTTTAGTGAGTTGAAGGTCTTGTATCAAAACCAAACAAAATATGTTACTAATAGAGAAAGATAGGCATGGTAGTATCTTTAAAAAGATCATTGGTTACCATTCAATTATTCAAATTAAGCAATGTGCTAGTCACACTTAGATAAGTGAGGTTCTAGAATTCAGTGCAAGCTTTTATAGGATTTTTGACCCTCAAGCTGTGTGTTAATTAGAATCTTCTCTAGAGATGGAAGTAAGGTCAACAAAGCTTTAAAATGTCAGGAGCACTGAAATATTGAATCAACTCATTTCTGGAAATAAAACTGTTTAGACTTGTGAAAGGGTTGAAGTAGTTATAATTATTTTAGAAAATTTGTAGATAGCTGATGAAATTAATGACTTCAGTGGTCTGTATAAACTTCTCAAGGTATTTTTAAAACTATCTCCATCTTTTTAAAAGTTGCTTTTTTTGAGATTATAATTTAATTATATTATACCTTCCCAATTTTTATTCTTAGTTTAGTTACTCTTTTGTGCTTTTCTTTCGTTTCCTTATATTATACTTTAATTGCAAAATACCCCCCTCCTTTTTCCTCCCTCCAAACCCTCTTGTATAACCATCCTCATTTTCCTTCAAGTCCATGGCATTTTCTTTAATAGTTAATAGGCTATAATACAAAGAACCTTGAACTAAGTGTGTTACAAAACCTTCATAGTAAGAAATGTGAATTGGAATACCATTCTCCCAATTGAATATTTGTGTCTTATAGAGATATCTTCATTGACCTTGTCCAGTAGGATGATCTGGAAAAATAGCCAGTCTTCCACTATAATACATGGCCAGTTACTCTTTTTTAGATTAGCAAAACTCATTTGTTGTTTAATACTACTCCCATATTGTGTTCTAGGTGCTGTGTTAGGCAAAAACTATTAATTTCAAGAGATGAAGTGAACCATAGGGAAAGGAACCAGATTCTAGCATGCCAGGAGCATTTACAGACTTTGCTCTGGGTCGCTCCTTTCCCATAGCAGCTGTTATTTTGCACGGAGTGTTTTCTTCCCTCTGCCTCACAGCAGAGATATCCTCTTTCTATGGCTTTTTCTCTTCCTTTGTGGTTCCATTACTTGGAGGAAGAATTCTTCTCTCCAGCGTCATAACGTGCTGAGCTTACCTCATGCTCAGATCCATGTTACAGAGTGCAGACTTTACCAAGCTAGAGAAGCACATTGCCATCATATCTTTTCCTCATGTACTGATCACTTCCTCCCACAAACATGCTAAGAGGCATGTCCTCTCTGCCTTCTCGGGCTATGTCCACTGATATCTATCTGCATTTGGTGACATATCCTTGTAAGTGTTAATACATAAGTCCATATACATCCCAAAACATTCTACTACTTGAAGGTTAAAACTCATGGTTTTGAGTCTTTGTGATTTTTTCAGGGTGAAATTTATTCTGGGATTGATTAAATGAAGGAAGAATAGAAGGAAGAATTTATTTAGAAATTGATGATATAATTCTTTACCAGATCAATGATCAACAATCTTTCAGACTGCAAGGGTAATCCTTTGCATAAGAATATTTGTTACAGAATTCATGTTCTCAGAGCATATACAGCAGGCTTAACAATTAGGAGCAGCATATGTTGTTTTCATCATATTAAGTTGATGGTTAATAATTACCATCAACTAAACCATATTATACATATTAAAATCCATTCCTCAAGAGACATCACTTTCTAAACGTATACTGGCTCCAGACAGTCTGGAACTGATTCAATTCTTTGGTCCATGTAAGAATTAAGAAATATTTATAACAGAAATCATAAAAATAAACTTAAATCATTCCACCTGGAGTCCATTTGTAAGGAACCATATGGCCATTGTGGTTTAATGCTACCAGGAAGCCTCTGAAAACATTATACCACCATAACAACATGCCTGCTTATTAATAGAAATTGGTGCTTACAGGGAACAGCTTCACTTATGAAACTTTGCTCTTTCTTGGTTCTTAAAAATAAAATGGCAATTAATGTTAGAGAACTCGATGCCTCAAATATAATTTAGGCACTAGACTATGTAAATAAATTATGTCATATTAATACACACAGAGAATGTTGAAATATGTAGTGAATAAATTTATGAAACATAGAGGAGTCATTTGTAAGAGTAGAAAAAGAATGAAAATGTGTTCATTCATTTATCAATGACCACAAACTGACCATTCGTAGTTTTAGAGAACACAGCACATGTCAAACATTGTGCTGAGTACATGAAAGATTTAAGAAAGACACCACATCAGTGCATCCTAGTACAGTGTGGAAAGGAGGACCGAGAAGATACTTATATAACTGGAGGCCAAAATGCCCTAGAGGGCTGAGGTGAGGTGATCTGAGTTGATATGGAGCACCATAGTGGTTGGAGTAGAGGAATGAACTTTTGTAAGACATTACAAAGCTTCAAATACACAAATCAAATGGCCGTATCTACAGAGTGATGATACTTCTATCAGGAAAACCGTGCAGGCCAGGAGGAAACAAAAGCAAGGTGACTTTACAGAAGTGATCTAATGCAGCTGAAGAATGGAGTTCCTTGAAGATGATGGCTAGCTTTATAAAATAGAGAGTTAAATCTGATCCCCTGGCACATTCCAATTAACTAAACAAAGGCCTTCTGGAAATTAACTTTATAAACATAAATTTGGGGTAAATATGACAGAAATGCATAAGTATAAAGAAATCAGGGAAACAGATTTGGCTTGAGACACTTAAATGTTATTTGTTATTTCACCTTGACGGGTTTATAACACTTAGACAATAGAGAATGTGGACTTTGGGGATAGAATTCAAATTTACAGCTTTCCACTGATTGAGTGACATAGTACTTTTACATAGTCAGCCTAATATAATTTGTTTCTATTTCTTAATGAAAACTATGAAGTATTTATCAACCTATAAGTCTAGAGTCTACCAGGAGCTTGGGAAGGGAACATTGACAATATTATTGATCTGGAGCTAGGAGAGTTTATAATAGACTTTGATATTCCAACACTGAACTTGCATGAGCCACATATGATAAGCATCTACAGGCACAAGAATGAGCATAGCCCATAGCCCATGTCTCATTTAGGACTTTTGACAGTGACTTTTCAAGCTATTTAGAAACGAAAGGGGAGTTTTGCAAAACAACAGCAAAGAAAAGATATGTAGTTAGTTCCCTGATTGCTTCTGGACTCCTGCTCCATGGACCATTATTGACTAGAAACAGATAGGATAAAGACAAAATAGGCTACAGAGTCAAATAATGACATTCATAGTATTGTTACTCTATTGTATACTGTAGGCAAGCCTTAGACCAAGTACCATGCTAAGGGCTATAAGATACTTGTTCTTTTGAATTATCAGCACGACCCTGTATGTTGTTATTTACTGTTACAGCCCACATGCTTCTTCTTCATTTATAAGGACTCAGTATTTCAACTGGCTTTGAAGCTGGCCAGTGTTCTCATGGACAATGTCCAAAAGTCTGTAGTGTACCTCTGATGATGAAAGTAGTCAGCATAGGTAAATATTAACCTCAAGTCCTGCATGGCCTCCTGGAAAATAGTTGGTCTTATATGTCCAACCATTGTGGCATGATATATCACCCAATTCAATATAATATACAGGGCAGAATATTTATTAAAACATTATTGCATGTTTTGTTTATATTGGTATAGAAAGAAATTAAGGTAATTTCTAACTTCCCAACTAAAATAAGCATAATGGTTAATCAGGTTATTAGGTTGATAGGAATTAGAATACTATACAAGCACACCTTTTTTCATGTCTGTGAGAGACATTCTAGGTTGATAAATTGAGGTGGATCTTGTAAAAAGTATAAAGTAAATGAATACAACATTTATGTCTTTCTACCTTCTGACTACAGATATAATATGACCAGATGTCTAACTATCTTGTCACCAAGACCCTACCCAATGATGGTTGGTAACCTAAAATTATGGACCAAAATAAACCCTTCTTATTTACTTTTGTCACAGCAATAAGAGAAGTGACTAATAAAAAATAGTGTCTTCTTGAAGAACTTGAAAGGCTGAGGTTTACTTTCTGCCAAATTAAATAGTTCCTTATGCAGAAAGTAATTCAGTTACAGAGGAACAGGGGATGGGTGGAGGTATCACATTGTCACCATTACTTATAGTCTTGTAAGATTGTGTGAGGCCTTGGCTAGTACCACCCCCAGGCTGGAACCTATTGTTCCTAAGTCTGGTGAACTTTCTTACAAGAAGTGGATAAAAGGCACAGTTACAGAGATCAAGTCTTATTCAAACCCACTAAGGTAAAGGTTCAGAGTTTTGAATATGCAGCTAATTATTAAGTTAAGATGCAGCTTCAAGTAGACTCAGACACAGTTGCCAGCACAAATATGGTGAGAGCACTGATTCTAAATGGTGGGAATTTCAAGTTCCTCATCCTTAATAGGATTATGGAAACTTTACACAAGCTAGAGTCATTAAAGAATGGGAAGAATAGAGTGGAGCTTAGAAGAAAAGCTAAACATGCTTTGTGTCCACAAATTTTGAGAAGCTCAGAGGTTTATGACTGAGTCCCTGAAATCTGACTTTTATTTTGCTTTGATTTCGTTTGACTGTCCCTGGTTCTTTTATCTTGAACTGCAAAACTATTTGACTTAGTTTCATTTTATAAGAGTCTACAGTTGAAAAATTTGGGATATCTTTAGAGAGACGGAAGCTATTTCAGAAAGACAGACTACAGATATTTTGGGCACTTTTGATATTTTAGAGAGACTTCAACTTTGAAAGAAACTTTGGATGTTTTAGAGATTGAACTTTGAAATTATTGACATTTTTTAAGACTGTGGGGCCATTAGAGTTATACTGTGCTTAAATTATGAGATACTGGAAGATGAACAAAAAGTAAGGGCTGTTGGTCAATAATGTACTGGTGTGTCAAGCTGGTAGTGGGTCAATTTTCCTGACTAGTGTTATGTCAAACTGACTTAAGCAAGAGTCATTTGAGAAGATGCACTCTCAATTGAGAAAGAGCTTCCATAAAATTTGCATGTGTAGCACGAAATATAAAAATATCAAGCACCCATGCTAGCACTGGCTAAATTCTAGTAACACAGTTTCCCTGCCACCAGGGTCTCCATGGTCCCCATTTGGTGACCACCCATCTGGAAGTTTTCTTGCAGTGGATCCTGCTCTCATTCCCAGCCATCTACCCCCTGTGGTTAGATATCACAAACCCCTGTAATCTAGAAAAATCAAAACTCTAAAGGCTTATAATTTAGCAGTCAGATTTATATCAGTAAATTCTCAACCCACAAAATGCTCACACAATGAACTCAGAGTCAATTGATATAAACTGCCCACAAAGATTAGACTAATTGTCCTGTAATTACCCATGCCTTGTAAGATACACATAGCTACCTGTGGTTATTTAAAGCCACGAGGAATCTGGTTCATCTTTCTCTTCCTACATCTTCCTTCCTTCTCCTTGTATCTCCGTATCTCTCCTGTCTTTAATACTCACAGGAGGAAATGTGAGACAAATTGTGGAGCAGAGACTCAAGGAAAGGCCATCCAGAGACTGCCCCACCTGGGGATACATCCTGTATACAGTCATCAAACCTGGCCATTACTGTGGATGCTGGGAAGTGTTTGCTGATGAAAGCATAATAAGCTGTCTCCTGAGAGGCTCTGCCAGAGCCTGACAAATACTGAGGAGGATGCTCATAGCCAACCATTGGACCGAGTGTGGGGTCCAGGATGAAGGAGTTGGAGAAGGGACTGAAGGAGCTGAGGGGGTTTGCAGCCCCATGGAGGGAGCAACTGTGTCTACTGGCCAGACCTTCTGGAGCTCCTGGAGACTGAACCACCAACCAAAGAATACACATAGAGGGACCCATGGTGCTGGCCACATATGTTGCAGAGGAGGGCCTTGTTGGCCATCAGTGGGAGGAGAGGCCGCCCTTGGACCTGAGGGTGTTTTGATACCCCAGTGTAGGGGAATGCTAAGGAGAGAAGACAAAGACAAGAGTGGGTGGGTGGGTGGAGGAGCAACCTCATAGAGGCAGGGGAGGGAGGATGGGATAGGGAGTTTCCAAAGGGGAAAACATTTGAAATATAAATAAATATCCAAAAACAAACAAACAAAACAAAACAAAACAAAAAACCTCTTAGCCCGCCTTCTTTATCGACTGCCCAATCACAGACTCTAGTTTTATCGTGTACATTTTATGGGTTAGTGATTGATGTTAGAGGGGCCATCTCTGTGAGTGGTACCATCCCTGGGTCAGTGAACTTGGGGGTATACTAGTAAAAACAGTCTGAGCAGGCCAGGACGATCAAGACAACAAAGAACACTCCACCATTGCCTCAGCTTCATTTCCGGCATCCAGTTCCTGCCTTGAATTTCTACCCTGATGTCCCAGGAAGATAGATTGTGACATGGAAGTGTAAGCAAAATAAATGTTTTCCATCCAAAGTTGGTTTTGGTCATGATATTTTATCACAGCAATAGAAACCCTAACTACAGCACTTCTTTATAACTCCCAAAGGGGAGGTCTTTCCCCAAGTAGATAACATACTATTTCTTTCCAGCCCAGTGGAGTGAAGAGAAAGTAAAATTAAATACTATCCTGAAAAATATGAATTCAATCTTATTAATAAAATCTCTAGAATCTCAAATGAAAATCCACTATAGAAGTAGAACCCAAAGGGCACTCAGCTTCTGATTCCATGACAAAACTAGAATGAAAATTAAAAGAGGAGTTTATGAGTTTCAGTTACAGGATAATGTAATAACTAATCTCTGGCTCAAATGCCCTATTGATTAACCTTGGAGACTAGGATCATTCGACTAAATGGCCCTGTGCCCACTGTTTATTACTCAATGCAGATCTTCTCAGTAGCTGTTCACTTGCAAGAAAAGAACATTTATTTTACAGGGAAATTAAATATTTAGAATATCAGACACTTTTTACTCTAATTGCCTCTATTAACATAATATCAGACTGGGATAAAATTTTCTGTGCACACTTGAAAATCTTCCTATTCTAGGATTGAATCTCTCTGTACTTCACAGCATTATGATATGAACATAAGGACAGCAGGATTAAAGTGGATAGCATATGATTTCTCAATAATTTACATTCCCAATCAAGACTATGTTAAACAGTCTCTTTGGTGAATTCTCACATTTTTGATAAGGATAACTTTAAAAATGGACTATCCATTTACATTTGTGGTTGGCAGCCTTTAAAATGTCTCTGACGTCTTCCTGGTAGCTCATGTACCCTCCATCAAAGTAGGAAGGGTGGGCATACATTTCTCACATCTATCAAATAGGATGGTAGAATGACAGGTTCAAAATCATGTTAAACAAAGTGTTCTGGCTTCTTTCCCTGCTGGCTATCTCTTGTTGTCTCTGTCTCTTATTTCCTAATTCTAGGAAAGAAAATGCTCATGCTGTTAGTACACATAAGGGGAAGTTTATTTAATGCCAAGGGACTGAAGTCTTTGTCCCAATGTTAGTGAACTCTGAAGATAAGTACAGATATGGGACTGAGACAGATTTGTCCTTCAACCATACCAAGCAATGGCTACACTGTGTCTGCCAGTGCTAAGCCTTGTAAAATCCTATGATCCTGAGGACCCATCCAAATCATACCCAAACTGTTGACTCAGAGAACGTACCAGATAATAATTGTTAATTATTTTAAGGTATAGAATCTTAAGATGATTATTATGCTATCATAGAAAGTGAAAAATCATCTGAATAGTAAAAGTCAGTCAGGAATCTCAATAAATAATGAACAGAGAAAGGCAGGAAGGTGACAACCCTTAAAAGTGTGAGTTAATCTAGGTATAATTATTTCTCTTGAGTATTTATATCTTTTATCAGAAAAATAAGCAATTGCATATCTTTTACACAGGTCACTATACAATGGTCTTTGCATCCCCCAAGTCTCTCACCTGTATACTAGACTAGGAGCAAGATATCCCAATACATGTTAACATATGCAGCATTAGTTAGCTCACCTTTTATTAGGCCTGCTGTGATTTCCTGCAAGAAGGTATATGTTATATCCTAACTATACCACCAGACATATTTATTGCACATTAAAATCAGAATATCTGCTTTTGATTGTCTTTTACATAACTGAAAGGAAATCAAAAATAGGCAATTCACTTTTTGAGAGTTAAATATACTATCCTATCATGAAATCTCCACTAAGAATTTGGCTTTAATGCTTTATTTTATGCATATAATTAAGCAAAATAAACATGGATAGAAGACTTCCTGTGGTACACCAAAAAAAGATACATTGACTAAAATTCTATTTCTCAAAAAAGACAAGTGAATGCATGGGGTAAGTGACAGGCTGATTTTTTGCTGGTAGATAAGGAGTTGCCATGGCAATAATTGCATAACATCTCCATGCAGTGAAACCATCTGTGAAGGGGTAGAACATTCTTTTAAAAATATGTTATACCGTTAGCATGTTATTTGTAGTCAGTTAAAAATAGCTCAAACATAAGGGTGTTTGGTTTTCTTGGTATAAACTGAAGCTTGTAAAAAGGGACATTCAACATCCCAGTCCCCAACTCACATTCAGCTCTCACTACAGCTTCCTTTTACAAGTTCACTGGCCATGTGAGTTCATTGATTCACCTGACATTTGCTAAGTCACACACTAAATTGCTTTGTTTCAAGAATTTTACAGAGAGATTCTCATTTATGTCAGATGGGTGCATTCAAAATATATTGCGCTGTATAGTGTTTACTTGAGGTCTTCTGCTTTAATGATATCCATCTGTTATTACAATAATTGTTTTGATAATGTTTACAGTGGCTTTATGTTGGTACATATTAATAATCTGGAAATTTCTCTAAATGGGTGACATGATTAATTTTTTCATTATATTCATAGACTTAATTTTTCATTATTTCTTAAATTCTCATAAGTATAATAGGTAAGTACTAATATGTGGTTCATTAATCAAGAAGTCTTTTTTTACGTATTATATCTCTAGGATTGCCTTCATTAATGTCTCCTATACCTTAGACTTAATTATATTATAGATAAAGTAGGATTCTGATAGAGTATAGTGATTTGAAAAATAAAAAATTAATTGTTCAAGTAAGCTCCTACCTCTCCTTCTGACTTATTCCTTTAAATTCCTCTTTCCTTTTGTGTAAAACAGCAAAGACCAGTTTAAAGGTCAGACATTGCCTGCATTGAGAATAGCATTTGCTTAAAATCTATTATTATGAACCCTGTTTGAATTTCACAGTCAGTGGAGCTCACAGTCGACTCCAAGACAATGAGATAACAAATTCAGGGACAGGCAAATTTGAAGTGCATCATTAACTATTTTCAGGAAGTATGGAATCATCTTAGATAAGATGACTCAGCTCTTCTCAAGGGTATTTGATTAAGAGTAAAGTACTGTACAAGGACAGTTAAATACCACTGAATGCTAATGATATGCCCTTATTGTAAGCACAGATTTTAATACTTACTTTTCCTTTATATAAGCTAAGGCATTGATGGATGATATTCTACCCCCTAAAGCTGTAACACACTTTCCTGGTTTCTTGGCTTCTGTGAACAAAGGGGCATCACAGAGTAGCTAGGGCCATGCCAAGTCTAGCACCCAGGCTTCAGTAACGCCTCACTCATGTATTGAGGAAGCTGTACTGCACACATGACTCCTTACTGCCAAGCTCTACTCTGGTTCAGGAAAGTATTATTCTAGTCATAAGTATTTCATTTAGCTTGTCCTGGATTTTTTCTTTTTTACATCACAAGTGTTCTTTTTTGCCCTTCTATTGTACCTAGTAGAATGCTTGTGTTTTGTACAAACATAGTCTTTAATTTGCATGAAAATCTGCCAATGCTGATGTAAAAATCCTGGCTACACTATATATACAGACGTTTTAGTTGAGTTTTAAAGACAGTTAATGATAATCTCGTGTACTGCCCACCGATGTAGCAATATTAGGTTCAATATAAATCTTATCTTGAATGGTCTTTTATTGTCTGCTTTTAAACTTTATCATTAGAAGTGTGTACTGATAGGCCAGCATGAAAAGGAATCAGTGGAATCAACTCAACAGAGCACCACCAGCAGCAGCAGCACCACCACCACCAGCAGCAGCAGCAGCACCACCAGCAGCAGCAGCAGCAGCAGCAGCAGCAGCAACACCACCAGCAGCAGCAGCAGCAACAGTAGTAGTGGAAGCTGTGGTGACAAGATGATTTCTGAAGAGTTTAAGGCAATGGCTTGCGAGGACATTACATGAAGCAGAGCTACCAATTTCAAGAAGAAAGCAAAAGTATCAAGGTCAATAAAAGAAAGTCACTACTAAAGAAATATATGACTCCAGAGAACCAATGAAAAGAAACTGTGGATTTTACTCACTAAATACCTTGGAAGGGGTCAAGTCCATAAAGAGTTCCGGTACCTCAGGCCACAGAGCAGTAGCACAAGCAGGCACAACCTTCTGCTGCTTTCTCCTTATACAAGATGGTCACTGTTACTGATAACTGAGAATGATAGCAGCAACCGAATGCCAGGACAATTGATTGCTACTCTCAGAGCAGTAGCAAATCAGGCTTAGACCGTAGAAGCACAATTCTCTGGCTTCTAAACTGCAGGTTTCAGGACTTTCAAGCATATGCCTCTGAATCTGTCTGTCCAGTCTGTAAGTCTGAATACTCAAAAGTCTGGGATTCTAAACTCTAAAAGAGCTTCTCCTCACTCACCCATCATCGCTGTCTATGTGAAGAAAAACTTCATCTGTTTGATTGCAATTTCAGCATGTACTCTGAAATTTGCACAGTGTGGTGAGGACTGCAAAGGAAATGAGGAGCTACAGAGTATAACAGTATGTAGGTCCTCACTGAGATCATAAGACAATGATTCCATTTCCTGTAATATCAGTAAATCATGAATGGGAAAATGCAATAGGAATTTAAGGATAATAGCAGTGAATCATCTACATTTAAATAATCAGAACTATGGCATTGCAAGATGGCTCAGCAAGTAAAGGCACGGCCTCCAAACATATTGATCTGTCCTCAGAGAACTAACTCCCACAATGCGTGTACTAACACAGCAAAGTACCTAGCAAGTTCGAAGGTATCACAGGCATCTCAAATGCCTTGTCAATTATTGTAGGTAAAGTGTCTAGTCTAACCTGAATATGGGCAATAATGTTATAATTGCATAGGACTTCATCTGATAAGCCCATGTTATCCACAGGAATCTTACAAAACCAAAATTCAGTTCTTCCTTTGTCCATTTAGTTAACCAAAGACAATGTTTACTGTGAGTCTGTGATATTCTATCTTAAAATCAAACACCTGATAGATGCAAACATCTAACAATACCAATGACAATAGAAAGCAAA
This sequence comes from Uromys caudimaculatus, assembly GCA_028551405.1. Classification (NCBI taxonomy): domain Eukaryota; kingdom Metazoa; phylum Chordata; class Mammalia; order Rodentia; family Muridae; genus Uromys; species Uromys caudimaculatus. The sequence continues at coordinate 96,691,955 of CM052706.1, read as the reverse complement.
CTCCATAACTATTCCCTGCTAGAGATAGAAGCAAGGCTTCATGTTATCTCAGTTGCATTAGGCAATACTGAATGTTGCAAATATATGTGTTTAAGTTCAGAAAGAATAATGACAAGATCCGCAGAGCTCCCCTTTTAATTTCCGACAGGTACTTCATTCACACTTTTGTCTTTCTTCCATTCTTCTTGTTGGCTATCTTACTTATGAAGAGTTGCCCACTAGATAACACTAGTCACAGTGCTGCAATCAGGAGGGGACAACCCTTCCTTCTTTCTGGAGCTACTTTTGATTACACCAAATTTTAAAATACATAGTTCTGTGTAGGGTGTTGGGTGCAATGTCCACTCTGCCACAGGACACAGCCTCTCAGGGAGGGAGGATGCAGGAAGTTGACCTCTCTTACTTCACACTGTCTGTGGTACAGGACAGTGGGAGCTGATTCTGGGTCCCCAGGCCTGCAAGGAGGCTGGCAGACACCCAGGCGCAGGTAGAAATCATGGAAGAGCTGAGAACAGAATCTGTGCCCACAGGTTGGATCTAGCCTGGGGTGGGAGGAGGGGCAGGAAAGGGGAGCTCAGGCTAGTACATGGTGGGCTGGACTTGAGGTTGGTGGCAGTCATGGCTAGGGGTGCAGAGAGGCCTTCTACTGGAGATTAGACTGTGGCTCTGTAGGTAAAGGCCATCTCCTTGGCTCCCCACAGCCGATCCCCATGGAAAGAGATAGTCCATGGTTTTAAGGCATTTATTGTCATGGAGGAAAATGGATGAGTAAAACCATACCCCAATTATCAGGGTGGGCCTCAGATTAAATATCTTTTGCAGGGAGGAATGTCTAGGAAGAAAAGTTTATTGGCTAAGTCTTCCAGGCCTCTGGGTATCTCAAGATCTCTATCTTGAGCCTACATGACCACAGGTCACATCTTTTTCCTCATGTGGGGGATTTGATCACTGCCCTTACATGATTGATGGCCACAAATCTATGGGGGGGGGGGTTACGATTAGTGACACGGGCCTAGTGCCTGGGAGCAGACAAAGCTCCTACTAATCCTTCAGGGTCTCTGGGGTTTCTAGCCTTAGTGCAACTGAGGATCAGGCCCACTCATGGTCCATTGCCCCACAGTTACGCTCAAATTATGATGACAGAAAAAGTTTCAGCCTTTTGTCAGCAATAACATTTTTAAACTGAGCTTTACTATTCATGTATTATTTTCAATATTTTCAGAATGCATGAAGGAAATAGACTGCTATGTGTACTGAGACCAACAATGGTAGCAAAATACAAAAATTACACGATATGTTTATTACATAGTTTAGGTGACTTGTTTTTATGTGATTTATTACATTTCTGATTCAATATTTCAGCATATATTGACATAAAGTTCAATGAAATGGCTATTATATTTCTTGATGCCATGATAGTATTACCTTCCATTCCCACAAATAGTTCATGGAAAATCCCTTGCTAAAAAGGCATAATAAAATTAACATTTGTGCCAATTAGTAAACAACAAGATGTATTCAATTAGCTTTAACATGCATTTCTACAATGATTACTAAGATTAGCTTTGAATTTATTCTCTTGGAATTTTTTATTTAAATAGTGCCAGCTGTATACTTTTCTTTTACACTATCAATTTGGTCTTACTTATTAGCATGTTCCATATCTTTGCATGGTGGTTGCTGGGATTTAACCTGTATCATGAATGCCTGATCACTGTGCATGATTGTGGGTTGTGTTTTCTTTTGATACCATTAAAGATTTGTTTTATACAAAACAGAAGTTGCTAACTTAAATATTATTCTTTTCTTTTTCAGAGGCACTTTTAGTAAGACATAATTCAGTATTATAGAATGTACTAATTTAAATTGTATAAGTTAACACAATTTATTTTGTTCAACAAAATCACTGCTGTACTTTCTCTCATTCAAACACTTTGAATATTGAATTTTGAATATATACCTTTGGTATTTTATATAAAGTAATTACCCTTGGAGATGAAAATGTTCAAGGTTAACGGGTCCTTTTAAATTCTAGGTTACCCGGTTAGTGTTCTAAGTATAAAACCCCTAATATAGATAAAAACTCATATACTTATTAAGAATTTTCCTGTCTTTCTTTTTTAAAACTTTACTTTTGACATTTTATTGTGCAAAATAATAGTTTTCATTATGACATTCATGAACAGATATAATGGGCTTTCATCATATTTACTTCCCCATGATGCTTTTCTGCCTCCTTTTTCTTCTGGTCTCGTCTTCTTACAAAATACTCTTCTCACATTGTGACTTTAAAGGTAAGTCCAGACACCTCATATCAGATAAAATGTGTTTGGCTTTATGAGCATGGATTTTTTTTTTTTACACAGTGATTTCCAACTCTGCCCAGTTTTCTTCAAATAAGACATTTCATTTATATGTAAATACATGTGTGTATGTAAAACACTCTCAAATATAGCAACATATTTAATTATTCTGCATTATCTTTAAGAATGCACCCAGTGATGGGCACCTCACTGATTCAGTAACTTGCCTATTGTAAAGAGTTCCAATGAACATATTATGCAGATATCTCTGTGGTATACTGATTTAAAGAGTCCTGTTACCCTATTACTTAAAGTCTGGAGTTGCACACAGGTATGTATAACTGACTCATATCAGTTTTAGTTCCAATTGTGGTGAAGACTCTCTACATTTCCAGAGTGACTGAACTAATTCTTATTGATATTAATAGTATATAAGGATTCCCTTTTTGTACAGTATTATTACCATTTGTTGTGTGATTTTCAATGAGAGTCTTAATATCTGACCCAGTCCAGGCTGAAATAATCTTATTCTAGGCTGCTTTGAACTCAAAATTGATCAATCTCAAATCCTAGATAATGTGTTTCAAGACATAAACCTTTGTAAATGATTTTATTTTTTAAAACATGTTGCACAGATATACAGTTTTACTCTGGATGAAGTCTAATTTATCAATTATCCCTTTGTGTGAAGTATCTTTTTCTCAATGATTCAAAACTGTTGATGAAACAAAAATTACACCAAGAATACAGACATTGCTCCATACAAACTCTGGATCTAAGGAAACTACCCTGAGCCAGGTATGGAGTAGCACTTAGGACAGTGAAGAAGGATGTAGCCTGACTTTACCATTCACAGGGAAAAGTATGAAAGTGTGAATGTCATTCCTCGGAATAAAGAATCAATTACAAATAAAACAAAGATAAACATCAAGAAAAAACTTAATCTTCTTGAAAAGAAAATGTAGCAAATAATTATTTTGACTTGGAGATAGGACAAATTTCTCAAGTAAGACATTTATCATCTCTCAAATTAATGATTAAAATGTCCATATAGTTAATAATTACCATTTATCAAAAGACAAATAGCAATTATTTCTGTATAGAAACTAGAAGACAGATTTAGTGTAATTCACAAAGAGGCATACAATAAACATATATTAAAGCAATTCTAAAATCAAGTTCATTAAAGAATTACCCAGAAAAGAACATTGAACAAAATTATTAATAGAATTTTACAGCAAATGAAAGATAATCAATATAGATATAAATATGTCCAATATACATAGCAGTCACAGAATTGAAATTATGTTGCATTACACAGTCCACAGAATTATAAAATAATCTTGTAATCTCAAACAAGAATATTGAGCAACCTGGACAGATAGGCCAACCTGGTAATATATTACATGTTGTCTACCCATAATTAAAGTAAAACAATAATTCAGAAACATCTCTGTTAATACTAGCAAATAAAAAAAGTGCCTCATCTATTTTCTACATTAAAAGCTATGGGAGACAATTCAAGTGCTCACTGGAAAAAAAGTAATTCAACTTACCTGCATTATCATATTGATTAAAGGAATATAGCACAAGAGCTCCTTACATAGCGTCTGTATTGCATTTGGTTAGAATGATGATCTGGAGTTTATTTAAAGCACAAATTATGATGTGTATATATTATATATAATGAACAAAATGTTTTAAAGGTATTTTGGCACACTCAGATTTGTTGTCATTGTGGATACTGTTGTGTGAGAATCACGGCTTGTGTTCCGGACAAATCACACCAGGCCAGTACGGTTCCACGTGGGGTTTATTGTGAGGGGAGGGGATAAAGGTGGTGATGAATACAAGGGGAAAGAGAGAGAGAGAGATCTACCTTTTATTTGAATTGTGACATAGCTGCTTGCAGGTAAAGGTGGGAGGTGAGCCAAGTAAATTCTGGGAATGTATGGTGGTTGCCATGGCCACAGATGTGTGGTTCCCTGTCACATATGTGTGATGTCACTGGGTTGAAGCCTATCTGCCATCCAAGTTCCTCATACCAACATACCTCTCTTTTTCTTATCATAAAGAGAAGGTGAAAAGGGGAGGGAGAAGTCAATAGTGAAAGGGGAATCGGGGTGTAGTATCTCTTAAACTGCTTCTTTCTGTCTAGAGATGTCGTCAGTTTTGGGGGTGTAGATGATTTTCACCATCGGCAGTATCCGCTTGGTAAAGGTTCACATCAGGTTCCTCTGTGGACAGTGGCCCCTCTCTGGACAGCGGCTGGTAATCCTGTACCAGGAACTGATTAATAGTTTGGTTAGAATTTTTTTGTATTTGTCATTGAAGGAATGTAGAAACAAGATTAATGAGTCAGGGAGCAAATACTAACACCAGGAAGATGACTAGGAAAGGAGACAAAAGGGAGTATCTACTTCCATATAGGGTTTTCGAAAATCCCAGAACTGGAGGTATCATCTTCTCTGAAATTTTGTATGTCTGATTGTAGCTCCTGGATTTTATCTCTCACCATCCTGGATTGGTTGACATAGAAACAGTATTCTTATTGGAGGAACAGGCAAAGACTGCCTTCTTTAGCTGTCAGAACATCTATCCCCTGTCAGTTCTGACGCACCACAGCTACCAAAGAATCAATCTGTTTCTGGATAGTAAGCACAGTTTCAGGCATCTTTTGAAAACTGCTTTCAAACTTGGAAGTGAACTCATTATATTGGGTCATGGAAGTAGTTATCCCTGCAATTCCAGTAACAGCACCTATGGCTATTCCTGCAGCGGCCAAGAGTGGCATGACCTGAACTACCCTCTTATGTTGGGCAGCTATCATATCTATAACTGGGATTGGCAGGGGCTTGTTTCCCTGGATTACTCCTAGTTCAGGGAAAAGGCGTACCAATATGCAAACTCCTGACCAGCTGGCAGGTAGGCAATGATATGCCTGAGTGTCACAAAGAATTGACATGTTTTGGACTGCAGGGCATTGTGGCAGAGATGATAGATATAGCAAGGGTTATGGTTCTATTGCAGTCTAGGGAGCTTAGTGCTTCTACAGAATGTGTCGCAGAGGTCTTAAAACAGTTTTCCATGCCAAAAAGAGGGAAAGAGGTAAGGTATGCAATCATGGCAACATCAGAATCAGGGCAGCTGACAAAAGGTGAGATAAGGTACTTGGCAGTATCACCAGGGAGGCTGTAAGTGGCTATTGTGAGGTAGATCCAAGAGCCAGCAATCTTTAATGCAACCAGGTCTGGTGACATTAACGAGCTGGTACGCTAAAGTCAAGGTCTGAAGCAAAAGACAAAATGACAAGATAGTGCCATTTATGAGGAGTGATGGCAAGGACCTTGGAGGAATGTTTGATTACTTCCCCTACTTTTCTAATAACTAGAGGTTGGGCAATTGAGACATATTTTCTATGGATACAGATAGTACTGACTGGGGACCCAGGTTGATTTTTATGGTAGAGCTTACCAACAACTCCTGTCTCCCACCTGGGATCCCATGGGTCTTGTATGTAGTAAAAGAGTGACTTGCGGTGATGATAGAAGACATGTTTGGTCCGTGATCCTAGCATATGTATCTGACAAGACCAATATGGGCAGTCCCCATATTCCTCTGGCTAATTTTTACAATAATCTTTTGTCTGGTTAAAGAGAAAACAAATAAAGAGGTCATAATATTTAGATGGAATAACAGATACAGGTATGACAGCAATTTGGATTGGTTCCTGGCAAACAGCTATGGAGCAGTTTCCTGACCCTATTTGGAAAAACTGTTTGTTATCTGTAGAGGTTTCTTGACCCTCAAATTTCCATATGTAAGGGCTACCCTGGATGGAAACGAACATTAGGGGGAGGACAAGCAACCCATGTCTAATCCAGTGAGGTCGAGCTCAGCTGCTGGAGTGGAGTCTCATTTTCTGGGATTGGGGACAAGGTGGGTGATCTCACTGAAGCTTAACAGAGCACAGTCCTGTTAGGGTCAATGTGTATGAAGAAGAGTCATTTTTAAGTGGAGAGTTGAAAGATTTGAGGTGAGACAGATAGACCCAATGAGAGAGAGTCCCTCAAGTTTAGCAGCTGTAGGGGTTATAAGAATTAACTTAAAAGGGCCCTGCCATTTGGGAGAGAGGGGTGAGGGCCGATGGTCTCAAGAGGATAGAAGGGCTTGGCCTCCAATGTTGACAGGCATGGGATAGGAGACAGTGTGTGGCCACAGTAGGTGGTGGTCCGCAAAATTCCACAGGAGAGACCAGAGGTGGCAAAGTAATGGGATGAGTAGATGGTCTGGGAAGGAAGAGCATTTAGGTGAAAGACCGGGAGTTAGGACCAGACATCCATACATGAGTTCAGAGGGTGAGATGAGGAGAGCTTGCTTGGGGAGAGCTAGTAACCTGAAAAGAGCCAGAGGTAGGAGTTTTACCCAATCAAGGTGAAGTTCCTGTGACAGTTTAACAAGAGTGGTTTTTAAAGAGTGGTTAGTTCTTTCTACCTTACCTGAAGATTGAGGGGGGGTAGAGAATGTGAAAATGCCAGGGGATGTCTAGGGCCTTAGATAGAACTCGAGAAATTTGGGATGTAAATTCAGGACCATTGTCTGACTGGAGGGAGGCTGGGACATCAAATCGGGGTATAATCTCTCGGAGGAGGAGATCAGAGACTGTCTGAGCCCTTTTGTTAGTTGTGGAAAATGCCTCCACCCACCCCAAGAAGGTGTACACTAAGACCAGGAAGTACTTGGCATATTTGACAGTGAGCATGTAGGTAAAGTCAAGTTGCCAGTCAGTTCCAGGAAGGGAACCTCTAGCCTGATGGATAAGAAAAGAGGTGCTATGTTACCTTGAGTTGGAGTCTGATATCTGACAGATTTTGCAAGAAGCAGTGATAGATTTTAGGAAACTTAAGTCCTCAATAGTAGTCTGTAGGTGGGTCTTAACAAAATAAGACCATGCTTGGCTGTTAGGATGAAAGAGATGGTGAAGATAGGACAGAGTTTGATTAGTGTCAGAGAGTAAAGGTAGGGATGTGGGTTGCAACGTAAGAATGTCCTGGGGCGGGTGAGAAGAGTCTAGGACCCTAGGGGCAGCAGCTCTAGCTGCCTTATCAGCTCAGTTGTTTCCTTTGAAGACACTAGAGTCATCCGTCTGGTGGAATCTGCAGTGGGAAATCTCAATAATTCTGGGGAGATGAGAGGCCTATAGCATGGCTATAATTTGGTTTGCATTGGTTACTGATTCTCCTTTTGTGGTAAGTAACCCGTGCTCCTTCCAGATAGTGGTGTGGGATAGGAGGATATGGAAAGCATATTTGCAATCTGTATAGATGTTGAGGGATTGTCCTTGTGCCAGTTGAAAGTCATTGGTAAGGGTTATTAGTTCAGCCTATTGATTAATGGTGTGAGCAGGAAGAGTCTGTGCCTCTACCACCTCAGTGTCTGACACTATGGCAGAAGCAGCTTTTCTGGCCCCTTTATATAGAAAGGAGCTTCCATCTGTATACCATGTATAGATGGTGTGAGGTAATGTGCCCTCCTGTATGTGTGAAAGATGAGTTAATAGTTCCTCTAAAGTTTCAGTGGTAGAGTGAGATAGAGAGTGTTTGATCAAGGAAGAAGCTTGGAAATATTAAGAGGTGAGCATGATTTGAAGGTGAGTGTGGAGTCTTCTACTAGTGCTACCTGAAGAGAAAGAACCCTGGAGTGAAGTAGAGTCTGTATGCCTTTGTAAGTTAGGAGTTGTGACAGGCTATGAGAAGAGAATACAGTTATAGGTGACCACAAATTTAGTTTTTTGTTTTGTTTTGTTCTGTTCTGTTTTGTTTTGTTTTGTTTTTTGACTCTCAAATGAGTTCAGCAGCTGCTAAGGTACAAATACAAGGTGCCCATCCCTGGATGGCTAAATCTAGGGGTTTTTTTGACAAGAATGCTACAGGTGCAAAAGAGGGTCCCAGTTTGTAACCTAAGACTTCAAGGGCAAATCCCTCTTTTTCAGTTACATAGAGGGAAAAAAGACCGAGTCTGGTCAGGGAGATGTAAGGCTGGTGCCTTGAGAAGAGCCTGTCGGAGCCTTTGAAAGGGCTTGGTAACACATTTTAGAAGAGGTTCGTGGGTGGGGCCTAATGCTGCTTCATATAAGGGTGGAGAAAGGAGGGAAAAGGAAGGAAGCCAGGAATGTGGAAAACTAGCCATTCCTAGGAATGATACAATCTCTTCCTTTGTAGAAGGAACAGTTAGAGACTGGATCAGATTCTTTCTATCTAAGGTAATAGACTTGTAGGTTGGGGTAGTTGTTAGTCCCAAATAGGTGACCTGAGGAGTGGACAGTTGGACTTTAGAAGGTGACTGTAGCCTCAACTGGAAAGGAAATTTAGAAGAGCAGAGGTGTCAGCTTGGCTAATATCTAAAGAGGGACTACAGAGAAGTATGCCATCTACATAAAGCATAATCACAGATTTTGGGAGAGATAGAGTAAGTCAGAAGCCAGGGCCTAGCCAAGTAGGTGTGGGTTCTCTCGGAATCCCTGGGGTAGAACAGTCCAGGTAAGCTGGGTAAAGAAGTGGGTGTCAGGATCTGTCGAGGCAAAGGCAAATATGTTCTGTGATTGGGTATCGAGAGGGATAGAGGAAAATGTATCCTTGATTTCTAGGACTGAGAAATGGGAGGTTCCCGAGGGGATAGTGGAAAGAAGTATATAAGGCTTAGCCACAACAGGATGGAGGGGAACCGCTGCAGAATTAATGCACCTGAGGTCTTGAACCAGGTGATAGGTACCATTATGTTTCTTAACTGTTAGTATAGGGGTTTTAAAGGGGGAAGAGGTGGGGTGAAGGAGTTTTTTCCTTAAGAGGTCAGAAATAGGCTTAAGTCCCCTGCAGTTCTGGAGAGAGAGAGGGGGTATTGAGCTTGGGTTATATACCTGGTAAAGTCCAGTAACTGGATGACAATAGGAGAATGATGTTTAGCAATGAGGGGTTCTGGATGTCCCAAATTCGGGGGTCTACCTGAGAAGCTGGTAAAGGAAACAAAGTGTTAGTGTTAGTAGGTTGACTGGCTAGAAGTAGGAGCAGAGGAACTGCTGGGGAGCTTGGGTTTAGGCAAATGGGGGAAGCAAAGGAAATAGAGTCTCCCAACTTAGCTAGAAGATCCATTCCCAATAAGGGGACAAGACATGTCAACATAGCCAAAAAGGAATGGGAGAGAGGTATACCCCTAAAATTACAGCTAAGTGGTGTGATCTAGTGAGGAAGGTAAAGTTGTCCTCCTACCCCAACAATAGGAAAACTCGAGGGGGAAGTGTGTCCCTAAAACTTTGTCAGGACCGAGTAAGTTTCCCCAGTGTCCAAGAGAAAGGAGATGGGCCGCCCACATACCAGGATGGCTACCCAGGGCTCCCTGCTAGTGATGGCTGTGGTTGGGTCAAGGGAGCTTGGGCCTCTATAGTCATCCATAGCCAAGCCTAGGAGATTGGCTAGAGAGTTACCTGGGAGTAATATTTCTCTGTCCTACACTATGTGAAGGCAATTGACAGCCTAGTGTTCCTCCTTATGGCACTTAGGACAAGTGCCCCTTGGCTTGCAGGGGGTAGGGCAAGTCCTCTCCCAGTGACCTTGTTGACCATATCTATAGCAGGGGCGTGGAGGACTCTGAGCCTTAGAAGACCAGGAGTCCAGGGCAGTAACTAGTGCTACTCAGATAAGATACCCTTTGCCAGCATGTGGTATTTTTGTTTGTGGGCTTTCCCATCTCTCTCATGGTACACCTTGAAGGCCATCGCCAAAACTTCTGCCTGTGGAGTTAGGAGTCCATTCTCCAACCGCCTAAGTTTAGCTTTTATCTTGAGGTAGCTCTGAGAAAAAAAGTAGGTCATCAGAAGTTGCTTACCTTCTGGGTTTTCAGGGTCTGATTAGAGTATTGCAATAAAGCCTTTGTGAGGCAATTTAAAAGTTGAGATGGGTTTTCCTGTTTGTCCTGGATGACCACTTGGAGATTTTTCAAAATTTATTGGCTTTAAGACTGCCCTACAGAGGCTGGCCAGGAGGCAGATTGTGAATCTATCTCTGGCTGAAATGCCACCTCTGGAATTACAATTCCATCGAGGATCCTGGTCCGGTACTGCTTCTGATTTGATTGGATATTTTCCATCTTTTTTATGAATTTCATCTGCATGTGTTCTTTCCTGTTTCCAAACTTGCTGACATTCATCAAGAAGTAAATTATTAGTAAGGATCGTATGTACATCATGGAAAGTCAAGCTATAAGACTGAGTAATGTCCTTCCGGTTTACGCCTGTGGCCTGTGCCACACGCCTTCATATCCAAATGGCACAGGGAAAGAGCTAGCCCCCCAGAAGAGTAGACAAGCCTGTGAGTGGGGGATAAGACCAGCACCTCTGATCAGAGAGACCCACCCAGAACCCTTAGAGCACAGGCACTGAGGAGAGGACTTCCGGTTTCCTTCTGAAGCCAGAGAGCTGATCCTGTGACATAGGGCTCCATACTCAAATAGTGCCAGGAGAGAGCTAGTCTCCCAGGAGTGCCAACACACCTTCAAGCACAGGCAAGACCACCACTTCTGTTCAAATTCTCGGATCAAGAGGGACCCTTGCAGAGCCATCAGGACACAGGAACCAAGGAACAGCTGGGGATAGGATCCTTCTGGTTTCTGTCTGTACCCCAGACTGACCCTGTACCACAGCTCTCCAAACCCAAATTCTTTCCAAAGAGAGCTGGTCTCCAAGGAGTACTGATGCAGTGGATTGCAGGAGGGACAAACCACAGTCAGAGAGAGCAAGACCAGCTAACACAAGAGATAACCAAATGGCAAAAGGCAAATGGCAAGAACATAAGAAACAGAAGCCAAAGCAACTTGGCCCCATCAAAACCTAGTTCTCCCACCACAGCAAGCCCTGGATATTAAAACAAAACAGAAAAAAAAAGACTCAGATTTAAAATCACATTGCATGATGATGATAGAAGATTTTAAGAGAGAAATAAATAACTCCCTTAAAGAAATACAAGAGAACACAGGTAAACAGCTAGAAGCCTTTAAAGAAGAAACAAAAAAATCCCTCAAAGAATTACAGGAAAACACAATCAAACAGGCGAAGGAAATGAACAAAACCATCCAGGATCTAAAAATGGAATTAGAAACAATAAAGAATTCACAAAGGGAGACAACCCTGGAGATAGAAACCCTAGAAAAAAGACCAGGAGTCATAGATGCAAGCATCACCAACAGAATACAAGAGATAGAAGACAGAATCTCAGGTGCAGAAGATACCATAGAAAACATTGACACAACAGTCAAAGAAAATGCAAAATGCAAAAAGCTCCTAACCCAAAAACATCCCAAAAATCCAGGACACAATGAGAAGACCAAACCTAAGGATAATAGGTATAGAAGAGAGTGAAGATTCCCAAATTAAAGAGCCAGTAAATATCTTCAACAAAATTATAGAAGAAAACTTCCCTAACCTAAAGAAAGAGATGAACATAAACATTCAACAAGCCTACAGAACTCCAAATAGACTGGACCAGAAAAGAAATTCCTCCTGTCACATTATAATCAAAACACAAAATCCACAAAACAAGGAAAGGATATTAAAAGCAGTAAGGGAAAAGATCAAGTAACATAAAAAGGCAGACCTATCAGAATTAAACCAGACTTTGTGGGAACAAGCCTGGCACAGTGGAATGAAGCACCACTTGTCTGTCATGGGCACTGCAGCTCTGGGTGGGACAGGAAACATGCAGGAAGTGGCCGTGCTCTTCCCACGCAGTCCGATGGGCAGGGAGGAGCTGTGGGAAGCCTTTGCGGGCCCTGCCCGTGGGTGGGAGAGGGGACCATTCTCTGGGAACATGCAGCAGCTGTCTCTGTGGATTCTCTAGCCCGGGATACTGCAGGTGCCTCAGGGTGCCACAGACAGACTAGCCGGAGCACAGCTTGGGTTCCTGCCAAGACCGGGTTTCAGCAACTTGTGGAGCCAGGCTAGCTGCTTAGGCTTGGGTGAATGGGTACCATTTGGAAGCACTGGGAAGCCCTCAACAAAAGATTAGACGCGGCTCCTTAATAGAGGGCCAGATCCCTTGATTTCCGTGGCGGGTCCAGATGAAGAGACAGTCCATAAATCTAAGACGTTTATTTTCATCTTGTGGAGTGGCCTGGATGGAATTGTACCCCCACCATTCTGGGAGAGACGAGGCAGATATAGAACCTGGGAAGGGGCATGGCTAAGCGTCTAGGTGTCTCATTAACATGGGGGTGGCTTGGGGCTGTATGGCCATGCATCTACCTGAGGAGGGGTGGTACATGACCTTGACTGGAGCCAAAAAGCCTCCCAGGAGCATTGGTATAAAGTTTTCCAGTCCCTCATGGATTATTCTACTGGGTCGCCCAGATTTTATGCCTGTGCTCAACTGGGTGCCAGATTGCCTGTCACAGATCACTGCCCTACAAGACTTCTCACCAGAAACTAAAAGCTAAAAGATCCTGGTCAGATCTCATACAGACCCTAAGAGAACATAACTACCAGACCAGGCTGCTATACTCACAATTACCGTAGATGGTGAAACCAAGATATTCTATGACAAAACCAAATTTACACAATATCTTTCCACAAACCCAGCCCTACAAAGGATAATAGATGGAGAACTCCAATGTAAGGAGGGAAACTATACCATAGAAAAAGCAAGAAAGTAATCTTTCAACAAACTCAAAAGAAGATAGCCACACAAACATAAAAATAACATCAAAAATAACAGGAAGCAACAATCACTGTTCCTTAATATCTCTTAACATCAATGGACTCGATTCCCCAATAAAAAGACATAGACTAACAGACTGGATACATGAACAGGACCCAGCATTTTACTGCATACAGGAAACATACCTCAGTGTTAAAGACAAACACTACCTCAGAGTAAAGGGCTGGAAAACAATTTTCCAGGCAAATGGCCCCAAGAAAAAGACTGGAGTAGCCAGTCTAATATTGGATAAAATCGACTATCAACCAAAAGTCATCAAAAAAGATAAGGAAGGACACTTCATACTCATCAAAGGAACAATCTACCAAGAATTACTCTCAGTTCTGAACATCTATGCTCCTAATGCAAGGGCAGCCACATTCATAAAAGAAACTTTATTAAAGCTCAAAGCACATACTGTACCTCACACAATAACAGTGGGAGACTTTAACACCCCACTCTCATCAATGGACAGATCTTGGAAACACAAACTAAACAGAGACAGACTAAAACTAATAGAAGTTATAGATCACATGGATTTAACATATATCTATAGAACATTACATCCTAAATCAAAAGACTATACCTTCTTCTAGCACGTCATGGTACCTTCTCCAAAACTGACCATATAATTGGTCACAAAACAAACCTCAACAGATATAAGATTGAAATAATACCATTCCTCCTATCAGATCACTATGGATTAAGGCTGGTCTTCAAAGGTAACAACAACAACAGAAAGCCCACATATACATGGAAGCTGAAGAACACTCTACTCCATGATAATTCGTTCAAGGAAGAAATAAAGAAATTAAAGACTTCCTAGAATTTAATGAAAATGAAAGTATAACATACCCAAACTTATGGGACACAATGAAAGCAGTGTTAAGAGGAAAACTCATAGCTCTGAGTTCCTCCAAAAATAAACTGGAGAGAGCATATACTAGCAGTTTAATAGCATACCTGAAAGCTCTAGAACAAAAAGAAGCTAATACACCAAAGAGAAGTAGAAGGCAGGAAACAATCAAACTCAAGTTGGAAATCAACCAAATAGAAACAAAAAGAACTATACAATGAATCAAGGAAACCAGGAGCTGGTTCTTTGAGAAAATCAACAAGATAGATAAACCCTTAGCCAGACTAAACAGAGGGCACAGAGAAAAGATCCAAATTAACAAAATCAGAAATGAAAAGGGAGATATAACAACAGAATATGAGGAAATTCAAAAAATCTTCAGATCGTACTACAAAAGCCTATACTCAACAAAATTGGAAAATCTGAATGAAGTGGACAATTTTCTCAACAGATACCAAATATGAAAGTTAAGTCAGGATCAGATAAACCATCTAAACAGTCCCATAACCCCTAAAGAAATAGAAGCAGTCATTAAAAGTCCCCCAACACAAAAAAGCCCAGGAGCAGTGGGTTTAGTGCAGAATATTAACAGACCTTCAAAGAAGACCTACTACCAATACTCTTCAAAGTATTCCACAAAATAGAAACAGAAGGAACTCTACCCAAATCCTTCTATGGGGTCACAGTTACACTGATACCAAAACCTCATAAAGATCCAACAAAGAAAGAAAACTTCAGACCAATTTCCCTTATGGATATGGATGCAAAAATACTCTATAAAATTCTCACAAACCGAATCCAAGAACACATCAAAACGATCATTCACCAAGATCAAGTAGGCTTCATCCCGGGGATGCAGGGATGGTTCAACAACCAGAAATCCATCAATGTAATCCACTATATAAACAAACTTAAAGGGAAAAAAACCCACATGGTCATTTCATTAGATGCTAAAAAAGCATTTGACAAAAGTGAACATCCCTTCATGATAAAAGACTTGGATAGATCAGGAATTCAAGGCCCATACCCAAATATAGTAAAAGCAATATACAGCAAACCAGTAGCCAACATCAAACTAAATGGAGAGAAACTTGAAGCAATCCCACTAAAATCAGGGACTGGACAAGGCTGCCCTCTCTCTCCCTATTTATTCAATATAGTACTTGAACTTCTAAGTAGAGCAATTACACAACAAAAATACATCAAAGTGATACAAATTGGGAAAGAAGAATTCAAAATATCACTATTTGCAGATGATATAATCATATACTTAAGTGACCGGAAAAACTCCACCAGAAAACTCCTACGGGTAATAAACAACTTCAGCAAAGTGGCCAGTTACAAAATTAACTCAAACAAATCAGTAGCCTTCATATACTCAAAGAATAAACAGGCTGAGAATGAAATTAGGGAAATAACACCCTTCACAACAGTCACAAAGAATATAAACTATCTTGGTGTGACTCTAACCAAACAAGTGAATGTTGTGTATGAGAAGAACTTTAAGTCTCTGAAGAAAGAAATTGACAAAGACTCAGAGGATGGAAAGATATCCCATGCTCATGGATTGGCAGGATTAATATAGTAAAAATGGCCTGCTGAAAGCAATCTACAGATTCAATGCAATCCCCATCAAAATTCCAATTCAATTAGTCATAGATTTAAAAAGAGAAATTCTCAAATTCATTTAGAATAACAAAAAACCCAGGATAGCAAAAAACTATTCTCATTAATAAAAGAACTTCTGGGGGAATCAGCATCCCTGACCTCAAGCTGTACTACAGAGTAATAGTGATAAAAACTGCATGGCATTTGTACAGTGACAGGCAGGTAGATCAATGGAATAGAATTGAAGATCCAGAAATGAACCCACATAATTACAGTCACTTGATCTTTGACAAAGGAGCTAAAACCATCCAATGGAAACAAGACAGCATTTTCTACCAGTGGTGCTGGTTCAACTGGTGGTCAACACGTAGAAGAATGCAAATTGATCCATTCCTATCTCCCTGTACAAAGCTCAGGTCGAAGTGGATCAAGGACCTCCACATAAAACCAGATACACTGAATCTAATATAAGAGAAAGTGGGAAAAAGTCTCAAACACATAGGCACAGGGGGAAAGTTCCTGAACAGAACACTAATGACTTATGCTCTAACATCAAGAATCAACAAATGGAACCTCAGAAAATTGCAAAACTTTTATAAAGCAAAGGACACCATCATTAGGACAAAATGGCAACCAAGAGATTGGGAAAAGACCTTTACCAATCCTACATCCAATAGAGGGCTAATATCCAATATATACAAAAAAACTCAAGAAGTTAGACTCCAGAGAACCAAATAACAGTATTTAAAAATGGAGAAAGAACGAACATGGTATGTACTCACTGATAAGCGGATATTAGCCCACAAGTTCAGAATGTCTAAGTTTCACTTAACAGTAACCGCTGGACTGAGAGTGAGGTACCAGATGGAGGGGTTGGAGAAAAGTCTGAAGGAGCGGAGGGAATTGGCAGCCCCATGGAGGGAGCAAGAGCTTCAG
>CM052706.1:96647136-96675410 GCA_028551405.1 Uromys caudimaculatus | reverse complement strand
AGAAAGGAGAGGACTTTGGGCCTGAGGGTGCTAGTGGCCCCAGTAAAAGGGAATGTCAAGGTGGGAATATGGGAATGGGTGGGCGGGTAGGTGGGAGGAGGAATTCCCTCACAGAGGCGGGGAGGGGGAGGGGACACGGGGTTTCCAAAGAAAAGGGGAATCATCGGAAATGTAAATAAAGTATCAAAAAAAAAAAATGGAGAACTGAGTTAAACAGAGAATTCTCAACTGAGGAAACTCAAATGGCTGAGAACATCTAAAGAAATGTTCAACATCTGTATTCCTCAGGGAAATGCAAATCAAAACAACCCTGAGATTCCACCTCACACCAGTCAGAATGGCTAAGATCAAAAACTCAGGTGAGAGCAGATGCTGGCATGGATGTGGACAAAGAGGAACACTCCTCCATTGCTGGTGGAATTGCAAGCTGATACAACCACTCTGGAAATCAGTTTGGTGGACCTTCAGAAAAATGGACATAGTACTATATGAGGACCCAGCTATACCACTCCTGGGCATATACCCAGAAGAGGCTCCAACATGTAATACGGACACATGCTCCACTCTCTTCATAGCAGCCATATTTATAATAACCTGAAGCTGGAAACAACCCAGGTATCCTTCAACAGAGAAATGGATACAGAAAATGTGGTAATTTACACAATGGAACATAACTCTGCTATTAAAAACAATGACTTCATGAAATTCAAAGGTAAATGCTTGGAACTTGAAAATATCATCCTGAGTGACTCAGTCACAAAAGAAAGAACACAGTATGTACTCACTAATAAGTGGATATTAGCCCAAAAGTTTAGAACACCCAAGATTCAATTCACAGCAACTGTTGGACTGAGTGTGGGGTCCCAGATGGAGGAGTTGGAAGAGACTGAAGGAGCTGAGGGAGTTTGTAGCCCGATGGAGGGAGCAGCAGTGTCAACTGACCTGACCCCCAGTGCTCCCAGAGACTGAACCACCTATCAAAGAATATACATGGAGGTACCCATGGTGCTGGCCACATATGTGGCATAGGGTGGGCCTTGTTGGATATCAGTGAGAGGAGAGACCTTTGGGCCTGAGGGTGTTAGATGCCCCATTATAGGGGAATACCAGGGAGGTAAGATGGAAGTGAATGTGTGGGTGGGGGAATACCCTCATAGAGGCTGGGGTATGGGGGTAGGATAGGGAGTTTCCAAAGGGGAGACCTGGAAAGGGGAAAACATTTGAAATGTATATAAAGTATCAAAAATTAAAATAAAACATTTTTTAAAAAGACTGAGTAATGCACTAGAACTCTTTTAAAAGGGCAGAGGAGTTAGAGGTATAGGAACCCAGTCTGCTTTCTGTTTGAGAAAGTTCACTCAATGAGAAAGGAACATGTACTCCGACAAGGTCATCCACCCCAGCAACTTCCCTTAGAGAAAGAACCGATGCTGGGTCAGGTGTCCCTGGAGAAGAAGGATTTGGAGGTTTGGCTGTGACCATAGACCATGTGATAATAGGGTTAAAGGTTCGTTCCAAAACAGGGTGATTGGAGTGACCTGCATTGGACACAGGAAGAGGGGAGGGGTCTGGAGAGTTCGTACTAGTAGACTCTGGGGTATCTTGGTGAGGAGAAACTGAAGTGGCAGTTTGGGTTTTCGGGGGTGTGGAAACATGTTTGTAGTGGAAGGGAGGTGGTTCGTTAGCTGGATCAAGGGTCGTGGCATCATCTGGTGGAGGTTGTGTAAGTTTCATTACTAAGAGAAGTTGGGCTGGGGAACAAGAGGAACACACAGAGGGCTTGGAGCAAAGATAGATGAATGCTTGGGCATAGGGAAGCTCTTTCCATTTACCAGATCACTGGCAGTATGTATGAAGCTCCCTTAAAATAATTGGATCTAGTGTGCCATTAAGTGGCCATTTGGAGCCATTGTCTAGTGGGTATTGAATCCAGACCTTATTTCAGAGGTGTACTAGTTTTGATGCCTTCAAGTTGGGCATTAACTTCCGAGATTTGAGATTTTCTAGGGGACATCCTAGAGGGTTGCCTGGGGATATGTTCAAGGACAATTTAGCACCCACTGGGTGATGGGGATGTTACTGAACTATTCATACCAGCATCCTGAGAAGAGATCAGTAATGGGTTTTAAGTGTACAGCCAAGTTAGATGCTTAAGTCATCACATGGACATCCAGGGGCTATGGTGGCAGAGTTCAGGACTGAATAGAAAGCATTTCAACCTAGATCTAGGAATTTCTGAAAGGCAGCAAGAGCCCAACGGGTTATAAACCACTTTCGAGAAGGGAAGTCACCCAAGGGTCTAAGTCTTATCTCATATGTCAGTTAGGAGGCCATTTATAAGGACTAGGGCATTGAAATGCCAACCCCTTAGCACCCCCCCCAAAAGACTGGCATTTAAGGTCCTTCCTGCCAACTGGAGGAACCCCTTACTGATATGTCTGTGTATGTGTTCGAGGGTTTTTGTGGTCTTGTAGCAGGAAACATGGAACTCTATGGTTGGTGTGCGCCCATTCAACTGCAGGTCACTCTATAACTGTATAATCACCAGAGTTTCCTTTCACCCTGTGCGATATCCTGATATCATATGTATTGAACTGGAGAAAAAGAAATTCAGAAGATTCTCAATAAAGATGCCTCATGAGCCATGTCTGGAAAAGCAATAACAAACAGAAGTTACTCTTCCTTGTATATCCTCGAATCAGAAAACTCTTTCATTGCTCAAGAATTCCTATGACCACTCTGTCTTCCTTTTCAGGAACTCTGAAATAAACATGGAGACATTCCATATCTGCCTCATAGGTAGGTACTCCCAGCAGAATCGGGCCATTTTCCTTGGTGTGGTTCTTCCTGTTTATCATTCCCTTGTTCTTAAGATCTAACAAAGGCTGCAAATTCCACCAGGCCTTTGAATTAAGTCTTAAGAATTCCACATACTGTCTTAACTATAGCTGCAAGCAAAATGCCAAGAGATATGTGGGGACTATGGAATTATCTTGAGAGGACTCATCATTGGAATACCTGCAGGTCCTCAGTACTTCTAGCCTAAGCAAAAGAGTAAGATGCATCCAACATGTCTGAGGAGAGAGAAGGTGCTGACTGAGTATGACCAGTTGTCACTCCATAGCCACACTAGCCTTCTGCAGTTGTCATCCTCCAAGGCCAGACTGAGCACTTAGGGGAACTCCATAGAGACATCAGGAGTGAGTGATTTATTCCTCCCCATAGCAGGATTAAGGATGAAACAATTTCCCTGAAGAAAAAGCAGACAAAAACAACAGGAAATGACAAGAAATTGACACTTCCATCACATGTGTAGATGATATTGAAACTTCCCTGGGGAGAAGAATTGAGAAATAACTTGATTTAGTAATAATAAAAAAGGAAGGCAGTTAACATAACACTGAATACCTAATTATATCATTTTAATAAAATAGAAGCAGCATTGTAAAGCATTGCAATGTATCAAAACAGCAATGTGTGAAATCACATGTATAAAGTTCATTTCTATACATATTTATAAGTTTTTGGTATATTTTTGGCCTTGAAGTAGATGCTGTGGGAATACAGTGATAAATCAGAAATGAACTCTGCCCTCAATTGGATGATATTCAAGGAAGGAAACTCACATGTACAAGAAATATGCACAATATAATTCAGAATATTGTAGGAACTCCAATAGACAGGAACAAAATTATCAGAGCAGAAAATGAAGTTTTCACTCACCTCTGTCATAGTAAGAAATGTGTTCACAGCTAAGTAAGATGGTGGATTACATTTCTCCCCCCATTAGCACACATAAAAGCAGTAACTAGACTCTTTAAGTACTTGAAGTTGAATGAGAAAAGTAGTGAAGGAATAAAGGAAGCTAGAATGGGGGAGGGAGAGAGAAGAAGAGAGTGGGAGATGGAGAGCAGTGGTGGATTTGATCAAAACACATTGCATGCATTATGAAATTCTCAAACAAAACATTTTAAGAAAAGAAAGAAAGAAATGGAGGGGTATGAGGAGGCTACATTCCTCCACAATTAATCTGGTATGGAGCAGCCTAAGAACAGTAGGAAAATGAGTGTGAAGGTCATGAATACTGGAAATATGGAAATTCTTCTAGAGTAAATAACTGCTGTAAACACAAATGGAATTTCAGCCTTTAAAAAGTCTCAATGGTTATGGAAGAACTAAAGGTGAAAAAAAAAAAACCTTTAACTATTCATGGGAATGTCAAACAAGGCTGCACAGCACAGATTCTACATCTCCCCTGTCAGAATGACAGTCACCAAGAACACAAAGAACAGTAATTATTGTAAGCTTGTGAAACTAGTGAGCACTGGTCAGAATGAAAATAAGTGCAACCACCATGTAAATCTTCTTGGGGGTTCCTCATCCTGCTAAAAATAAAACAGCCTTATGATCATGGGTACCCTGCCTGAATAGAATTCCAAACAAATCAAAGTGCATTGCTGTGATGATACCTGTGCAGGAATGGTTACCACTGCACTGGTCACAGTCTCAGGTCATTGAATCAGCCTTAGTCTCTTCAGTGGTATGGATAAAGAAAGTGTGTAATATACACAATAGTTTTACACAGACATAAGGAGAATGAAGTTGTATGATATGTAGGAAAACAGATTTGAAATTACCACATTTCATTATATCAACCATCCCCACAATGGGAGATGTAACATATTTTCTTTGCTATGTCAGGTAAAGTGGAAAATAAAAAAAATAAAAAAAAGTGAAAATAAATAGTTGGTCGTTAACAGTGTAGAAAGGAAAAGAGGGGGGATTTTTAAAAAGGAGTAAAAATGATGAATGCACACTATGTGCCTACGTGTAAATGACATATGAAACATTTCACTTTGTGTACAAACGACATGCAAATAAAATGAATAATTCGGGGGGCACTTGTTGCTCTTCTGGCTAACTCTGTATATCTTCCTACCACTTAGGTGACAGTAAATAATCCAAGTATGCTACCCGAATTTCAGTGGATTTGTCATCTTCTTCTGGCCTCTACAATCACCACATGATTCTGGTATATACATATGCATGCATGCAAAATAACATATTGTAAAATTCTTACAAATAATTAAATATATCTGAAAATAATTTCATCCTTCTGGTGTTTATACTAGTTGCTGTTACATAGAATTGCTGGATTATGAATCTTTTGATCAAAGTATTTATAGTCTATGTGTTTGTGATGATCACAGTTTCACTAGTAAGAGAGAAAATAAAATTGTGAGGACTTCCTGGCACAGTGCCCGTTCCCTCTGATGTAACAGAGATATGATGGAGCCGATATGGAAAGTCAACTTCATACCTGGAGCATCAGAGAGAGTAGCAATGGAGGTTATACCTGACAATGAGATGCTGTAAGTAGAGTATTAAGAGAGGCGCACAGGAAATACAAGATATAAGGTGCTACAAAAAGTTTTTAGATGGATATTAGTAAGGGAGACAAAAATTATAAGTTTTAAGAGATATGAAACATATGAATGTCTTCAGTATAATTCAAAGCAGAATGTCAACAGGCAGGTATCATCAGAAAATATAAATGGAAAATATAGGCTGTGAGAAATGTCCAATAAGAAAGGGGAAAAATTCAGCTATTGAAACATTTGATAGTAGTCAGTGAATTAAGGAGAGACAAATAAGAATGCAGCCATTCTGTGGCACACAGTGGTACAAAAGCTGGGTAAAGACACTGGCAGTGTTTCAAAATGCATTAGGGAGATGAACAGTTTGTATTATGATGGATTCTAAGAGCAATGGTGACTCACAGCTTTTCTTACAATGAGGTTTTGGGGACAGAGAAAGGAAAGCCATACAAATAGTGAGAAGATATTAGCCTTTGGACCAGAAAATACTAATTTGACTATCTATCTATCTATCTATCTATCTATCTATCTATCTATCTATCTATCTATCTATCTATCTATCTATTTACCTATCTATCTATCTATCTATCTATCTATCTATCTATCTATCTATCTATCTATCTATCTATTTACCTATCTATCTATCTATCTATCTATCTATCTATCTATCTATCTATCTATCTATCTATCTATCTATTGAGATAGCATATGTATGTGTGTGTGCTTTTAATTGTAACAGAATTTCATCACTCCCCTGCCCTTTTCTCCCTCCACCAATCCCTTCCATGTCTGTCCTCCACTGTTAAGATGATAGCCTTGTTTTCTTTGATTATCTCTCTTCTTATTTTTGTTTGAGAACTCTCCCCATCTGAGTATATGTGGTTTTGTTTATGTGACTTACACATACCTATTCATTCTGATGAGTGTCTTAAATTTTAAATAGGAAAATAATTTTCCAGTGAAAGAATCAGTTGATACATAGGAGTAATAGAAGAAGAAGGAAGAAAATCATATGTGCATTAAGACAAATGAGAGAGAGGGGGTACAGAGTCACAGAGACAATGAGAGACAGAGAGACAGAGAGACAGAGTGATGGAGAGAGACTGGCTGAAGTTATCAGAAAACTTTTCAAGATAGATTATGGGATAAATAGATTTGTTAAAGATAAAAGGAGAACATTTTATTGGTAGTAAAATGTCTGGAGAAGTTATGTGACAATTACTCACAAAACTAAAACTGACTAAATAATTTCTAGGTTATGGGTAGAAAGGCATATTTGAGTTAGCAGTATTTACTTAATTAAATTTAACTAAATATACTCATTTCAAAAGGTTATAGAGATTAGAAAAGAGACACGGGCTTGCAGAATGGAACATGACTGGATAGAAAGTTCTGGGGTTCTTGTGGCATGGACAATGAGAACAACTGATCCTAATATTCAAGTCTGTAAAGAAGAAACCATGAACCATTAGAAGCATGGAATTTATCTTATACAGTAAGTGGGAAACAAGACTTTCAGTAGTCACAAGATAAGATGATATTCTCCAGAGAAATATAAAAATTAAAAGATGAGAGTGGGATGCGAAGATTTTAAAATCACATAGATTGAATGCTGAGTAATATTACATGGTGTTCTGTGTTGACAGCTTCCAGATAAACAAGGCATGCTTCTAACAATAAGAACTTCAAAGACATATCAACTGCCTTAAATGTCCTTCAAGTAAGACATTTGTTTGTTGAAGTAAATGGAGAGGCTCAAAGTAACAGTCCCCTAGCTAAAAGCATGGGGTATTCAGTCTGATTATTGAGTTCTCAAGGATAATTGCTTTGTTTTCAGAGAAGATTGTAAAGTCATGGGGTGGATTTCAAACTAAGGAAGATTTGGAGCAATGTTTATCTGAATAAAGCAACTGTGAACAGTCTATACTTACTTCTCTCTTAGAATCTATCTGTAGTTTGTTTTAGTCAAGTATTACAAAATACAAAGACTTAGAAGTTACTATAATAAAAAAATTATGTTCGCCTGACACTAGAAAAAAGGAGGCCTGATATGAAAGAGCACATGGAGATACTAGAGGGATCAGGTCACTCTGGAAGCAATGATACAGAAGATATAACATCATTTTGGGGTTTTATTGGGGATTTTCCAAGAATTAATGCAAAGACAGAGTATATATTTTGCATAAATGAAGACAAAATGGTTTCAAGAATTTTTAAGGACTCCTAACTAGAGGTTCCATTTTAGGTTGTTTGGCATGTGTCTTATGAGCAATTAATGACTGGTAAATAATGGCTTGTCCTGTGTAATTTTAAAAAAAAGAATGGTTGGAAATGTGGTGTCTGATTGGTTGGTTTGTATATCCAAGGTTTCCAAACTAGGGAGTTTATAATTGCTAGGGAGTGGCTGACTGGACAGGATAACCCACAGACTAATGACCCCAAAAGTCAAAAGAACGAAAATAAAAACCTATAGGAAAGTGACAAAGTTAAATACACCCTATGCATTTTGCTTAGGTGTGAAGAACCCGGAAGGGCCACATGTAGACCTTGCTTCTGGGATGACTGTGTTCACTTCAGATGGAGCATTATATTTAGCATGCTTCCCTCCCAGTTCTCTCTCTTTCTCTTTCTCTCCCTCCTTCTCTCCTTCCCTCATTTCCCTCCTTCCCCAATCAGTGTGTGTGTATGTCAGAGACAGAGAGAGAGAGAGATAGAGAGAGAGATATTCAGTCCATTTTAGAAGGTGCTCATGAAAAGGTAAAAAAATATACTTTTTATTTCGTGGATTTTCTAGCTACTGTGATAAGTAATTTATATATTATGATATTTTATTTTCATATGAGACATAGTAAAGTAGTTCTGTTGATATTTTATGCTACATTTTTTTATGCTGGCAACTAAGTTATTAAGATATGAAACTCTAGCTTCTTGGAGTTATATTTATATTTACCACATGGTATTTCACCTTACACAGTAGATTTCATTCTAGTCATCGGATAGAAAAATATAAACAGAGTACTGATTTTGTGTTCTAACACTGTTTTTTGATTTGCTTCTAATTCAAACATGTCATGAATTTTTAACTCTTAATAAAACCAGTGTTCATCACATGCAAGGCCACAGTAGATAGATAAGTCCTTACCACAGTGCAGGGCCACAATATGTTAGCCCTCCTCATAGCACATGACTGTCATGCATCAGTCCTTACAATGGTGCAGAACTGCAGGACACCAGTGCTTGACATCGTCTCTTCAGCTTGGATTTTGAACATGACAGTGGCTTATAATTTAAGGAAAACATTCAGCCTGACTGAGCACATAAGGCCATAAATCTTCCCTCCCCTGAGCAACATTATTCTGCCACCCCTTTCCTACAGACATAAAGATATGTGGGATGCCTGCCAGAGAAATATCATGAACTGTAAGGGCAGTTATAAAGGAAGCACAGCAGAGGTCTGTGATTGGCCCAGGCTTTCCCGGAGGACTCCTTCATCCTTGACCTCACTGTGGTGTTGTCCATTTCCTACCTCACTTCTATTTATGACATTTGTCCTCTCTCTTTTACTCTCTTTTATGATTTATTTTTTTCTGTCGAAGGAAAAAAAGAAACAACCATGATTTATTCCTATGGGTATTCAGACTATGAAGTTTTCTTTTTACTACTTTTTATAACTGGTTATTAATTTTTTCCCCTTTTGTGACTTGCCTGGATTCAAATGTTACTAATGCTTTTGATCTTGATCCAGGGTTGGCAGGAATGGTTTCCTATGGACAATCATTTTGAAAAAAAAATGTTTTTTTACTCAAACCAGTTTTGGCATTTCTCATTCAGTCAGAAGACACAGTCTTTACATTTAAAGCAAAGAACTGTAAAAATAATAAAAGAAAGCATGGAGCTTTCTCAACAATGTAAATGATAACACAATCCTCTAGTGGAAGCTATCTGCTCTCATTTACATTGTAGCATCTTTATAACATAGAACAAAACAGATGTGTGTATGTGTGTGTGTGTGTGTGTGTATGTGTACCTGTGTGTATGTGTGTATGTGTGTGTACCTGTGTGTGTGTGTATGTGTGTGTGTGTGTTTATGTGTGTGTGGTGTGCATGAGAGAAAGAGAAAGGAGAAAAATAAGGTGTGTGTGTTGTATCCATGAGAGAAAGAGAGAGAAAGAATGAAAGAGCCATTAAGAACTCCTGTGTGTGAATGTGGGCATGTGGAGGCCACAGTACACACATGCAATTCAAAGGATAATATAAGGCAACATTGTCATTCTCTGACTTCTTTGGGGCAGGGTCTCTTTTTCCTCCTTTGTGTATCAACCTCACTGACCTGTGAATTTCTGGTAATTCTCCCATCTCTGCCCACTAACTGCTGCCAGAGGATTGAGACTGCACGTACTCATGATTCTACTTGGCTTTGTATGAGTTTGCAGATTAAATCTCTGGTTCTCACTCTTGTGCAGCAATATCTTTCCCCACTGAGCCTAGTCCTCAGTCCTCCAAATTCCTTCAATTCTTGAGAATCATATCATATATATATGTATTCATATGACTATATACACAATTATATCAATGCAATTGGTGGTATAAATGATTTATATGAGAACCAAGTTCAACTGGACAAGGAGTAATTCAATCAACCACAAGCCAGGAGAACTTCATGTGACAGTCCTGCTCTCCTGATTGGAATTCAAGGGATTTCATAGACATCTCAATTAACACTTGTCTATTTAGGCATCTGAAATATTCTGGGACCCTTTGAGACTACAAGTGCCTTTTCTCCATCAAGAGTCACTTCCAGCTGTCCTGAGCAGCATGCCATCCCTGCCAGATGTCCACTGTACTGCCATCTCTCTAACCACCTTCATCAGACCTGCTGATCTGGAAACATGGAGGTTAGATTACTTTCTATACCCATCTTCCCTGCCTGCTGAGTAATCTGTGGCACTCTCAGCTGCACTGAATAGCCTGCTATTCCTAATGGACCTCTATTATCCCACCATCTCTATGTCCACCTTTATCAGGCCATGGTGATCCAGAAACATACAGCCCAAGGATCAGAGGTCTGCTACACCAGAATCATGGAGGTTAGCCCCCTTCCAATACCTACTACAATAGGAGTATCCAGCAACTAAAGCCGTCCAGATGGCTAAAGGCCCTCAAAACAACACAATCAACAAAGGCCAGGGCAATATGGCAACTTTGGAGCACAGCTATACCATTACAGTAAGTTCTGGATATCCTAACGCAACAGAAGTACTAGAAAATGACCTTAAATCCAATTTTATAAAGATGATAGAGGCCTTTAAAGAGAAAATAAATAAATAACTTAAAGAAGTAGAGGAAAAATACAATCAAACAGAGGTTTTTAAAGAAGAAGTAAATAAATCCCTTTAAAACATATAGAAAAATTCAATTAAACAGATGAAAGAAAGAAATAAAAATGTTCAAGACCTGAAAGGGGAAATTAAAGCAATAAAGAAAACACTAACTGAGGGAATCCTAGAAATGGAAGATCTACGGAAGAAAACAAGACAACAGATAAAAGCATCACCAACAGAATCCAAGAGATAGAATCAGGCATAGAAGATACAATAGAAGGGATTGAAACATCAGTCAAACAATTCCTGACACAAAATGACCAGGAAATCTGGGATACCATAAAAAGACCTAGCCTATGAATAATACCCAGCTCCAAGACCCAGAAAATAGTCTTAACAAAATCAGAGAAGAAAACTTTCCTAGCCTAAAGAGGGAGATGACTATAAGCATATAAGAACATAATAGAACACCAATTATATTAGAACAGAAAAGAAAATCCTCCGACCACATAATAATCAAAATGCAAACTCTACAGAACAAAGGAAGAATATTAAAAGCATCGAGAGAAAAATGTCAGGTAACATACAAAGGCAGACCTACCATAATTTCACCTGACTTGTCAACAAAGACTCTAAATGCTAGAAGTACCTGGACAGATATATTGTAATCTGTACACAACCACAGATACCAACATAGAATACTATACCCAGCAAAATTCTCAATCACTGTAGATGGAGAAAACAAGGTTGTTCAAGATAAACCCAATCTGAAACAATATCTATCCATGAACCCAACCCTACAGAAAATACTAGAAGGAAAATTTCAACCCAAGAAGGATATTGACATCCAAGGAAACACAGGAAATAAATAATTCTATGCTAGCAAAAACAAGGAAATCACACACACACACACACACACACACACACACACACACACACACACACACAAACACCAACAACATCAAAATAACAAGAAATAACAATCACTGGTCACTAATATCTCTCAATACCATTGGAGTCATTTCCCTCCTCAAAAAGGCACAAGTTAATGGAATGGATACAAAAACAGGAGCCATCATTCTGGAACATACAAGAAACACACATCAGTCATGATGATAGACATTACCTCAGAATAAAGAGCTGGGAAAATGTTTGCCTAGCAATTGGATCCAAGAAGCAAGCTGGAGTAGCCATACTAATATCTAATAAAATAAACCTTCAACTAAAACTAATCAAAAATGATAGAAAAGGACACTTCATATTCAGGAAAGGAAAAAACTACCGAAAGGATATCTCAGTTCTGAACATCTGTGCCCTGAACACCATCATTTGTAAAAGAAACATTGCTAAAGCTTAAGTCGCACCGTCAAACCCCACACATTAATACTGGGAGCCTTCGACACCACAATATCGCCAATTGACAGGACATCTAGACAATAACTAAACAATGAACCTAATATATATTATGAATCAAATGGACCTAATAGACATATATACAATATTTCACACAGACATAAAGGAATATAGCTTCTTTGCAGAATCTCAGGGATCCTTCTCCAAAATTGAACACATAGTTAGTTGGTCACAAAGCAAGCACCAACTGATACAAGAAAATTGAAACAAAACCTTGTATCTTATCAAACTACCATGAATTAAAACTGTATTCAAAAACAAAAGAAACACTGGAAAACGTATACACTGCTGGAAATTGGAAAACTTTCTACTGAATGATCTCTGGTTCATGGAAGAAATAAAAAAATTAAAGACTTTCTAGAAGTCTGCCGAGGTCCAGCCTTGACACAGGATCAGAGTTCTCTACTGGAAGTAGGGATATCTGGAAGGCACATAATAAATATACACAGACTACTTTTGGTGTACAAACGGACAGGCAGTTTTTCAAGGCTTAAAGTTTCTCTCTCTTCTCTCTCACGTGCTCATTCGCTCACATCTTGAGGCTGCACGCACTCTGCATTCTCCTGCACACTCTGCTTTTCTCCTGTGTGCTCTTCTTTTCTCAAACTTCCACACTCCTACACACCTCTGTGCATTCCCCTTTCACCCACACACACTCTTCACACACATCTCACACACACCACATGCATTCTCCTTTCACCCACACACACACTCTCCACACACACCTCACATTCTCTCCTCACTCACTCTTCACGTTCTCTCTTCACCCACTTTCCACATGCTTTTCTCATGCTCTCTCTGTCTCGCTCTTCGTTCATTCTCCAAATTCACCTGACATGCTTCTTACTTGCTCTCCTGCCTTTCTCGTACCCCAGACTTTTATTGATACTCCAAAAGACATTGTATAACCATTGCCAAATCAAATTGAAAAAAAAAAAAACACATCCCACAAAGAATTAAGAATTAAAACTGTTCCCCAAAGTTTTAAGCTTCCCCTATTCCAAGGCCTGTGGCCAAAATAATAATAATTGCAAACTTATCATTTAAATTTTCACTTTTTACATATTATACTTTAGAGCTCAGAGCTCTGAGGTCAGCTATGTGCCTTCTCCTGTGAAGCTCTAATGATAAATGACATGGGCAAAGTTGCCAGGCAGTTGCCAGAATCAAGTTAACCCTTAACTCAGTAGTTCTGCTAACCTTCTGCTTCTCTACATTGGACACAATGACTCTCCTAAGAGTCCCAGTGTTTTGACTTAGTTTTACTAGTATAAGATTTTATGTATTCTATACTTGTTTATCCAGGAACCACTCTTAAATGTTGTGCAAAACTTATTTCATAACTTCAATAGTTTTTTTTTTCCTTTAGGGGGTTCCAATGTTTGCTCTAATTCATTTTCTAATAATTTCATCAACATTCTTTGCAAGTCAAGCATTAATCTGGAACTACCATTGTATAGTTATTGCATTGTTTCCAAGATGAGAACACACAGCATGCACCTGGTCCTTTAGGACTATGCTGTGCTATGCCCCGATGCCTAAAATTTTAATTGTTTTAGAAACATCACATTAAGGAAAACCTAGTTTCACAGAATTCACCAGAGCAGGGGAAATAAGTAATAAAGTCAGATATAATAGAGTAATTATGCACACCAAGGCCAACTGAATAGTAGTCCTGCACAAATGAAATCTATACAGCCATTGTCCAGGGCTAAGGTTAGGAGAAATGGGAACAATTTAAAAAAAAAAAAGAGCTGCTGTGGGAGACTGAGATGTCTCCATCCTGGCCTACTACAGGCAGGCCCTTATTTCAGATGGTGGGTCCCCTGGAGGGATTTGTCTCCTGCTTCTCAGGGTCCCAGATGCCATCCTTTTCTACAAGGAGCTGCCGGGCTTCTGAGAAGTCTCCATCACAGCCTACTGCAGACAGTCCCTGTAATTATATGCTGTCCCCAGCAGAAGTCAATGAAAAGGAAAGCACAACATACCTAAATTTATGACACACAAGGAAAGCAGTCCCAAGAGAAAAGTTAATAGCAACAACTGTCTCCATAAAGAAACTTAAAAGTTCTCATATCAGCAATTTTAAAAGTACACCTGAAATCTCTAGGGGAGAAAAAAGAAGATGCAAGCAAACCAAAGAAGAGTATAAGACAGAAAATAATCAAAATCAGTGCTGACATCAATCAGTTATAAACAAAGAATACAATAAAAAGAAACAACACAACCAAGAGGTTGTTCTTTATGTACATCAACCAGACAGACGATCCCTTTGCCGAACAAACTAAAAAGGCTAGAGACAGTATCCAAATAAAAATAATCAAAAATGAAAATGTAGACATAACAACAGACATGAAATTCAAAGAATCGTTAGGTCTTTAAAAGCCGGTACTCCGATGTTGAACAATTCTTTAGGTTCTTCTCAGCCCTGTGGGTTCTCTCAGTTGAGAATTCTCTGTTTAGCTCTGTTCCCCATATTTTGATAGGGTTATTTGGTTCTCTGGAGTCTAACTTCTTGAGTTCTTTGAATGTATTAGATATTAGCCCTCTATCAGACATAGGATTGGTAAAGATCTTTTCCCAATCTGTTGGTACCATTTTGTCCTACTGACAGTGTCCTTTGCCTTACAGAAGCTTTGCAATTTTCTGAGGTCCCATTTGTTGATTCTTGGTCTTAGAGCATAAGCCATTGGTGTTCTGTTCAGGAACTTTTCCCCTGTGCCCATGTGATAAAGAATTTTCCCCACTTTTTCTTCTAATAGATTCAGTGTATCTGGTTTTATGTGGAGGTCCTTGATCCAATTGGACTTGAGCTTTGCACAGGGAGATAGGAATGGATCATTTTGCATTCATCTACATGTTGACCTCCAGTTGAACCAGCACCATTTGTTGAAAATGCTCTCTTTTTTCCACTGGATAGTTTTAGCTCCTTTGTCAAAGATGAAGCGACCATAGGTAAGTGGGTTCATTTCTGGGTCTTCAATTCTAGTCATCAGGGAAATGCAAATCAAAACAACCCTGAGATTCCACCTCACACCAGTCAGAATGGCTAAGATCAAAAACTCAGGTGACAGCAGATGCTGGCAAGGATGTGGAGAAAGAGGAACACTCCTCCATGGCTGGTGGGATTGCAAGCTGGTACAACCACTCTGGAAATCAGTTTGGTGGACCCTCAGAAAAATGAACATAGTATTACCTGAGGATCCAGCTATACTACTCCTGGGCATATACCCAGAAGATGCTCCAACATGTAATAAGGACACATGCTCCACTATGTTCATAGCAGCCATATTTATAATAGCCAGAAGCTGGAAACAACCCAGATGTTCCTCAACAGAGGAATGGAATCAGAAAATGTGGTACATTTACACAATGGAATACTACTCACCTATTAAAAACAATGACTTCATGAACTTTGCAGGCAAATGAATGGAACTTGAAAATATCATCCTGAGTGAGGTAACCCAGACACAAAGAACAAACATGGTATGTAGTCACTGATAAGTGAATATTAGCCCAAATGTTCGGAATATCCAAGATTCAATTCATAGCCACTGTTGGACTGAGCGTGGGGTCTCATATGGTGGAGTTAGAGAAGGGACTGAAGGAGATGAGGGAGTTTGCAGCCCCATGGAGGGAGCAACACTGTCAACTGACTAGACCACGCGGTGTTCCTGGAGACTGGACCACCAACCAAAGAATACACATGGAGGGACTCATGGTGCTGGCCACATATGTGGCAGAGGAAGGCCTCGATGTCCATCAGTGGCAGAAGAGGCCCTTGGGCCTGAGGTTGTTAGATACCCCAGCCTAGGGGAATGCCAGGGAGGGAAGAGGGGAGTGGGTAGGTGAGTGGGGGAATACTCTCATAGAGGCAGGGTGAGAGGGGTTGGGATAGGGGTTTCCAAAGGGGTGACCTGGAAAGGGAAATCTATTTGAAATGCAAATAAAGTATAAAAAAAAAAAAAAAAAAAAGCTTGTACTCCAGAAAACTAAAAAATCGTAATGAAATGGATGATTTTTTTTATAGGGTTAATTGAGTGTCCCACCCTGCCACAGGGCTAGAGCAACTTGTGGAGGCAGGATGTGGGAAGCTTGACTGTGCTTATCCCAGGCACTGGGTCATATCAGGCTATGGGAAGCTGCTGGACACCACTCTGGGGGTGGCAGAGTGCAGTATGAGGTCATGGGGACAGTTGCAGCTGGCTCGTGGGTCAGTGAGCCTGCTCTGAGGCCTGGGCCATCTGGTTCCCTGCTCTTTTGACACCTAGGAGCTGCTGGGAGCCAGGGAAGAGCTGAGAACAAATTGGGGGCCCGCAGGCTGGATCTAGCCCCAGGGCCAAAGGGGAAGAAGGGGGGGAGCTCCGACAAGGTCCCACAGGAAGAAGAGTCCTTGGCTTGTCAATGGCTGGCTGGGCTTCGTGGTCATGGCTGGGAATGTAGAGGCCTTGTACAGGAGATTAGCTGTGGCTCCATAGTCATAGGCCTTCTCTATCGATCCCCATGGCAGATCCTGGTGAAGAGACAGTCCATGGCTTTAAGACATTTATTGTCATGGCAGAAAGTAGATGACTACAAAACATACCCCACTTCTCAGGGGTGGGCCTGAGGTTAAATACTTTTTGCAGGGAGGAGTGTCTGGGAAGGAAAGTTTAATTGGCTAAGCCTCCAGGCCTTTAGGTGCCTCATTAAAATGGAGATCTGTCTTGAGGCTATGTGACTTGTGGTCAAACCCTCTACCTGCTGAGAGGCTAAGGGCGTTACCCTTATGTGACTAATAACCACTAATCTATGGAGGGCTGCAGCCTTGTGCCAGGAGCCTGGTGTCCAGGATCATGCTAAAATGCCCTCCATCCCTTCAGGGTCACGGGGGTATCAAGCCTGTGCTCCACCAGGAACCAGGCTGCTGTTCACAGTCCTACAATATTTGAAACAGATATTACTTATCAAATATAAATCAAGATCAGATAAACTGTTTAAACAGCCCTGAAACCCCTAAGGAAATAGAAGCAGTCATTAAAACTCTCTCAAACAAAACAAGCCCAGGGCCAGATGGTTTTAGTTCAGAATTCCACCAGATCTCCAAAGACGAATTAATACCAAAACTCCTCAAACTATTCCACAATATATAAACCAAAATAACACTGCCAAACTAACTATATAAAGGCAGAGTCACTCTGATACCTAAACCACACAAAGTCTCAACAAAGAAAAAGAATTTTGGATCGATTTCTCTTGTGAACATTGAATAAAATAAAATACAGGCAAACCAAATCCAAGAACACATCAAAATACAAGCAAACCAAATCCAAGAACACATCAAAAATATTATCCATCATGATCAAGTAGGCTTCATTCTAGGTGATGGTTCAATATTTATAAATTCATCAATGTAATGAACCATATAAACAAACTGCAGAAAAAATTCACATGATCATCACATTAGATGCTGAAAAAAGCCCTTGACAAAATACAACACCCCTTCAAGTAAAAGAGTTAGAAAGATCATACCTAAGGTACATACCTAAGCAGAATCAAAACAATATACAGCAAGCCAATAGCCAACATCAAATTAAATGGAGAGAAACTTAAAGCAATTCCACAAAATCAGTTGCAAGACAAGGCTGTCCAGTCTCTCATGATTTATTATTGTGAGAGCAATAAGACAACTAAAGGAGATCAAGAGGATACAAATTGGAAAGGAAGAAGTCAAAGCTATTTGTGGATGATACGGTAGTATATATAAGCAACTGCAAAAATTCTGCCAGACAACTCGTACAGCTGATAAATACCTTTACTCAAGAGGTTGGATAAAAATTAATTTTAATAAATCAGTAGCTCTCTTTTATACAAATAGAAATGGGCTAAGAAAGAAATTGGGGAAACGACACCCTTTTCAATAGCTATGGATAATATAAAATATTGTGGTGTAACTCTAATCAAGCAAATGAAAGACATATATGATAGGAACCTTAAATTCCTGAAGAAAGAAATTGAGGAAGATATTAGAAGATACAAAGATCCCCCATGCTTATGAACCTGTAGTATTAACACAATGAAAATGGTCATCTTACCAAAACAGATTTACAGATTCAATGCAGTTTCAACCAAAACTCCAACACAATTATTTACTGACCTTGGCAGCACAATTCTCAACTTGATATGGAAGAAAAAACAAGTATATCTAAAAATAAACCTAAACATTGAAAGAACTTCTGGAGGCATCATCATCCCTGACTTTAAGCTGTACTACAGTGCAATAATGGTAAAAACTATTGGTATTGGCATTGGTATTGGTATTGGTACAGAAACAGAGAATCTGATTAATGGAATGGAATTGAATATTCTGAAATAAACCCACATACCTATGGATACTTGAATTTTGACAAAGAAGGCAAAACCATACAGTGGATAAAAGAAAGCATCTTCAGTAAACATTTCTGGTCTAACTGTGTATCTACATATAGAAGAATGTAAATGTGTACATAGCTATCACCCTGCACAAATCTCAAGTCCAAATGGATAAAACACCTCAATGTAAAACTGGGCACACTAAATCTAATAGAATAGAAATAGGGGGTATAGCATTGTACTCACTGGTATCGGAGGCAACTTCCTGAACAGAACACCAATGGCTCAGGCTCTAAGAGCAACAATAAATAAATGGGACTTCATGAAACTGGAAACTTCTGTAAGATAGGACAAAAGGGCAACCTACAGATTGGGAAAGGATCTTCAACAACTCAACATCTGACGGTGGCTAATATCAAAGTAGTTATAAAGAACTCAAGAAGTTAGACACCAACAACCCAAATAATCCAAATGAAAAATGGGGTATAGATCTAAACAGAGAATTCTCAACAAAGGAATCTCCAATGGCTGAGAAGCACTTAAAGAAAAGTTCAAAGACATGAGTTATCATGGAAATGCAAATCAAACAACTTTGAGATTCTATTTTACACAAATCAGAATGGCTAAGACCAAAAACTCAAATGATAGCACATGTTGGTGAGGATGTGGATCAAGGAGAACACTTCTCCATTGCTGGTGGAAGTGCAAACTCATACAATCACTATGGAAATCATTTTGTTGGTTTCTCAGAAAATGGGGAATAATTTTACCTCAAGACCCACCTATACTGCTCCTAGGCAAACACTCAAAAGATGCTCTGGTGTACCAGAATGGCACTTGTTCAACTATGGTCATTGCCACTTTATTCATAATAGCCAAACTGGAAACAACTCAGATGATGGATAATGAAAATGTGGTACATCTACACAATGGAATACTATTTAACTGTGTGTATATAAAGACATCTTGAATTTTTCAGTCCAATGGATAGAACTTGAGAATATTATCTTGAGTGAGGTGGTGAGCCCCAAAAGTACATGCATGGTACTCACTTATAAGTGGATATTAACCATAACATACAGGATACCAACACTATTATTCACAGACCCAAAAAAGCTAATCAAGGAGGCCCAAAGGAGGATGCTTGAATCTCACTTAGAGCAGGGAATAAAGTAATTGTAGAGGGAGGATGTAGGGAGGGAACTGTGTGGGTAAGGAAATGGGAAAGGGATTAGGGGTTGTGGTTTGGGATAAGGTGTGGGGAGAGACAGGAGAAAGGGCCAGAAGGCCATGAGAATGAATGAAAACCTGCAACTTAGCTTCTCTAGGACCTTCCAGAGACCTAGGTTAGAGGGAGCTCCCAAGAATTAATATGACCTTAGCTCAGACTCATAGCAGTGGGGATATGGAGCCTGAAGAGCTCCTATAGCTAGGCTGGCACCCCAGTGGGGTGAAAGGGACACCAACCTACCCACAAAACTTTAGACTGAAAGTATCCTGTCTACAGAAATGCAGAGATAGGGAATGGAGCAGTCTGTGGGAATGGCCAAGCCATAACAGGCCCAACTAGAGACCCATCACATGGGCAAGCACCAGTCCCTGACACTATTATGAAACTTTGTTATGCTTGAAAACAGGAGTCTGCCGTAGCTGTCCTCTGAGAGTCTCCACCTAATGTCTGACTCAAATAGATTCAGAGACCCACATCCAATCATTGGATGGAGCTTGGGGACATTTATGGAAGAGTTGTGGGAAGGATTCAGTTGATAGTAACTCCTTAGGAAGACTGACAGATTCAATTAATCTGGATCATTAGGAGGACACTCAGAGACTGAATCACCAACCATAGAGCATACAAGCATAGCCCCCACTCCCCAATATATGTAGCAGATGTGCAGCTTGGTCTTCATGTGAGTCTCGAAAAACTCTAGGGGGACTGTTCCTAAAGCTATTGCCTGTGTGTGAAATACATTACTCTAGTTGGGCTGCCTTGTCAGGCCTCAGAGGGAGAAGATGCTCCTAGCTCTGTAGAGACCTGATGTGCCAGAGTGGGGCAATATCAAATGAGGGCCTCCACCGTCTCAGAAGAGAAGATGAGGATGGTTTGGATGAGGGACTGGGTAGGGGGGATTGGATGGGGGCAAGGATTGGGAGGTAAAGTGAATAAATAAATAAATAATTGTGAAAACATCAAAAAGAAAAAAGTCACTTCCAATTCTTCTTTCAGTGATAGGAACATATACTGCAGAATTTTATAGGACTCCCAAGTAATGTGGGAGAAAAATACCCAATTTGGTACAAAGGGAATATGAAAAGAAATAACACTGAATGTTAAAGATCAAATTTTGTTTCCACAACCCCAGTGCCCCTTTTTCTTAGGAACAAGGCCACTTATATCTTCATTTCTGAGGTTATCTTTAAGGCCTGAGCTATCTCCCTACTCCACTCCCACCCCTACACACACACACACACACACACACACACACACACACACACACACACACCCCTGCCCTAAGACAGAGTTTCTGTGTAGCCTGGCTACTCTAGAACTTACTCTGTAGAGCAGGCTGGCTTTGAACTCACAGGGATCTTCCTCCCTTTGTCTCCCAAGTACTGGCATTAAAGGCATGTCACAACAGTCTGTGCTGCCAATAAAGGCCTTGAGTTCATGGTCTGTGGTCTCAAAGAAATCCACAATGTCTCTTGTCTGCAATACCACCAAAGTCCATGTAGATGGCCAGTCTGCACTCCTACCTGAAGACATGTTGGTGTCCATGAGTCAGACTGCTGAAAGTCAACCCATGTGACCCATGCCTTGGAGGCCATGCTGATGTCCAGGACCTAGGATACTGCCAAGGGTCATGATAGTATCCATGGCCTATGCTATCATCACAAACTATGTAGAAGTCAATGATCCTACTGACTGTAAAGGGCAAGGATGCTACTTCTACAGTGGCATTAATGACTGTAGACTCAGAGTTGATAAAGAGACATACAAGGCTTCTGTGAAAATCCCCTACCTCCACCTACCTCCTCAAACAGTTATGCTTTAGGCAGGAAGCCATTCAAGAGTATTCTTAAAAATGTGATAAGCATATTAATGTGTAGTCCCCCACAATTGATGGCTTCTGACAGGGGTGCAGATAGGGAAGGACTCAGTTTTCTTTAAGGGGATGGCTACTAGGCATTTGACCATGTTCCGGTTAGTATATGGGCAATACAAATTGGACTTGTGGGTTTTTTTCTTTTTGTGTGTGTGTGGGGGGGTGAGGTTATAAGGGTCAGAGGACAAACCACCTGCAAGGCCTGGAAAATGCATGTGATTGGGTGCATTATGTGAATTCCCAAATAATCAAGTAAAATATCATGTTGAAAAAATAAAGAAACAGGGTCACTGACATATAATCAATAAGGCAAACAGGAGGTCATAGTAGAATGAGATGATCATTTAGTCACTCATGACATGGGCAAATATAAAGTGATGATTTGTAATAACAACATACAGAAAAAGCAAGTCCCAGTGACAGACTCAGAAATGGCACTGATATATCAGACAGCAAACAGTATCTGTCATCCCCAGAATCTGTTAAGGAACAAAAGAGAACACAGAGGCATCTTATTCAGAGTTCTAGCCTCCAGTAATACAAGAAAATAACACAAAGGGCTTTTCATGTTTTATTTTTTACATTATGTAATATATTATACACATTGATTTATTTTATAAAACACATATATGCAGTACACATAAAGGATATATATAAAAGTAAATATTAATATGTATTGGAGTATATAAAACATAAGAATTAATTAAATATATCAGTGTAGATATAATAAAATTGAAGATATTTTCACCAAAACACTTTTACTGTGGTAATTACTCCAAGTCATATTTCCTAATGATTATTTCCTCCTTTTTTATATTTGCAATTTTCTTTTTTATGAAATTATTTGACCTTGTACGGTTTAAATTATTATTTATTTTTATTTTTTTAAATATGGGTTTTAGTGAAATAGATTTACGTTATTTTCCCTCCCACTTTTCTCCCTCTTGCTTCTTCAAGCTGCCTTCCATTTAACCCCTCCCATGCTCCTAACTTTGAAATGTTTTCACATACACATACACACACACACACACAAACACACACACACACACACACACACACACACACACACACACACACACACACACACACACTGGGTCAGCCCAGTTTTGTTGGTGGTTTGTATATGATTTCAAGACTGACCACTCTCACCCAGGAGCCATTACTTGCCAGTAATTCTCTCTCTAGAGGTGGGACTGCAAAATTGATAATGCCATTTATGGCCACATTTATGCAGACATTTACAAAAAATACTGTTCCACAGTAGACTTCCTGGTATTCTGGATCTTACAATCTTTGTTTGTCTTTTGTTGGTGGTGGTGGTGGTGGTGGTGATGGTGGTGGTGGTGGTGGTGGTGGTGGTGGTGGTGGTGGTGGTGGTTGTGGTGGTGGTTTGTGTGTGTTTGTGTGTGGGTTTTCCTTCGGTTGAAAAGCAACTTTTTTCATACAATATATCCTGATTGCAGTTTCCTCTTCCTATGCTGAGAATTCCTCCCCACCTCTCCTCCCATCTGAATCCACTCCATTTCTTTCATTAGAATAGAACAGGCTTTTAGGAGATAACAACGAAGCACAGCAAAATAAAACAAAGAAGGATAAAGCAAACATCATCATAGAGAAATTGGGCAAGGGAAAACAACAGAAGGAAAACAGCCCAGGAGAAGGCACAGAAATGAGAGCTGCATTCCTTCACACACTCAAGGTTTTCATAAAAATACTAAACTGAAAACTATAATATATGTGCAGATGACCTGGTGCAGACCTGTGTAGGCTCTGTGCTTGCTGCTTGTGTCTCTGATTCATATGATATTTGCTCATTTGATTGAGAGAGACTTGTTCTGCTGGTGTCCTTCATCTCTGTCTACTTCCTTTTACACTCTTTCTGCTTCCTCTTTTCCAGGGTGTCTTGACGTCTGAGTGAAGGGATCTAACCGAGACATCCCATTTAGAGCTGACACGTTGATATTTCAAGCTGCCTAGTTTGCAGAACTTTGTTGAGATTGCTGTAGGAAACCACTTTATACCTTGCCAGCTAAACTGAGATACGAAACATGATGAGTGAGTTCAAAAACATCTTTTCTTTGTTTGGTAGTATGTTTGCATCTGTGTCATCTATGATCAGCACCATGGTAAAGAACATGGTGTATCAAGGAAAAAATTGCCAAAGAAAAATATATCTAGATGTTTTTATATATGTAGACTTTATATAGACTATATTCTGAGGCAAATACTAAAGATTAAACTTTCACTGTGCTAGTAAGTATTCAGAGCCTACAAATGCTACAAAGCCTAAAATGCCTCAGAGTGTGGGTTTGATTGTTTTCTATGTGTGTGTTTGTGTGTTTAAGTGTTAGGGAGACAACCATCAAACATGGTGGTATACATTAGTGTGCAATATTTAAAAAAACACGGGTAAGGAGTGTTTTTCCTCAGCAGGAACTGATGTCATGCTTTAAGTGAGGAGGAACAGATGTGAGGAACTATGATACCCTCTAGACACCATGATGCAATAACAAGAGTACTTTAGTCCAAGAAGTAGAATGCAGGAGGATGGGTCCTGGCTTCTTCCACAGGCTCAAACTCAACGCATTTAAAGTGGAGACAATATGAAAATACGGCCAGGCTTTGATGGGACTGGGTATTTTAATTTACTGTGAAGTAGGTCAGTGAGTGTGTCCTGTAACAGCAGACTGGCAAGCTCTGCTGTGATACTGAGCACTGCTAAGGACAAAGGAGACGTTCTCAGGTCAGCTTCTGTCCCTCCTGACTGTGTTTTTTTAGGGAGATAATCGCCAGCTACACCAAAGTCCATCACATGAGAAACTCTTCTTCCCAGGGCTCACATTAGTAAGTTGCTGAAACTGGCCTGAGTCAATAGCTTTTCCAAACCTATCCCTCAGCTTTAGAACTTAAGGATTATGTTCTACAGAGTTAATGGATGCTGTTTCAGCTCCAGCAGTTAAATACCCAATCTGAGTGCTCTCCTAAGGAATGGAGAATTACTCAGTTCTAATAAATAGCTCACCCTTGGGCCTTTGGACCCTAGACCTTCTGAATATATCAAGCTGACAAATAATAAGTTCTCATCTTCCTTAACTTTCAGAGCCTGAAAAATAATCTGGTACTCCTGGGGAAAATGAGTTCATAGAGCAAAATAACAAGACTTAGAAAATAAAGATGTTTCTCACTGTCATCCTAATTTAAGAATATGATTAAAAGACATAGAATCAAGATAATATAGATAAATGCACTAAATAATCTTACATTGCATTTTAGAGGTAGGCTGGGAAGGCAGATTAAGACATACAAATATGGCAAATTCTAATTTTGTTTTTTAAATGTAGAAATCAACTCATAAATAATTTTAAACAAGTGATTTAAAATAGGACATAATACAAAATCTGTGATGCTAACAGGTCTAAATAAATTATATATATATATGGGTTTTTGGGTCTCTCGTCCACTCTGCCATAGGGCTTGGTTGCTTGAGGAGGCTAGACACGGGAAGTTTGACTGCGCTTACCCCATACTGTTACCTCGTGGGTGTCAGGCTATGGGGAAGCTATGGGACACTGCTCAAGGGGTGGGGAAGCACAGTCTGAAGTCCACGGGACAGGTGTTGGTTGCTCCAAGTTCTCTGGGGCCTGTAGGGAGGCTGGGGCCATCTGGTTCTCAGGCTCTTGGACAACCAGGCAGAAGAGCTGAGAATGGAGTGGGGGTCTACAAGCTGGATCTAGCCTGGGTGAGAGGGAAAAGAGGGGAGAGCTCAGGCTGGATCCCATGAGAATGAGTCCTTGGCTAGCTGGCAGGCAGCTGGTTGAGTTTGGCTTCGTGATGGCCGTGGCTGGGAACACAGAGAGGCCTTCTATGGGAGATTAGACAGAGGCTCTATAGGCAAAGGCCTCCATGGCTCCCCACTGAGGATGCTGATTAAATTGGCAGTCCATGGTTTTAAGGAATTTATTGTCATGATGGAAAGTGAATGTGAAAAACCATACCCCACTTCTCAGGGTGAGCCTGAGGTTAAATACCTTTTCCAGGGAGGAGTTACTGGGAAGAAGAGCTTATTGGATCAGTCCTCCAGGCCTTTAGGTACCTCATTAAACTGGAAATCTGACTTGAGGCTATGTGACCACAAGTCACATCCTCTACCTGTAGAGGGGCTTGGGACATTGCCCTTATGTGACTGATGGCCACAAATCTATGGAGGGCTGTGGCCTCTTACTAGGAGCCTGTCTTCCAGGGAGTGGGGAAAATGCCTCTGGCCCTTTAGAGTCACCAGGATTTCTAGCTTTAGCTCAACCAGGAACCAGGCTGCCTTTCATGGTCCTACAATATATTATGTACTAAATATTTATATTACATATTATATGTGGACAACCTTAATGCTCACAAACAAATTATGATACTGTAGGAACAACCTGTTTTTCTTTATGCTGATTAAGGATTGTAAGAATCAGAGAGGTTGGGGATACAGCATGAATATACCCCACAGAATCAACTAAGCAGGGCTCATAGGAGCTCACAGAGCCACAGCCACAACCACAGAGTCTGATGTACTAGGCCCTAAGCATACAGGTGATAGTTCTTTACCTTGGAATTTTTGTTGGGCACTTAACAATGAAAATGGGGTGTCTCTAACTCTTTTGTCTGCTAGTAGGATTTTTCCTGCAATTGGATTGCCTCAATCAGACTTGATATGAGGGTCTTGTTGATATGATAGTCTTATTGGACCTTGTTATGTCGTATTTGGTTGATCTTACTGAGAGGCCTGGTCTTTTCTTAAGGGAAACAGAAGCAGTGGGTCTTGGGAAGAAAGCAGTTGGGGAGGCTAATAGTAGTGGGGCACAAGAGGCTGCAGCTAGCATATATTGTATAGGAGAAGAATATACAAATAAAAATTTTAAAAGAAGAAGAAAGAAAGAAAGAAAGAAAGAAAGAAAGAAAGAAAGAAAGAAAGAAAGAGAAAGAAAAAAGAAAGAAAGAAAACAAAAGGAGAGTGTTTCTTCTAGCCCACAGCTCCACTTGTAATTGCTGATAGGCATACCACTCCCCAACCCCACAGGTATGCCTGAATCCCAGAAGGCCTGCTCCAACCTGGAACACACAGGTGAGACATCCATACCCCAATACCCCTACCTGTAGTGCCCCAGCAAGCTGAGCTCTGCCTTGCCCTATCGAGACTCCATCTTCATTCCATTATACAACTCCACCTGACATTGAAGGTCTGCACCCCATACTCCAGCCCAAAGCTTTACCTATCTTTAGGGAGGTCTGCAGCAATCCAGGACAACCAATTCCAAAGGTTTACTAGTCCCAGAAACTACCAGGCTGGTCAACACCTGAGACAACCATATGGCAAATGGCAAAAGGCAAGCACAAGAATATAATCAATAAAAGTCAATGAAATGTGGCATCAACAAAACTCAGCCATCTTACTATGGCAAGCCCTAGATATCTGAACACACCTGAAGAACAAAACTGTGACCTTAAATCACATCTCATGAAAACTATAGAGGTATTTAAAGAGGATGGATATATATATCTTTAATATAGATAAACACAACCAAAAAGGTAGGTGCCTTTAAAAATGAAACAAGTAAATCTCTTAAAGAAATTCACCAGTCACCAAAGTAAATGGAGAGAAACTCGAATCAATCCCACTAAAATCAGGGACTAGACAAGGCTGCCCTCTCTCTCCCTATCTATTCAATATAGTAATTGAAGTTCTAGCTAGAGCAATTAGACAACAAAAGGAGGTCAAAGGGATACAAATTGGAAAGGAAGAAATCAAAATTCACTATTTGCAGACGATATGATCATATACTTAAGTGACCTGAAAAACTCCACCGGAGAATTGCTGCAGCTGATAAACAACTTCAGCAAAGTGGCCAGATATAAAATTAACTCAAACAAATCAGTAGCCTTCCTATACTTGAGTATAAACAGGCTGAGAAAGAAATTAGGGAAATGACACCCTTCACAATAGTCACAAACAATATAAAGTATCTTGGTGTGACTCTAACCAAGCAAGTGAAAGATCTGTATGACAAGAACTTAAAGTCTCTGAAGAAAGAAATCAAAGAAGACCTCAGAAGGTGGAAAGATCTCCCATGCTCATGGATTGGGAGGATTAATATAGTAAAAATGGCCATCCTGCCAAAAGCAATCTACACATTCAATGCAATCCCCATCAAAATTCCAACTCAATTCTTCATAGACTTAGAAAGAGCAGTTCTCAAATTCATTTGGAACACCAAAAAACCCAGGATAGCAAAAGCTATTCTCAACAAA
The DNA here is from genome assembly GCA_028551405.1 of Uromys caudimaculatus. Classification (NCBI taxonomy): domain Eukaryota; kingdom Metazoa; phylum Chordata; class Mammalia; order Rodentia; family Muridae; genus Uromys; species Uromys caudimaculatus. Next base: position 96,647,552 of record CM052706.1, on the reverse strand, counting down.
AAAAGAACTGGGGGAATCAGCATTCCTGACCTTAAGCTGTACTACAGAGCAGTAGTGATAAAAACTGCATGGTATTGGTGCAGTGACAGGCAGGCAGATCAATGGAATAGAATTGAAGACCCAGAAATGAATCCACACACTTATGGTCACTTGATTTTCGACAAAGGAGCTAAAACCATCCAGTGGAAAAAAAGACAGCATTTTCAACAAATGGTGCTGGGTCATCTGGCGGTCTACATGTAGAATGAGAATTGATCCATTCCTATCTCCCTGTACAAAGCTCAAGTCCAAGTGGATCAAGGACCTCCACATAAAATCAGATACACTGAACCTAATAGAAGAGAAAGTGGTGGAAAGTCTTGAACACCTTGGTACAGGGGAAAAGTTCCTGAACAGAACACCAAAGGCTTATACTC
>CM052706.1:96636517-96647036 GCA_028551405.1 Uromys caudimaculatus | reverse complement strand
AATCAGTTTTGGTGGACCCTCAGGAAAATGGACATAATATTATCTGAGCACCCAACTATACCACTCCTGGGCATATACCCAGAAGATGCTCCAACATGTAATAAAGACACATGTTCCACTATGTTCATAGCAGCCATATTTATAATAGCCAGAAGCTGGAAACAACCCAGATGTCCCTCATCAGAGAAATGGATACAGAAAATGTGGTACATTTACACAATGGAGTACTACTCAGTTATTAAAAACAATGACTTAATGAAATTTGCAGGCAAATGGATGGAACTTGAAAATATCATCCTGAACAAGGTAACTCAGTCACAAAAGAAGGAACATGGTATGTACTCACTGATAAGTGGATATTAGAGCCCAAAAGTCCAGAATACTGAAGTTCCACTTTACAGTAACTGCTGGACTGTGAGTGAGGTCCCAGATGGAGGAGTTGGAGAAGGGACTGAAGAAGCTGAGGGAGTTTGCAGCCCCATGGAGGGAGCAACAGTGTCAACTGGCCTTAACCCCAGGTGCTTCTGGGGACTGGACCACCAAACAAAGAATACACATGGAGGGACCCATGATTCAGACCACATATGTGGCAGAGGAGGGCCTTTTTGGCCATCAGGGGGAGGAGAGGCCCTTGGGCTGAGGGTGTTAGAGGTCCCAGTAAAGGGGAATGTCAAGGTGGGAATATGGGAGTGGGTGGGCAGGTGGGTGGGAGGTGGAATACCCTCATAGAGGTGGGGGAGGAGGCGGGCATATGGGGTTTCCAAACAGGAGACCTAGAAAGCGGGAAACATTGGAATTGTAAATAAAGTATCAAAAAATAAAAGGAAAAACAAAGAATGGAATTAAAGAAAAAAAAAGAAATTCAGGAAAATACATTCAAACAGATGAAGGAAACAAAAGTATCTAAGAGTTAAAAACTGAAATAGAAACAATACAGAAAACATAAATGGAGGCAACTCTGAAGATGTAAAATCTAGGAAAGAGATCAAGTGCTACAAACACAACCATCACCAACAGAATATCAGAGATGGAAGAGAGAATCTCTCCACAGAAGATAACATAGAAAAAACTGATTCATCAGTCAAAGAAAATGCCAAATATAAGTTTCCTAACTCAAAACATCCAGGTAATTTGGGACAATATGAAAAGACTAGACCTAAGAATAATAGAAATAGAAGAGGGAGAAGATTCCCAGCTAAAAAGGCCAGTAAATATCTTCAGCAAAATCATAGAAAGAAAAATTCCCTGTCCTAAAGAGATGGCTCTAACCATATAAGAAGCTTAAAGAACATCAAATAGGTTAAACTAGAAAAAAAAATCCTTCTGACACATGATAAATAAAACACATGATAATAGAAAACAAGGAAATAATATTAAAAGCTGTAAGGGAAAAAGGCCAAGAAACATGTAAAGGCCAAGTAACATGTAAAGACAGATATATCAGAATTACACCTGACTTCACCTCAGAGACTCTAAAAGCCAGAAGACCCTGGACAGATGTCTTGCAGACTCTAAAGGAACACCGATGCCAGCTCAGACTACTATATTCTGCAAAATCATCAGGCATGATAGACGGAGAAACCAAGATATTTCATGGCAAAACCAAATTTAAACAATATCTTTCTACTTCTCTAGCCCTATGGAGGATACTAAAAGGAAAACTCTAACACAAGGAGGGTGACTACACCCATGAAAACACAAGAAATTAATCATCTCACAGCAAAATCAAAAGAGAATCACACACAGTACCACTACTTATATCAAAATAAAAGGAACTAACAACCATTGGTCATTAATATCTCTTAACATCAATGGACTAAATTCACCAAGAAAAGGACACAGGCTAAAAGAACAGATACATAATCAGGATCCATTGTTCTGCTGTATACAAGAGACATACCTCAGCAACAGATAGTCACTGCATCAGAATAAAGGGCTAGAAAAAGATTTCCAAGCCAATGGACCAGGAAATAAGATATAGTAGCAATTCTAATATCTGATAAAATAGCCTTTCAACCAAAAATAATCAAAAGAAATGGGGAAGGACACTTTCTACTTATCAAAGGAAAAATCTATCACGATGGTATCTCAGTTCTGATTATCTGTGCCCCAGATGCAAAGGCATGCATCCACATTTCTAAAAGAAACTTTACTATAAGGACAATGGAAAAAAGAAGGCTTCTTCTCTGTCTGCTCTCACTACTTCTTCAGGATTCTAGTTTATACAGAAGACTAGCTGAAATATCTAGTCTCATTGACCTAAGCAACTACTAAATTTATGGACTTCATATTCACACTGCCCATTGCTAGGTTAGTAGTACTGCAGACTGAAAGTCATTCCGAGAATTTCTCTTAATATATAGATATATTCCATATGTACTGTGACTCTAGAGAACCCTGACTATGTACCAAATGTATTTAACAGATTTTTCACCCCCAAACAAAAGAATTAACATTCTTCTCAGAACCTTGCATAACCTAGTCCAAAATGGACCACAAAATCGGGCACAAGGTAATCCTCAACAGAAACTCGGGGTAATAAGACAACAGGAGATCAAGTGGACATAAATTGGAAAGGAAGAAGTCAAAGCATCACTATTCAAAGATGATATGATAGTGTACATAAGAGGTCCTCAAAATTCTACCAGAGAACTTCTACACCATAGTGACTGGATAAAAAACTTAAGTCAAGGAATCCAGTAGGTCCTCTTTATAAAAATGATAAGCATGCTGAGAAAGAAATTAGGCAAACAACATGCTTCATAGTAGCCACAAATAACATAAAATATCTTTGTGTAACTCTATCAAAGCAAGTGAAAGATCTATATGATCTCCAAGTCCCTGAAGAAAAGAATTGAAGAAGATATCAAATCAAGGAAAGATATATACAATGTTCATGGATCCATAGGTTTAATATAATGAAATAGCCATATCAGAAAAGGAATCTACAGATTTAATATAGTTCCCCTCAAATCCCAACACAATTATTTACCGAATGTGGGAGAGTAATTCTTAACTTCATTCAGAAAACAAAAACAAAACAAAACAAACAAACAAACAAACAAATAAAAATACCAAACAACCCCAGGGTAGCCAAAACAATCCTGGACAATTAAAGAACTTCTGGAGGGATCATCATCCCTGACCTTAACCTGTACTGCAAAGCAATAGTGATAAAAACTGCATAGTATTGGAACAGAGACAGGCAGATCAATGAAATCACACAAAGACCCAGAAAGAAACCCACACACCTGTGGACACTTGACTTTTGATGAACAAGCTAAAACACACAAGGGAAAAAGAAAGCATCTTCAATAATGGTGCTAGATTAACTGGGTATCTGCATGTAGAAGAATGCAAATAGATCTATATTTATCAGGTTGCACAAAACTGAAGTCCAAATAGATCAAGGACTTCAAAGTAAAACTGGATACAATAAATCTAATAGAAGAGAAATTGGGAAGTAGCCTTGAACACATTGGTACAGAACACAGGTTCCTGAACAGAACACCAATTGCTCAGGCTCTAAGATCAATCATTGATAAATGGGACCTCATTAAACTGAAAAGCTTCTGTAAAGCAAAGGACACTGTCAGTAGAACAAAATGGCAGATTAAATTACAGATTAGGAAAAATCTTCATTAGCCCTACATTCAACAGAGGGCTAATATCCAAAATATATAAAGAACTCAAGAAGTTAGACTCTAATAAACCAAATAAGCCAATTAAAATTGGGGTAAAAAGCTAAACAGAGAAGTCTCAACAGAGGAATATCAAATCACCAAGAAATACTTAAATGTTCAAAATCCTTAATCATCAGGGAAATGCAAAGCAAAACCATCCTGAGATTCCACCTCACAGAAATTAGAATGGCTAAACGACAGCACATGCTGGAAAGGATGTGGAAAAAAAGAAACACTTCTCCATTGCCGGTGGGATTGCAAACTTGTACAACCACTCTGAAAATCAATCTGGCACTTCCTCAGAAAATTGGAAATAGTTTTAACTCAAGACCCAGCTATACTGCTCCTGGGCATATATCCAAAAGATGCTCCACTATACCACAAGAACATGTGCTCCACTGTGTTCATAGCAGCTTTATTTGTAAGAGCCAAAATCTAGACAAAAACCAGATATCTCTCAACAGAAGAATGGATACAGGAAACATGGTTCATTTAAAGAATGGAATACTATTTAGCTATTAAAAACAAGGACGTCATGAATTTTGTAGGCAGATGCATGGAACTTGAAAAATGTCAACATGAATGAGGTAACTCAAACCCCAACAACATGTATGGTATGTGCATACTGATAAGTGGATATTAGCCGTAAAGTACAGGATACCCTTGATACACCCCACAGCCCCAAAGAAGTTAAAAAGTAAGGAAGGCCTAAGCAAGGGTGCCAGAATCTCACTGAGAATGGGGAATAAAATAGGTATAGAAAGCAGGGGGAGGGAGGAAATTGGGTGAGAGAGGAGAGAGGGAGTGGAGCAGATTTGGGGTGCAAAAGCAGGTGTGGAGAAAGACAGTAGACGGCCAGAAGGCCAGGAGAATGAATGAAAGTCTGGAGAGGCTGGGGGTAGGAGATTGGGAGATATCTCTAGGAAGTACCAGAGACCTGGGATGTCCAAGGCTCTCAGGAGTCAATTCAGGTGATCTTAGTGTACAAGTCTAACAGTGGGGACATGGAACCCGAAGAAGCCACCTCCTTTGCCAGGCAGCACCCTCATTGGAGTGATAAGGATACCAACCTACCCATCAAATTTTGACCTAAAATTTGTCCTGTCTACAAGAAATGCAGGAGCAAAGATGGAGTAGTGACTGAGGGAATGGCCCAGCAATAACTGACACAATTGAGACCCATCTCATACACAAGAACCAATTCCTCACACTCTGTTATGCTTGCAAGAGGATCGTAGCATAACTGTTCTCTGAGAGGTTCCACCAAGCAGCTGACTGAATCAGATGTAAAGACCCACAGCCAAATATTGGATGGAGCTCTGGGATTCTTATAGAAGAGCTGGAGGAAGAACTGAAGGTCCTGAAGGGGATAGGAACTCCACAGGAAGACCAACAGAATCAACTAATCTGGACCCATGGGAGCAATTTGAGACTGAGCTACTAAGCAAATCATACATGGGATGGTCCAAGTTCTCAGCACATATTTAGCAGATGTACAGTTCAGTTACCATGGCTGCCTTGTCTGGCTTCAGTGGGAGAGGATGCATCTAATCCTCTAATATATATATATATATTATAGACACATATATATGTCTAATCCTGCAGATACTTTAAGTGCCAGGGCAAAGTGAAACCCAGGGAACCCCACCCTCTCAGAGCAAAAGGTAAGGGGCAGTAGGGGAGGGACTCTGTGAGGGGTGTACTGGGAGGGATGTAAATAAATATATAAATATATTTCACCACACATATGTACACACACACACACACACACACACACACACACACATATATATATATGTGTGTGTGTGTGTGTGTGTATATATATGAAGAGGAAAACTTAGAAGAGAAAGTAGTATTAAAGAGAGAAATTAGTATTAAAGACATTTCATGCCTAATTACATAAAGACTTAGCTACACTAATAATTGATAATTATAGCTTAAAACTCCAAGTAATCTTAAAGTATCCTCAGGTAATAAGAAACTTTGAATTCATCAGTGTGTGTAGATCAGAACACAAGGGTAATAAATTAAACTCAATGTAAAGGAAACAAAAGAACTTGTATGGCATGTACTCAATAATAAGTGGATATTAGACAAAAAAAAAAAAAAAAAAAAAAACCAGAATACCATCCACAGAACTCAAGAAGGCTAACAAGCTGAAGAGTCCAAGTGAGGATGCTTCAACACCACTTGGGATGGAGAGGACAGCAATCACAGGAGGAGGGGAAGGAGGGAGAGACCTGTGTGGGAAAGGTGACTGGGAGGGAAAGAGGGAAACATGACAGGTATTGGGACAACAGGACTGAAGACCTGAGGGCCAGCAGAAAGAATCGAAACAGACAACCTTGGAAGGTGGGGGGGAGGGGACCTCTAGACTGTATCAGTGACCTGGGAGGTGAGAGACTCTCAGGACTCAAAGGGAGGGACCACAGATGACATGTCCTATAGTGGGGAGAAGGAATTCCTAGAGTCTACCTCCAGTAGAAAGACAGGGCATCAAGTGGAGGAATGCGGTTGCCATTCCAGGAACAAAATGGAGAAGAACCTGAGGAAAAGGAGATCCAGTGACAGACCCAAATTGGGATACAGTCAAGGTGAGGCTTCAAGGCCTAACATTATTACTGATGCTATGGCATGCCTACACACAGGGGCATATCATGATTGCCCAACAAGCAGCTGAAAGAGTCAGATGCAGATATTTACACCCAACCAATGGACAGAAGCTGCTGACTCCTGTGGTTGAATTAGGGAGGAAGAAGCAGAGGAGGAGGGCAACTCTAGAGGAAGACCAGCAGTCTCAGCTAACCTGGACCCTTGGGATCTCTTAGACACTGAGCCACCAAATAGGCAGCATACGCCAGCTGATATGAGGCCCCCAACACACACACTGCAGAAGACTTCCAGGTCTGGACTCAGTCAAAGAAGAAGCATCTAACCCTCAAGAGACTTGAAGCCCCAGGGAGTGAGAATATCTGGTGAAATGAGGGGGTGGATGGGGACATCCTCTTGGAGATGGGGAAGGAGGTGTGGATGTGGAACAGTTGGAGGGTGGACTGGGAGGGGAATATAGTCTGGACTGTAAAAAAATGATTAAAGAATATATTTTTTTTTAAAGAAAAGCATACTACTCAGCTATTAACAATGAAGACATCCTGAGTTTTGCAGGCAAAGGATGGAACTAAAAAACATTATCCTGAGTGAGGTAACTCAGATCCAAAATGACATGCATGGTATGTACTCACTAATAAGTGGATATTAGCCAAAAAGAAGAAGAAGAAGAAGAAGAAGAAGAAGAAGAAGAAGAAGAAGAAGAAGAAGAAGAAGAAGAAGAAGAAGAAGAAGAAGAAGAAGAAGAAGAAGAAGAATAGAATACTCAAGATATAGTACACAGAACTCAAAAAGGTCAGCAAGCTGAAGGGCCCAAGTGAGGACATCTCAGTCCCACTTGGGAGGGAGAAGAAAGCAACTACAAGGTGGGAGAGAGGGAGGGGAGGGTAAGTGGGGAGAGAGGAACGACATCTGGTATTGGGTGGGGGGAAAAGATGGAAGCCCTGATGGCCAGCAGAAAGAATGGAAACAGGAACCTCAGGAGGTAGGAGGTTGAGGGGACCCTCCAGAATATACCAGAGACTCGGGAGGTGAGAGACTCTCAGGACTCAAATGGAGGGACCCTACATGAAAGGTCCTACAGTGGGGAAAGGGAACTTGTAAAGCCCACCTCCAACAGAAAGACAAGTGAGGGATAGGGCTGCTATTCCAGAAAGACAAGTGAGGGATAGGGCTGCTATTCCACAGTCAAAACTCTGACCCAGAACTATTCCTGTCTGAAAGAACTGCAAGGATGGAAATGGAGAAAAGTCTGAAGAAAAGAAGGTCCAGTGACAGGCCCAAAGTGGGATCCAGCTCAAGGGGATGCCTCGAGGCCTGACATTGTTACTGAGGCTATGGAGCACTCACAAAATGGGACCTAGCATGACTGCCCTTCAAAAGACCCAACAAGCAGCTGAGTGAGATGCAGATATTTGCACCCAACCAATGGACAGAAGCTGCTGACCACTGTGGTTGAGTTAGGGAAAAGCTGGAAGAAGCTGAGCAGGAGGACAACCCTGTGGGAAGACCAGAAGTCTCAATTAACCTGTTCCCCTGAGATCTCTCAGACAATGGATCACCGACCAGGCAGTGTACACCAGCTGATATGAGGCCCCTGACACATATACAGCAGAGGACTGATGGGTCTGGGGTCAGTCAGAGAAGATGCACCTAAGCCTCAAGGAACTGGAGGCCCCAGGGAGATTAGAAGTCTGGTGGGATGGGGTAGGGTGGAGACATCCTTGTGGAGACAGGGGTGCAGGGAGGATGTATGTGGTGTGGAACAGTCAGAGGGTGGACCTGGAGGGGAATAAAATCTGGAGTGTAAAATAAATAAATAAATAAATAAATACATAAATACATAAATACATAAATAAATAAATTTTTATAAAAAGAATAATACAAGGAAACTTAGATAAACCTGTAATGTCCATGTTAGATTTAATACAGATCTTTTAATTACTGATGATTAAGAAATGTAAATGAAGAGTTGTATACACATCTTTATAACACAATAAACTAGACAGTAGTTATCCATGAATTCATACATATATAATTAGAAATACCACATAATTATTATTAATCACAAGGTTAGTAAATGAAAGTTTATATATATATATTTCTTTCTTTAATTGTGTGTGTGTGCATGTGTGTGTGTATATATATTGAGAGAGAGAATACAGTTTTTTTAATGGAAAACTTTGACTAAATATCATTCTAAATGAGAAATATTGTGATTATTTTTTATAATGAACACTTGCAGTCTCAGTACTCCAGAAGCTGAAACAGAGGGATGCTGGTGTATAAAACTTATTTTTATCCAGAATGACATATATAATGAGACTAATAGTCAAAAACAAAACAGGACAGGACAGAGGCACCCAGTTTATCAGGCTCTTAGGGAAGGCCCATTTTATGTCCTTTTGGATGTTTACCCTAGATGTTAGAATGACTTCCACTTTACATCTTCATTGGAGACTATAAGTGCTTCAGTTCTCACACACTACCTGACTTTCTGTCTGGGTATGACCTGAGAAATCTGTGAAACACAACTGGCATTTGTGTTTATGATGCTTGGGAGTCAGAAGAGATTAATGGCTTATGCACTATTTTCAGTTGCGAGACAGCAGCCAGAGAATTGGGTACATCTCTGTTCTCAAGTGAACAACAACGGAAGTGTGGTCTACAATGTGTTTCATATACTATTTTTGGTATAAAACCCAATTTTTCAAAGATTTGACCAATCAAAAATCTAAAGTCACTTTGCATTTGTTTTCATTAATTGTCCAGTTGAATGGTTACCATATTACTCTTCTCTGGGATTTTATACACAATTGAAACTATAATATAACTGGCATGACTCTTGCTAAAACAAATGCTACGACCATTCCATGTGAAATTGTGTGCGAAAAATAGATTTCAGCAAAAACATAAAGAGTATGGATGAGAAGGTAAGAACTTATAATAGTTGCAGATATTATGACAATTGAATTAGAAAACCAGAAATAAACTAAAAGAAATATTATTGATCATTAGATCATTTAACACTCAGGCTGACAAGTTAAAATACAGAAATACTATATTTTAAATTACCAGCATTATACTTTATACACTACTGACTGGACATTAAATAAAAAATATTATGTAAAACAGCAGCAAAAACAAAAACAGAATAACAAATTTAGCAAAATATATTTAGGCCCTTTAGGAAAAAATATAGAATTTGATTAAGGAATAATAAAGATTTATATACAGGTATATCCATTCATATGTAACAGGGCCTAACATTAAAAAAGATTAATTTAATAAAAAAGTCAACATACAAATTCAATAAAATTCTAATTAAATTTGTAACCATTTTTTGTTTGGGATATTGATGAAGTAGGTTTAAATTTTATGAAAGAACAGGAACCAAGCATGTTCAAAGCATATTTAAAGAGATTTTTAGCATGGGGAAGTCACAGTAATATTAATTGTAGAACTCAATTTGAAGCTGAGGAATTAATTTAAAGAAGAAATATAAAATGAGAAAGGCATAGTAGCTGTGCTGGTTAGAGAGAAGACCTTCAATGGAGGACAATAATAAATCTGGAATTTATTAGTGGTCAGATTATGGATATTTTCATGTCTTTAAACAGGTAGTTTGTATTTGCTATTAGTAGTAAAGATGGAACATTTCTATTACAATGGAAATTGAGAACACATTTATTTAGATGTATGCAAGACAAGCAGGCAGGCATATTAATAGGTTTCTACATTTTCTATTAGTACATAAGTAATTGTTATAAGTAGATTACAGTAATGGATAAAAGACAGGAATGTAATCAAATCTACTTAAGGAACATTGCTTTCCACTGTGTTCTGGGCCCTTTACATTGATCAGCAATCAAGACAATCCCCCAAAGACTGGCAAATAGGCCAATTAATCTAGGCAAATCCTCAGTTGAGATTTTCATCCCAGATAATGCTAAATTGTGTTAACTTGATGATTAAAAACAAATGTTTTTAGCCTAGAAAAATTTACTGATCTGCTTCTTTGTGAATAATAAAAACAATTTTCAAATGGTACCACTGTTAAGGGTGATACTTCAAATATGAAGACAGGAGATTGCAAGACCCAGCGGAGGGCCAAAGACACGCCCCACAGCTCACCAGACCACAGAGACTGACCGCCAGCAGCTTCCGGCGACGGCCGGAGACCTCAGCTTGGGCCACAGGGCCCCACAGCTGATCAGCGCCGGGACAAA
>CM052706.1:96551859-96636017 GCA_028551405.1 Uromys caudimaculatus | reverse complement strand
AAAAAAAAAACAAATATGAAGACATCACACAGTGTTTTATAGCTATTGATAATCAATAATAACAATAGATAATCGATTTGAATCATCTACAGAAGATTCTTTGAAAATATGAGACTGAAATACTTAGAAATGGAAACCCAGCAAAAGAGAAAATAGAAATTCACCTTGATAGTCATGTTCTAGAATTATATTAAATCTTAAAAGGGTGTCTACAGAGGGCTGAGCTGTTTCCATTACAGCTTTGACTACTTTATCCCTAGGAAACAATTGAACTGCCTGCCCTTTACCTCTTACTGTAAGTAGAATAAAGAGTACTCAGGCAGCCAAGTGTCTCATGTATTCACTCTGATGTGCACTCTGATGAACAGTGGGGCTTTAGTGTATGAACATACACACACATACACACACACACAGAGACACAGAGACACACAGACACACAGACACAAGTTTAATCAAGTGTCTGAAAAGACATATATACACAAGAGGGGTGTTAGGCAATATAAAAGTTTGATAATGGATGAGTAAATCACCAAAAAGCTCTACTTCAGAGATAAACAGAACGGTGACAAGGTTATATGATGGCTAATTCAACATATATATGTGTACATAGACATATCTATGTATATATATTACAATGTGTTAATATTTACATGTATGGATTACATAGGGGATACTTGAAAGGCAATTACTAGTGGTAAGCACTATTGATATAAGCATTGTTGAAGAGAGAGTTTCTAAATTTTTCATTTATTTTTAGTTGTGTCTATCTATATATGTCAGCACATGTGCATGTGGATGCCCACGCAGGCCAGAAGAGGTTACTATATCCCCGGGGCCTAGGCACAGGTGATTGTTTGCTGTTTGGCATGAATGGTGGAATCACACTCCTCTTTAAAAGCAAAAGGCTAACTGCTGGGACAGCTCTTCAGTTCTGTGAGAAAGGAAGTTTTGTGCTAAGTATACAGATCCCTGGTGACACAAAACAGAACTCCAATTAAAATGACCTTTGATATTCAAACAGAATTTTTGCAGAGCACAGAGGTTACCACTCTTTGAAAATGTCCTTTTGGTCAACAAATGTTTGAGGTAGAGCTTCCAGACAGAAGTAACTTAACTGAATTGAATATCTGTATTTTCATAGCCTTTTTATTTGTTTCTTTTGTAGCTGCAGAAAATTGTCCTAATAAAGCATTCTGTTTTCTGGTTCTCAGAATGCAATCTGGCATAATATTAAACAAAACATACACACACACACACACACACACACACACACACACACACACAGCATAATTTTGAAGTTTAAATTTAATAGGACTGAATGAGCTTAGCTACTATTTTGTCCATTTTTCTGTCCACATATGCATCAAATGTAATAAGGTTTATTTTTAACTTAACACTCATATTTTCTCAACTCTCTATGGTTGGAGAACTTTCTGAAAGCTCTTGAAGTACTGCCTAACTGATATATTGAAATAGCTTTAAGATGTCAATGCGAAAATATTCTAAATCTAAATGTTCCCCTAATTTAACATATTGAAATGGAGTCTTATCATTCACTTCTATTGATTATATGATAGATACGTGCATTTCTCCAATGATTAGCTGTGTATGATTTCAACTTCATTGCACTAGCTAATAATCATAAAGCATTCAATGACAAGCAAGAGAGCTTAGAACAGGACTGTTATAGCGCTGGACTATTTTGCATTTATGTGTGCACATCTAATTAACATATTTTAAATTAATCTTGGCACTTCTAAACTGTATGCTAAGACAAATACATGATTTTTATTTTCAGATTAATGAATGACATAAAACTGTTTATGGAGTTCATTTAGATATAAGTCTGCCATGGGCATTTCATGCAGAAAATTATCACTCCCACAGCTACTATCAGACTTCATTGTTTCCAGAGTATGATGCCTGAACTCCTCAATATGAAATCTGAAAAGAAAATCTTGATATAATTCTATCTTACAAACTATTTGACTAGCAAATTATTAAATAAATTTATTTTAATATTTATTTGTGATCATCAACATCTTGTAAAACATTTGAATGTTTAAGATTTATTCTTAATTGGTTATTGTTGGGAGAAGCCTTTGGAGTTGAATAGATTTCCCCCAAGCCAATACTCATCTTTTGTCTTGGGTAGCACACGTCTGTGCTTGCTTCATCATTCATTTTATATGCCTCACAAATTTTCTTCCTAAGACTTAAAGTGAGCACATTTACTATTAATAAGTCATAAGTTATTGTTATCTTTGGTTTAAAATATTTGAAATCTGAGGATATATTTTCTTTTTTATTTTTAATTTGTGCTTTTTTGTTATATTGGAGTGGAAATGTGGAATTGCTTGTCTACATAGATTTTTAAATATTCAGAATACTTAAAAATGACAAGTTTTCTTTCAGTACACTAGATCAAAAATTTAATGTATGGAATGCAATTCCAAATTCTATCCAGTAAGAATTACCAAAATGACCATTTATTCCAAGCATGTTATAAAATGTTAAGCAAAAAAAGACTTAGACCAGAGGCGTTCAGAACTTTTCATCTTCACAAATCATTAAAAATATCAACAAGTATTAGAACATTAAAAAGCTTAAGACATGCCACCACTGATACATTTTTCTGCTAGGAGCAGAAATCATTATAATAAGAAATATTATTGCTGCTAGTGGGACAGATGGAGACATCAAAGAAGAAAGGGACTTGGAAGCAACTTCAAGTTAAGTACCTTTAGATATACACATAAGAGGCAGTTATATTGTTAGGGTCCATGATTCGCCAAAGAATAATATCCTGGATTCAAATAGTATGTAAACACAAGGAATATTTTATTCTGCAGGAATACAGCAGGCTTGGGGTTCCTCATTACCAAGATAGAGAGACACCCAAGTAAGTTGGCAGGCCTGATTTAAAGCATATTAGGGATTTTCAGAGTAGGTGACCTCTATGTTAATCTGCTGGCTCCATCTCTACTGACATTCCATTACCATAGTGTGGGGGCTGGAAACTTGCTGGGTAGGTCTGAAAACTGTTATTGAGGACATAGCTGAGGAAGGCTGGAAATTGCTGCTGACCCATTGTCCTTGTTCAGGCCAGGTCTTTGGGACATTCCACTACCTGGGCATGAAGGCTGGAGCCTGGTTTTTTTCTATTAGTATTGACTTGTCTGGGCTTGCTTGGTTTTGCCCAGTTTTTAAGGCTTATTCTCTTTAGCTGCCAGTTTGAAATCTGTTATGGAATCAGCCTAGCCTTCTCAGTATGAGGTTTGTGGGGAGATGAATTATATTCTTTTTTTTCTCTTTTCTTTTTCTTTTTTCTTTTTGGTTTTTTGAGACAGGGTTTCTCTGTATAGTCCTGGCTGTCCTGGAACTCACTCTGTAGACCAGGCTGGCCTTGAACTCAGAAATCTGCCTGTCTCTGCCTCCCAAGTGCTGGCATTAAGGGCGTGTGCCACCACTGCCCGGCTTGAATTATATTGTTATTTTCAAAATCTTAGGTTAAATGGGGTTGGCAATATGATCTGAGCTGGAACATTTTAGCTTCAATGTCAAATTGAAGATATTGAGCATTCTCCACAAAATAGTACTAAAATCACACTTGGAAAATATGATCAAAGTGGCAGTCCAGAAAACTAACTGTACATCTACAACTGATTTTTAGTTAGGAAAGAGCACAAGAGAATTTCTACAATTTCACTAGAAGAAGAAATTCTGAGAGTAAGGATAATAAATAGGATGAGATGGTGACTAAATTGCGCCATTTCCAGTGACTCTGCTTCTTCTACTGTACTTCAGGTTGATGCATCTCATCCCCATTCCAGTTACTGGTAAAGTGCTTCGATTATGATTAACAGGAAAAAAAAATGAACACGAGAGAAGGAGGCACAGGGTGGAAGAGGAGGAAAAAGAAAGGAGAGAAAGATAGCGAGAAAGGAGAGGAGAGAAATGAAGGGGTCAAGAAATGGGGAAGAGAAAGAAAGAAATGAACTGTAAGAAAAGCAGGATGAAGGCAAGCAGAGAGATCTTGAAGAAGGAGATTCAGGGAAAGGGAAGAAGGAAATTGGGTTTGGGGGATAGGATTTTTTTTTTTTTTTTTTTTTTTACACATTACCTTACACTTTTCAAACTTTGTTGGAGGTAGCTTTTAAATATCAAAACATAAGTCTGAACATTATGTACTTATACATATTCTATACCTCAAACCTGAAAAATACTTGTATGAAATTTGATTATATATTTTTATAGTATAGTCTATGATTAAGATAACAGCAAAACCATTTTCTTGTTTGAGACAGAAACAAAACTGTAAGCAAGATTGACAACTTCCCTTCTGTTGCTCAGAATGTCTTTCAGTTCCTTTCCTTCATGGTCTTGCTGGGAAGATCTAACCTCTTCTTACTGGAAAATGGCTGTGGTAATTGGCATCTTCAGTGCTCTCCCTCTCTTCTCCACAACTGTGATGCTAGGAACTAAATCCTTATATCCCATTAAATGCACACTGAAATATAAGCTACAAATATATGACAGGTGAAGGCCAGGGCTCTGTGGGTAATTTGGCTATGAAAGTGCCACTCTTATACTAAGGGAGTATAACAGGATATGATATGTTTATAAAAAGATAAAGATATATATGTTCTATGGAGGTGGGGGAGGTAGGGTGTGGGGGAAGGGTGTGCAGGCCCAAAGCCCAGGCATCCCTTCCCCCATATGGACCAGCCACACGTGAAGGTATAGTATAAAAAATAGAGTTTATTTAGGGCATGGGGAGGGGAGCTAAGAGGGTAAGAGAGGCAGAGAAAGGCAGAGAGAGGGAGAGAGTACAGAAGTGCAGAGGCCGACCATGACATGGGGTGGGGGAAGGGAATGGGGAGAGGTAAGAGATAAGAGACGCAAGAGAGAAAAGAGATAAGAGAGAGAGGAGGGCCAAGCAGCCCCTTTCATAGTGGGTCAGGCCCACCTGGCTGTTGCCAGGCAACTGTGGGGAGGATCTTGTCTGGCTGTGGCCAGGTAACTGTGGGGTGGAGTCTAGACAGAATGCTAACAGGGTACATGAGAGAAAATTAGATAGAACCCTGGGACTCTCTTCCAGCCTTGTAGGAAATGGTAGGCCAGCAGTCTTTCACATAGAAGAGAACACTCGTCAGAACACAACAATGCAGACCTGTCTAGACTGTAGAACAGAAGTAAAGATTTCATTATAGCCACCTTATAGTCTCCATACCCTTTTATTATAGCTCACACAAAGGCAGCTAGGAAAATGCTTTACCAAATATGTAGTAATGAAGAAATCAGCTCAGGAACTTTGGAATATTCCACCAGACTTGCCCCTCCTAGAAGAGAAAGGTCACAGAGCTTGTAGGTAGGCATCTCTCCCTTAAGAGAGAGGCTAATTACATTTCTCAGACCACAGGTGGGGGACGACCAGCTGCCATCTACGGGTAGAGAAGGCACCCAGAGCATGTAAACAGTCTGTAGGGCAGACCAACCATTGGTCACCTACAGACCTACAGACAAGGGGAGTCCTGACCACCTCATTCCCTAAAGACCAATCAGTTTAAATGTCACACTGTTCTGCCAATCACATTGTGCCTAGTGGCTGTTGCTCTGAAAACTGTATAAAGGCTCACCAAATGGGCTGCTGAGGGTCGCGATCTCTCCTTTAGATGCAAGACAGTCACAACAAGATGGATTAATAAATTTCCTCTTGCATTTTGCATCGATCTCTGACTCCATGTGTTCACTTGGGGGTCTCCGGTAAGTTAAGGCTCCCCAGAGTCTTACAGTAACAACTCTATCACTGGCACGTGTGTATGGTCAATAGCAGCAGAAAATCTGAGAAGGGTGAGAAGCAACCCACAGTCATGAAGAGTGACTTCCTATGACTCTATAGACACTGGAAGAAGATAGTAGTGGCTTACCTACAAGGAAGGTAGGTTCAGTTACTAGAAACACAGTGGTGAGCTCTGATATCTGAAAGTGGAAAGTGAGAGTGAACACAGGTACTACTTACCTATATCAGATGCAAATGAACCACAGACTTAAAGGTACTGATTTTTGTTTTTGACTTACAAGGATACCAGTTTTTTCAGATGCAATAAACAAACAAACAAACCAGAACTATACTTAAATTGGCTTACGAGGTTAAGAATATATTTATCTCCTACCCAAGTGCTAATCAGACCCAACCTGCTTAGTTTCAGATATCAGATGAACTATATGATTCAGGATAGAATATACTGTTCAAACATCTTGAGGAGTGTCAGTCTCAGCTCTTAGGAGGATAAGGTTTGGTCATCAGAGAAAGTTCAAGAGCAGTCTGAGTAATTTAGCAAGACTCTGACTACAGAAAGAGAAAAAAGACAGTATGAGAAGAAACAGGGTGGGGGATCCAGATGTATACAGGTCACCAAGCACAGTGTCTTAATCACAATTCTATTGATGTAAAGAGACACCATGACCAAGGCAGATCTTCTAAAAGAAAGCATTTAACTGGGGAGCTTGCTTCAAGTTTCAAGGGTTTAGTCCATTATCGTCTTGGCAGGGAGCATGGGAGCATGAAGGCAGGAGCTAAAGTAGTAGCTGAGATAATGATCCATAGAAAGAAAGAAAGAGAGAGAGAAAGAGAGAGAGAGAGAGAGAGAGAGAGAGAGAGAGAGAGAGAGAGAGAGAGAGAGAGAGAGATATTCTGGCTTTGGCACCCATAGTGACACTCTTCCTCCATCTCCTAATTCTTTTAATCTATTCACTTACTGGTGCTGCTTGTAGGTGACTAAGCATTTAAATGGATAACCTTGGGCCCATTCATAATCAAACCACTGCACACAGTTACAATAGGTTTTAACTTCCCATTCCTTGAGTGGTCTGCGTATGTGACTGAGTCTGAACTTCCTTCTCCTTTGCAGTATGCCAGTGGCTGCAACTGGAATGGGGTAGCCAATCACACCAGGCAGAGTAATCATTCTTTCTCTAATCAATACTCAGTGTTCCTTGTTTCAATTCAGGACAAATCTATTCAAAAATCAGTACTAGATTCCACAAGAATGTTTTACATTGAGAAGACTAAGCCTCAATCAATCACTGTAAAGTGACAGGTGCATCACGGTCACCCTGAAGTAATCACAATCAACATTCCCTGACACACAGGGGACTGCCTGTGTGTGGATGGTGGATAAAAGCTGACGTTCTCTCCAGGAGAAAAATGTAACAAGTTTATTACAATTACTGCTCTTTTAGAATAAATTTCATAAGAGACTTTTTTTAAAATTTTAGGTAAAGTGTTAACACTTCCAAACCACGTGCAATCAATTGCTTATTAAAGTTGAGTTCATGGAAATACTTTCTTTCACCACACTGAAGCATGTTATGAAGAATATACCTGAATATATCTTAGGTAACTTAGCTATTGAACTTTTTATTTTTGAAAATTCTAAATGATTATTTTATATATGTGAAGGAAATTATTTTGTTAATAACATCATAAATACATTGAAATCATTTGCTGTTCCAACTCCACCCTTCTTTCTTTCCATATCTTCCCAAATTCAAGACCTTTCTAAAAATTATTATTATTACACACACACACACACACACACACACACACACACACAAACACACACACAAAGGCACACACAAATATATAATGGCATAGTTATATATAGATTATACATACACACATATATAACATACTAGAAAAACATACTTAAAGAAAACAGACTCGCTGGGCAGTAGTGGCACATGTCTTTAATCCCAGCACTTGGGAGGCAGAGGCAGGTGGATTTCTGAGTTTGAGGCCAGTCTGTTCTGCGGAGTGAGTTCCAGGACAGTCAGGGCTACACAGAGAAACCCTGTCTTGAAAAAAAAAGAAAGAAAGAAAGAAAGAAAGAAAGAAAGAAAGAAAGAAAGAAAGAAAGAAAGAAAGAAAGAAAAGAAAACGGACTCTCTTTCCACCACCAGCTAGTAATTGCCAAACACCCCTAAAAGGGGGTTGTGTCTGACAAAGGCCCTCTCTTGTCTCCTCTAGAGAATACATTTTCAAAGTTTTACACTATTCTATACCTTGACAGTTGAAAGAATTGGCCTCTTCAAGACACAGAAACTTTGATCATGAACTTCTAAGGCTCTAGAACTCTTCCAGAAATAAATAACTGTTGTTTATAAATTCCAAAACTGTGTTATCTTCTTATAACATAACTATTATACTAAAATATATTAGGGTTTATAATTAACACACAGTAATAACAATCACGTGTAATTCTGTATACATATGAGCCCTACACTCACTGGCTATACAAAAATAGTATTTCTGAAATCAAGTAGCAATCAGGATTGTGCTCTGGTAATGTTCTAAGGATGATGGACCCATGCTGAACTCTCAGGACACACAGACATACATATCAACATATATATATATATATATATATATATATATATATATATATATATATATATATATAAAAGTTTGAGATACTCTTCAAAAATTAAAGGAATCTAAATGACATTATCATATAAAGTGGAGAAAATGACCAAATGTGAAATATCACTAAGTAAAATCAACAGTGTCAAGAATGGTTATATCTTGTTGCCCTCCCCCATTAAACATCAAATTATTTTAAAGGCTATTGTTTGGTCTCTACAATCTTGTGGTAAGGCCCTATTGCTCAAAGCACACCTTATGTCTTCAGAGAAACTGAGCAGCTTTTGCCCAACCAGAAGCTTTTCCCTTAATAATTAGTGTTCATAGTGATGAAAAGTACTTTTCATGCTACCAGAGGGGGAAATATTATCAATATCACCCAAGAACAAAACCTGTGACTGACAACAGTGACCTACCTGCAATTTATATTGGTATAACAGTGGCATAAATTTCATGGGAGTACCTAAATATTATTTATTGGATTTAATGTCCACTGCATGATATAGAATCAATAAATGACACTGCTAAAGTAGCCAAGAACCTGAGACTAGACAGGTAATCATCCCTAGGGAAAATATATACTGCAATTATTCACCTAAAAGAACATAGCAACAACATGACTCCTGATGACATATTGTTCTACCCACAGTCAGTGCATTGTTGAATCCTCATTAGAGAAAGTGCTTTTTGCAGTAAGTAAAATATAGTTTCACAACAGAACGTTGTGCAGAGAGGGAGAATTTGGAGCACTCAGCACTAAATGGTATGCCCTTCCCAAACCTCTTTTCTCGATGGTCAGGGATCTATAAAAAAGAGGATGTGGAAGGATTCTAAGTGCCAGAGATAGTGCTTGACTCCATGAAAACTGAGTTACAGATGCAGCAGTTTTGCCTCACATATGGGCTCACAGAGACCATGGAAATACACACAAGGTCTGCACAGCTTCAAACCTGAAGGAAAAGCCTGCACTAAAAGGGGAAGTAAACACAAGACTCAAGCCCTAACCAAGAAGCTATTTGCAAATGATGGCTGCTGGCAAAAGGAAAATCAGTTTCTGCCAATTGAGTATCACTTGGTATATATATAAACCACACTCCAAGGCAGGTTCCATGGCCAGGAAGAACAGGCTAGAGCAAAGCTGACTCCATCCTTTCTTGTGGGAATTTGGGGTTTTGGACTTTTTACTTTTATTAAATGTGTTTGTTTTTATTTGGAGTTTTAGGTTCTAGAGACGAGAGCGAGAGCGAGAGCGAGAGAGAGAGAGAACTTAAACCTGTGTGGCATGGAGGTTGGGAGGACCTAGAAGGAGTTGGGGGATGAGAAAGAATAAGATTAAAATCTATTGTATGAGGAGTAGAATTTTCACAGCCATTTTAAAAGTAATATGACATAGCTGCAGTCCATACACTATTTTATGAGCATAAAAATGAATTTTACCTATTATTTTGTTTCTATTCTTACCATGATTGGTATATTACATTTGAAACCAGTTTCATTAAACTTGAACAAATATGTGTCAATTGATTTCAACTTTCAATGATGTATATACCAAAATGTGCCTACAAATTCTTGAGCTGCAAAGTTTCTTGTGACAAATTTTGCTGTTTCCATAGACATCTTCAAAGTAAGAAGAGAAGATAATCATAACTGTACATAAAAATAAAATGTGACAGTTTTTACAGTTTTATTTTCAGTTTTATTGTCAGACAGATACAGAAAGCAGGTTGGGTTTTTTTTTTTCCCAAAAATTTGTTGAGAACAGACAAGAATTACCACCCACTCCACCCAAACATCTAGCTTTCCTTAGATGATGAATATATTATCTGACAAATACATGGTTCTGGAAGCTCCTTTAAATGGAGACGTGTACTTTACTCATTTAAAAAAATATATCAAGCTGTGCTTTGTGGTAGGCATGGATGAGGTTATTAACGCATGTGACATGCTCACTTCCTCATAGCCACAGGCTTTGCAGTAAACTATTCATCCAAACAGGGATTATAAAGGAACTGTGGATACATTTGGACCTGTGCCCAACAAATGACTTTAGGGTCATTATTCCTGAAATGAGTATTTATATAAATTTATGCTTTATTAGATACAAATGTTCTCTTATTTTAGTATTTTTAAATACTGGAAACTCATTCAAGTTCCACATGAGATGTTTATTTTTTTCCTAATTAGCTGTACCCTCAGCAATAAATAGAAGTATATAAGAACAATTTCAAATTTGTTAAACTGTGTAAATTATATAAAATACAATGCTATTTTGTATATAGGACTTGAGATTCCACCAAATTTGGGACTCTAAAGAACTCTTTTTTTTTTTTTTTTTTTCTTGCCTCAGGTTTATTTGTAAAAACAGCATAGGACACTGGTCATCTGTAAATAGTATGTAGGTAGGTATGTCCCAGCAGTCCGTCTGTCTTCACATTGGCAGGAACCTTTTCTATGGGGCCTTCACTGGGGCCAGGGCACCTTTGGGAGTGTGAGCTGGAGCTGAAGCCTGGGACTTAGCTGGAGCTTTGACCTCAGCCTTGGTTTGAACCTTGGGCTTTGGTTGGAGGAGCCTACAACCCTTGGCCCTGTAGCTTCCAATCTGCTTCCCAAGCTTGGGGTGAGCGATGAAAGCTAAACATCTGAGTTTGTGGCTGGTGCCCTTTGGTATCTTGGGCTTGATGGCCTTAGGCTTCACAGGGGTCTTGATGGCCTCTGCTCCTGCACTCACTGCCTTTGCATTGTTAGCCTTTATCTTCTTCAGGCCTTTCTTCTTGGCAAAGTGCATGTTTCTCGGGAATGTGGGGTCAACCCCCTTAAGAGATTTGGATCTTTGTGACTAGGGTTTCTTGATGCAATTTCTGTGCCACTTACTGGACTTGTGTATGGTGTGGTTCTTGGACTTGGCCATGTCTGCACGGTAACCCGCGTCTCCCACAGTGCCTGGCACCAGAAGAGTAAGAACTATAAAGAACTCTTATAACTGGTTCCCCACAGATATCAATGGATGAATCCTCAATAGGATATCTAGATAATATTCTTTTTTAATTATTGAATTTACTATTCGATTTATTTTTAATTTATGTGCATGAGTGTTTATGTGTGTATGTTTGTGAACCACATGCATACAGTGCCCTTGGAGACCAGAAGAGGGTGTTGGATTTCATGAAACTAGAGTTATATAGATGGTTGTAAGCCACCATGTGAATGCTTAAAATGCAACCTCTGTCCTCTAGGAGATCAGCCAGTGCTCTTAATTGCTGAGTCATATCTCTAGCCTATAGATAATACTATTATATAAACTAATATATAAAAATACATTTTATAATACAGGGAGCACTTTGTATCTGTTAATATTCTGCACGTCTAACAGCAGTGATTACAACAACAAAAAAGTCAAGACATATTTTATGTATTTAAGATTCTGTATAGATAAAATACATGTCAGTAGTATCATTAAATATGAGTTTATACTAAACACTATTCATATAAGCTATATTAAAGTTTAAAGAATAAAAGAATAATCTACAAGTCTGAAAGAAAGCAGAGGTATAGAGAAATTAAGTAATTGAGAAGACCTAATATCTAATATTATTACAATATCTATTATCCGACATAGATAAAATGGTGAGTTTCAAATTCAGTGAAAGGCCCAGTCTCCAAACACAAAGTCAAGTATAACAGAAGACATCAGCATTCATCCTCTGGTCTCCATACACACGCTTACATACATGCACATATGTATGAGTATAAAAATGTACAAAAAATTAAGCCCCGTGCCTATTCAAGAAAAATGGTGTATCCAATGGCTTTATTTTTGAAGACTGGTCCCAATTAATTGAATTCAAATTAGAGACTTACAAGTCCCTTGACAGGAATGTTATTTCATGTGTGCTGTGTTTTGAATGAGAATGGTTCCCATTCTCATATGATACTTGGTTCTCAGTTGGTAGAATTGTTGAGGTGTTAGGAGGTATGGTCTTATTAGGAGATGTGTATCCCTAGGGGCTAGCTTTTAAGTTTCAAAGTCTCTTATATTCCTAACTCAGTTTCATGCTTGTGGATCAAGATGTTTGGTGAGTATTGCTCTGGCTGTACTCATTCAATGAACTGAAGACAGTATGAATAAATTAACCTCAAAATATCATTTCTATTTCTTCCATTAAATTTGTTGGATATTCCTTACTTCCTCTAATACTTTTACACATATGGATCCTATTTAGATACAATAGTTGTTTCTAAATGTAATAGTCTCTTTAGCAAGTAGCTATTTCTATAGCTAAACACTTCTGGATTTTTAATGTACTGACTTCTAGGCACATTACAGATATTTAGAAGATTTTAATGCATCAATAATTTTAAGATATGCTGAAACACTGAATTGTAAAATTATTTTTAAATTTCCTGCTTTAATACATGTAAAGTCAATTGTTTTATGTATTATTCTTGTATTGTGAAGAAATTTTTTCTCTTGAAAATGTGTGACAATTGAATTTTAAGTTTCACTATATGTCATCAAAGTAAGAATTCATCTTAGAATTTGCTTTTAAAAAATGCTTGGAGCTTCAACTTTGACATTATGATTAGTAAGCATCATTAGGCTGTAACCAAGTAATAAGAATATTTGTGCTTGCTTTACTAGGATTTCATTTATCAGGATTGACCATCAATAATCCTCATTAGGTTCAGAAATGGAATATTTTTTCTTAAATGCACCCATCCCTTAAATGAGTTTTAAAACGTGAAACTAATTTTAATTTTACATTTAATAAGATTTTGCTACATAATATTTTCTGCTACTGTTACCCCATCATAAACTTTTCTCCAGCCTTCTACTTCAGTATCTGAACATCTATGAGTAGAAGTCCATACATAACAAGGCATTAAAGAAATGCCACCTGTGTATGATAGTGTATGATAATTTGATTTGCACCAAATAGACATAAAAAAATCTGAGGAAAAATTATTTTTTAAAACAAAACGGACAGGTCAGTAATTGCAGCTTCTTCATTCTGTTAAGAAAAGACAATATGCAATCCATGTTTAAGAGGTAAAGACTTTTGCTTCATTTTGTTAGAATAAAGGAGATATATATTCAATGTTCCAAAGCTGACTCTTAAGTATTTCCCAAGCATCCAAAGGAGGGAAAGGTATTTTTTAAGCAGCACAGAACAGTTGCACTCAACAGTTCTATAAAAGTCACTATGTAAATAGAATATGTTCCATATTCATGGCATACCTACATTGTTATCTTCTATGAAGCTCTTGAATACATCTCTGTAAGATTATACCACACATCACACCATCTTCATGATATAAAGGTAATTTTGCTAAATCATTCACTGTTCAATATTTTTTCTGGTGTAAATTTAACTTCAAACAAGAGGACCAAGAGCAGTCTGGTGTAATCTACATAGACCTCAAGAACTCTACAGTCTATCAAACACAAATACTTTACATGCAATAGTATTCTTGATTATACCTAACTAGATATCACACTTTGAAGCTGTGCATTTGGGACTGATGTGCTATCAATGAACCACTTTATTTATTGAGTTTGACAGTCTAAATTCTTAACTACAGTAATAAACTGATTTCCTACAGCTGAGTCCTGATTCACCCTGCAAGTTTCCTTTGGTTTTGACTATTATTTCAGAATAAATAAAGCAACTGCTGTTCAATTGTAAACTTGTTCACTTTGCTCATTCCCGACAGCACCAAAAGGTGCTACTAGTACTTCATATTGAGTCTTTCCTTATGGACAAATTTCACAAGGTAATTGGTTGTGTGTGCTTTTAATGCCAACACTTGGGAGACAACAGCAGGCAGATCTCTGAGAGTTCAGCAGGTCTACGGAGTGAGTTATAGAACATCTAGGGCTATAAAAAGAAAAAAACTAACAAACAATGTAATTTTATCAGATAGTTGAAATATGTTACTTAGGAGACTGCTTAGAATCTTAGCATAGTTCTCTCTCTATAGTGTCTGTGAAAGCAAGTTTGGAGTCTTCATATCTGTTTCCTTCAACAAATATTTATGTAGATGTTACTGAGTGTTGTTCATTTTACAATCTATTTTCACTTATGACTCAAGTGAGTTTGTTTGAACTAAGGAATGTATTGTTATTATTATTATTTTATTATTAATCATCATGATCATCACCATAATTGTCATCATCATCATTTTTCTTCTGTTTAATTTGTTTCTTGATCACTGAAGAACTATCTTGGGAAGTACACAGGTTTACTAGATTGAGACCTCTGAAGAAGAGTTCTCCTAAAAATTTCTTGGCTATTTGTACAAAGGAAATAGAACATGCTATCTTCTTCATATTACATATAGTATATACTAGTAAATTTTTTAATTCAACAAGTTCATATGGTCACCCATGAATGGTAATAGTTAATTAAATACACAAATAACAAAAACAAAGATCAGCCATAATCAATCAAGGCTTTGTACATGATCAGATGAGAGAGAATTGAAGCAAAAACTAACACAATTTACAACTGGATGATGTACAGATGTTGAGCTGTAAAAGGAAGAGTATTCAGATATACACTCTTCAGTTCTTAGAATTCATGCTACATCTGGCTTCCTGACCCAAAGCACAATAGTGTCCACACCAGAGACAGGAGAAAACTATCTGAAGGTTGAAGCCACAAACACAGCACCTGGTAACTCTGTTTGGGAACTTTAAATCATAAAAAGGTCAGGATAAAGTCAGACTCTTCTTTTTCTTGACAGTGTGTACAGAGAACAGGGCTCCAACTTAATATGTTCACAGCTGTGAGAGACCCTTGAATGTCATGCACCCAGCAGTCTGTGAAGGAAATGATCACTAAAACCCTACAAACAGAAATTCCCCCAAACCAGGTAGGCTTCCTCTTGGGGAGGAAGCATCTTATACTTGTGACCGAATAATGCTACCAAGAAAGCATGCCTAATGGGATGAGAATATTCTATAATTCAGAATATACAATTTATGTGATTAGTAAGTGGACCAAGTCATTGTCTATAAACAATGCCACAATCCTGAGACTGATGCATTTGTCTTTTTATGACACAGAAAACAGGTGCTTAGCCTTCAAATCTCCTATCTCTAACTGGAATGAGAATGGGTTTTTGAAAGACATAAAGGAGAAGCTGAAGAATAAAAATAACTTATTTGGATTAAAGCCTTATTCTTAGTTTTTCACAATATGTGCAAACAACTGTAATAGTAACTATGTATAAACTTCACTGTTTAAAATTCTTTAAAATAATTCATGTGTTAGCATCTACAAGTAACCTGTAGAATAGGTAGATGTGAAGAAATTAGTTGTCAATTTATGTAAGATTTGAACCTACAGAGTTGGGCTCTGGGGAGTATATTCTTAAGCAATTTGTTATACTGACATTCAGGAAATGAAAACATAATTACCAAATGAAAGTAATTTTGGTGTACTAGTAAGGGTGCTTGGTGGTAAGCAATAAAAAGAGACTGTCTAAGATAAAGTGCAATAAACACACTATGGACCAGGAAGACAGTTGGATCTGTTACAGACAAAACCAGAGCTTGGTAACTGGTTCACAGTTCTAGCATCTGAGTGTGTAGCCACTGTTGCAGCCTCTGAGATGATGAATCAACTTTCCATTTTGAACTTTATCCCTCCTTTGTGATGAGCAATCTTAAGCTTATCAAGCGTAAGCCACATACCTATCTACTGGCTGGAGAACCTGGGACATATTTATCTACATTTTCTCTTCTGTACTATATATAATTTGTTTATATCATCTTATTTTCCACATTTGCAGTTCCCATAGGTGATCCATTGGATGTAGAAATCACTCTCTTCCAGCCCTCATGGCCGTGGCAGGAAGGTTTCCTTCACTTTGTCATCGTTGGGTGCTGTGGCTGAAATACTCCAGTTCCTACAACATCTGGGTTCAGTGCCAAAATTCTTATCTAAGTTCCATTAATTGTTTTGCTTGTGAAAATATCTGGTAAAAGTAAGTATAAAGGATTTACACTGTCTCATAGTCTAGATGGATCCAAGCCATCTATCTGGCAATAAAGATTAACCATTGCACCCACTATCTACAATTTCCATTCGTATTACTTTTCATTTCTTATATCAAGTTTACTATCAAGATAACAATGGAGTGATTATTTTTACTAAAATTAATGCATTTCCTAAAACTAATTTATGCAAATATGATTAAATTTGTCTAAATATATATTGACAATCACAGAATTTTTGAGATTACAAAAAAGTTTGTAACCCTTGAAGATAGACTAATCATAAAAACATCATTTTATCAGTCTTTCCATGAAAACACATCACCAGGAAAGTGGTCTCAGAAAGGCATAGTTCTATATCAAGTGAAAACTATACTCCTGGCTTTCTGCTAAGACTCCCCAGTACTGAGCTAACATGAGCTCATCTTGGAAAAAACAATTACATGTGATGTTTGAGCATTTATCAAAACTAATGAATATTTTCAAGATGTGTCCTAACTGGACAAATATATGTTGCGCATCAATGTGATACATATCTGTGTGCAAGCACATATGCATGCACACAATATTGCATGTATATGAGCACATGGCATGTTACATCTGTGAGGGTCAAAGGACAACCCAAATGGTTCTTAATTTCAGCCTTGTTTGTGAAAGTGTCTTTTCTTTTTTCCTGTTGCATATGCCAGGCTCCTTACACTGCAACTTCTAGGAACTTCCTAGCCTCTGATTTCCATCTTGGTGTAGAAACACTTCTATTACAGATGTGAGCTTTTATCCACGGCTTAGTGTGGGTTCTAGAGATCCAAGCTCAGGTCTTCATGCTTGGGAACAAGCACTTTATCCATTGAACCATCTCTGTGCAATATTTAGGAGTGTTCAGAAAGTGACCCTGTGACTCCTACCATAAACTAGAAACAACACACACAGGACAGTCTAAAAAGGATATCTAATCCGTTATGGAACATCAGAGATGTTTTCTTCTGTGTGATGCCAATGCTCTGAGAAACTAATGATTGGGCTCTAATTTTGAGGATGACCACCAGAAGGAAGGTAGGTTTATGTTTCTGATTCATTGCTTCACAGAGTGCGTGCTAACAAGAGACTGATGGACCATTTCTGGATGCAAGACTAAGAAGGAAGTGGGCTTGCAAAGCTGCTTCATTCTCAGAACTGAAATGGACCCCATTTTATCCACATGCCTTTCTCTCTCTGCTCCTTGGCAGTGCTATCTTATCTTCTCTTTACTAAGCTTAACTGCATGGAAAACAAATGGGTAAAATTTCTCTCATACTTTTGAAAACTCAAGACTTTACAAAAGACTTTTTAAAACTGTCATGCTCAAGTGGATATGGCAGGAGAATATCACAAGGGCTTTTGTAGGATCCGACACTGACAAGTGAGAATGCTATACAGGCTTAGAAAGCCCTAAAACATTTCCTTTCCCGAAACTCTGATTGTGAATCAGCCTTTGGCTTCATTAGGAAACTCCTGTGGTCAATATATCAATGATCTCTTTATAATTAATATTTAACATAGTCTCCAAGTGTCACTGTTTAGATTTTCTATGGAGAAGGGTGGTGGCACAGGATGAGATCTTTGCTGCTAGTGTTACAGCTTTAGTTTGGTGCCAGTGACAGATGGGTCCCTGATCTTTTTATTTTCAAGTTTGCATAATTACATTGGAGAATTAAAAACAGGCAAGTATATCTTTCTTACATATTTTTCTTTATGTATCTATACCCAAGAGGCAAGCAAATTAATCCTTTTTATAGCAATTACACTAGTATTAAAAAATAAAAAAGGTAAGATTCATATGTAATGTATATAATGTGTATTTTACTTTTTCCACTTATATTTAGCAGGCAGAGAGTAGAAGATGTAGATTCTATAATTCATAATTTTGAAGACACCCACAATACTCTACTAAAAATAATTTACTTCTTCATTCTATATTTTTAAGCTGGTTCATGCCATAAAATACATGTACTTTAAAATTTTTCCTTACTTTATACACTTGATAATTCTTTCTGCTTCTTATGCCCAAGGAATTCAAAGTAGCTGAAAGTGGATGGATATGAGTTAATTTATTGAAAATATTTCTCTAAATATTAAAATATTAGAAATTTAAAAATAATATTGACTTTATGTAAATATGATTGGGAATATTTAGGTAATTCTTAATTATCTTCTCAGTCTTATGTTCTGTTAATATTTGTTTATTTCAGATAAATACTTTTAGTTAAGTGCACTGTTCCCATATTTAGCTACATGTAAGGATATTCAATAGCATATGATTATGACACATTTAAGTTCAATTGAAATGTAGTAGAGCAAACCAAGCCTAGTGGGAATTGTTCATGGACACAAACTTGTGCAAAGGCCGAAAGAGGGCTTGGATTTACATGAGGGATTTCTGCCACTGGATCGAACATGGGCAAAATCTGCACTTTTCCAACATGCATTCTAAACAGGATAAAGGTGGAGAATTTTCCAGTAGATTTAAAATACAGAGCTTGCCTAGAATACTTTTGATCCAAAATGGAAACCAAAATTTTATTTGAATGTATTTCAAAGGAAAATACAAGGTGAACCTGAAAGAATGAAAAAAAGATGGCTTTCTCAAACTGTACAGCAAGGATGGAGAAAGCTGAGTGTTGGGGCAAAGGATAGAGAAAGTTGATGGTCGGGCAAAGATGGAGACAGGTGAGTGCCAGGGCAAAGCATGGAGAAAGCTGATGTGTATGGGGCTATGATGTAAAGGCCCCAGAATGAAGTATAGATTCATTTCCACATGAATCAAATATTTGTTTGTCTGCTTGTCCATTCATGAAAGCAGAATCTTTTTATGGGTAGTCTAAAGGGACTGACACAGGAATAGTGAGCAGATGGGTTTGTGGGTATGATGCTTTCCATCTAGCCATGAGGACCTGAGTCCAATCCCTACCCTTCACATAAATACTGGACTGTCATGGATAGTTCAGCTAATCAATCTCATGTCACAGAAAAGAAAGTAGAAGCTTGAAATTATAACTACCTTATGAAGATGAATTTAGACTAAAGTAGATAGAGGGTGCTGAGTGGTTGCTCCATAGCCCTCGAGCTTTTGTCTTTCCTAGGTGTTATGCAGTTGGGAGGTTTGCCACCATCCTATTCTGCCCTTAAGTAATCCTTGTGCTGTACAATGAATATAAACTAACATAAAGCATAGTACACTGAAAACAGATGGGAACCTCTTGTGGACACCTGAGAAAAACAATGAGTGAAATAAACAATCCTCCTGCTGGCTCCAACAGTGGAAGGAATGCTGTCATTGGCCATACTTACCTATTTAGGAAGTGAGAAAAGAGCATTGATGAGAACTAAAATGGCCTCACAGTTCAGTACAGAGCTGATGTAGCCATCATTGTAGGAGAACTGGATTGTAACCATCTGTGGGTAACTTTTGTGTCAGGTGACATCTCTGACATTGTAGTCAATAAATAAGGATGGTGCTGATGGAAAGCTCATATGGTAGATCATGTAATTTATAAGACAGTGAAATATGTCAGGATCCTGTATCCAATGCTTAACCAAGAGCTTCAGCAACACATAAATCTTACCAGACTTCGGTGCAATCACAGACTTGTCTCATACTGGGCTTCTCAATTGTAGCTGAGCCCCATGATTGCTCTTGTAATAAGTACCATTTTTCTCCTCCATTTCTCCTCTTGCTCAAAGAAATAGTATCTGGAAAGTGCTTAAGAAAAAAAATTGAAGTTTACAGGAAATTGTCCTGAAACTGAAAACCAGCAGGAAATTGACCCAAACACACTACAGACAAAATCTAAAGTATTATTTTAAATGTTATTGTGAAATAACCATTCTTTTAAAAATGATAGAAGCAACATGTACATTTAAGCTCCTGACCTCTGTGAATACACGCTGGTTGGAAGCATGGTGTAAAGATCAGGTCACATGAGAGACAGCATATTCTGTGGGATGGGAGGTTTTTCTAATGACACTCTTAGAATCCTTGTTCAATACCTTTTACTGTCCTTAAAGGCTGCTCATCTTACCTGTAAAGCATTTATTTTGAAATCCTGACTCCTTCAAAAGTTATCAGAATGTGTTTTAAAGAGACACTTTTGGATCTATTTATTTTCCACAAGACTAAGTTTTTTGCTTGGATACATCTTTGCTTTTCTACCTAGAAACTCTGCCAGGCACACAGGTCTGTGTAGAGAACTGCTAGTTCTCCTTCAATGTAAACGTTTCCTATTCCTCAAGCCCTTGGCAGAGCACCATAGCCCCAATTATAATTGTCTCTGTAGTTACCTTTGTTAGGCTCCATTTGAAGACTTACAGTGCACAGGGATTAGTCTCTAAGACTGCCCTTGTTAATCCTGTTCCAATTTTCCATTCTACAGATGGAATTTTCTCTCCAGTCTTTTACTGAGCATACACTGTACCTATTATATAGCTCTCCTCTGCATCTGAAACCTGCCTCCTCCTTTGTTTCTTTTTACAACACTTAGGGGTGAATGTTTCTGTAAGCAATAACTCCCAAAGCACTTCATCAGAGTGCGCTGCAGGAATGAGAGGAAGTGTAAATGTTCAGGAACAGAAAGGCAATGGTGTGCTTGCCTCAGGTATAAGAAAGGGATACTTCACACATCCACTGCCACTCCTCACAGCTATTGCTACACACAAAACATACGTGGCTCTTATGCGGAGCAAAGATGACCACGCCTTCCTTCACTTGCTTGCTCATTTTCATAACCTGATGAACAAGTGGCTCACAAAAGCCCATGTTTCCTCATTCTGCTGGAGAGATCAGTTATTCTCTATTGTGCATATCATGGGTGTATTTTAAAATATTTTGAAATAGTGCTGTTTCTTCAATATTATTTGTCACTTATTTTTATATTCTATTTTCCTTTTATTTTTGAGATTAAAATATAATTAAATCATTTCTCCGTTTCCTTTCCTCCTTCTAAGTCCTCCATGCCTTTCCTAGCTCTCAAATACATATATACTATATTATATTCATATATTTAATATTTGAATAGATATTTATTATTTGATTTAATCATTCACATATATTCCTCCAATATAACATTCTCAACTTGTTTATTATCACTCATATGTTGTATGTAGTTTTATGCTACTGCCTTTACTCCAGGATCAGCTGTGCCACCAGCCCCCACCTGTCTTGCCTTGAATCCACAGGTAAAATACACACACACAGTGTGTTGCTCTTCAACTTGCCTTAGGACATAATTGCTAGGTGTTACTATTTGTTGCCTGGAAAAGCGTGCCCTTTATATTTTTATATCCACTCTTCCTAACTGCCCTAAACTTCAGGCATTGGTCCCACCTAGCCCTTGTCAAACATCTATGACCACCCACCTGTAGTAGTGTCCACAGGCCCCAGCTCCTCCCGAGGCCTCACATGGCTGCTGGCTTCTTCTTCCTCTTAACCATGGCATAAACTCCTTTTCTCCTTCCTTGCATCTGCCTTTTTCTCCAGAAGTCCTATCTGTACCTCCTGTCCAGCAGTTGGTCCCCAGCTTTCTTTACTGACAGATCAAAAACCAATTAGGAATAGAACCTTAGCATCAGAACCACCACCTTCACTCATATACATGTTTTCAAGGCTGATCATTTGGTATTGGATAACAAGCTGGTGTGCTCATTCTGGGTAAGACTATTTTTCCCACTCTCAGCATTCCTTAGTTGCCTGTAGTTCTTTGTGTAGGGCTAGGACATTGTTTCTGCCAATCTACTTGTTCTGTCTTTTTGTGTTACCACTGTTCAATTCAGGTTGAGGCAGCCTTGTTGGTGAGACTTTATGGATGTAGCTCTGACATGGCTTGGAGGCATAATCTCACAGCAAACTTTCTGATTCTCTGGTTCTTATAATCTTTCTGGCCCCTCTTGCACAATGTTTCATGAGCCTTAGGAACAAGAATATTTTATGAATAGGACTGTGATCCATAGCGCTGCATTTTGATTGCTTGTGGTTTTTTGTACTGCTCTCTGTCTGTTGAAAGACAAATTTCCCTGATGAGGGATGAGAACTACAATTACCACTAGATATAAGAAAAAATGCTTAGTTGTCATTTATAAAATGCAATTCATTTGGGACTGGGTATATAGCTCAGTTGGTGAAGTGCTTGGTGCTATGGTAAAACTTAAGGTGTTTTGTGTCAACTTGATGCAAGCTAGAGTTATCTGAAGAAAGAGAGCCTCAATTTTAAAAAATGTTTTAAAAAGCCTCCATAATATTGGGCTGGAGGGCATTCTCTTAATTGGTGATTGATGGGGGAGGGCCCAACCTACTGTGGGTGGTACTGTCTCTGGGCTATTGGCCCTAGCTTCTATAAGGAAGCAGGCTAAGTAACCTATGATGAGCAAGTCAGTAAGCAACACTCAGCATCAGCTCTTGACTCCAAGTTTCTTCACTGTTTGAGTTTCTGTTCTGACTTCCTCCAATGATGAACAGTGATTTGGAAGCCTAAGATAAATGAATACTTCCTTGCCTAACATGCTTTGGTCATGGTGCTTTCTTACACCAATAGTAACCCTAGTTAGGACAGCTTGCCTTGTAAGTAGGAAGACTTGAGTTGTATCTACAGAATCCATGTTTAAAACAACAGCAAAAAGAAGAATAAGCATAAGAACAATAATGGTGTTATGTGTTAATAATTCCAACATTGAGAAAGAAAAGACCAATAGATCCATAAATCTTGTTGACCAGGCAAGTCAGTTTATTTGGAAAGTTACAGTCCAGTAAAAAAAATTGTTTGAAAAAAGAAAGAAACAAAGAAGCAAAGAAAGAAGAAAGACGAAATTATAGCACCTGATGAATGACATACCAGAGTCCTATGGCTTTCATAGGAATTTCCATGAAATTTCTTGAGCAGCCTTATGCATAGGCAACCCCAGACAGATGCATATGCAAATATAAGCTCACAAAGCAGAGATTTATTGAAGTGAATGAAAGGAAACATAACAGTATCAAAAAGGAAGCATAAATAGGGAACAGTAGCATATCCCTATAATCTCTGCAAGCAAAGGTAGAGGCAGGAGGATCAGGAGTGCCACGGAAGCCTCAGTTACATATTGAGTTCCAAACAAGCTTGGACAACTATGCCTCTAAAAGGGAAAATATAAAAACTAAAGAGGTAAAGTTAGTGTGATCATCATGTACCTACCTAAAACATAAGCAATATATCAATATGTGATGGCATTTCACAAAATCAACAAACCAGAGAAAATAAATTCATATTTTGAAGAAATAAATAAGGAAAAATAATAAAGTTTACAGCAGAAAACTAAAATGGATATTTTAAAGAATACTAATGTTAAATGATGCAACTGTAGATTGCTCAAAAAGATAAAGTCCCCAATATTTTTTCAATGACTAAGAAAAGGAGGGGAGGGTGACAGGTTCAGTGAAAGAAAGAAAACCATGAAGCATAATATTGCAGAATTGCAAAGTTTGAGAACTGCTGCACAACACACACTGATAACAAAGAATAAACAGAGATAACCTCACATGCATATGTCGCATAAAAATCAAGTCAGGATAAGCATACAACATGACTGAGTTAGTAGTAGAACTCTTTCCCTTATGAAAACATTTACAAACATGGATTCTCCACTGAGTTGAATGAAACATTTAAGGAAGTAATAACAATTGTTCTTAAATTATTCTATGTTTGGGAGACATAGTTATTTCATATTTACCTTATGAGATCAGACTTATTCTAACTAGAAACCAGGATATAGTTACAACACTAGCAGGAAATGAAAGCCACACTTCAATAACATAGAGAAATAAACATGTAAGGTTATGAAATGAAGTACTAGATGTTGATTCCACCAGAATGTTAAAAAGATCACTTACATGGTCAAGTAATTCATGTCAGGAACGCAAGGGTGGGTTCATACTTATCAATACATGTATCATATCCTCAGAAAGAATGGTCAAAACATCGCCTGAAAATTTGCAGAAAATGTATTGATAGAATTCCGTATCCTTTCTTAATAAAAACGCTAACTTTGGTTAGCTAAAAGTTGGTATTGATGGAACATAGCTCATGATAATAATTACCATTTTGTGATATTTACCAGAAAAGACTGCTGTTTCTGGCCCACTTTGGTTTGAAATCCCAGCATAGCCCCAAGCTTTTCTCAGTGTGAACTGTTGTTTTGTTTTTGGTTGGTTGGTTGGCTGAGTGGGTTGGGGAGGGGGGTTGTTCGTTTGTCTGTTTTGTTTTGTTTTGTTTTAGTTTTTTCCAATTTGGTGGAATTTTTTCCATTAGTTTATTTATTATTCAGTTTACATCCCCAAATCTGCCCCCTGCCCTCCTCCCTGTCTTTTCTGGTCACCTTCACAGTCTTTCCCCCATCTCCCTTTCTCTTCTCCTCTGAAAGGGTAGAGACCCCCGTGTGTTTTCCCCACTCTGGCACATCAAGTCTGCAGAGGGTCGTACACCCTCTCCTACTGAGGCCACATAAGGCATCCCAGTTAGGGTAACAGGATCTACAAACAGGTAACACCTACTTCAACTAGGTGGCAAACACACTCTGCTCCAGTTGTTGGGGAACCCACATGAAGACCTAGCTACACATTTGGTACAAAAGTGGGTGGAAGCTAGATCCAGCCCACTTTTGTTCTTTTATTGGTTGTTCAGTCTCTTAAAGCACCCTCCAAAGGTCCAGGTTAACTGAGTCTGTTGGTCTTCCTAAGGAATTCCTATCCCCTCCAGGTACCTCAATCCTTGCCCCAACTCATCCATAAGATTCCTGGAGCTCCAACCAATATATTTGGCTGTGGGTCTCTGCTTTTTTTTTTTTTTTTTTTTTTAGTCAGCTGCTGGATAGAGTCTCTCAGAGGACACTTATGCTAGGATTCTGTCTGCAAGCAAAACAGAGTACCATTAATAGTGTCAGGGATTGGTTCTGGCCCATAGAATGGGTCCCAAGTTGAGTTGTTCATTGCTTGGCCACCCTCAGTCTCTGTTCCATCTTTGTTCCTGCATTTCTTGTAGACAGGACAAATTTGGGGTTGAAGGTTTTGTGGGTGAATTGGTATCTCTCCACTAGGAGTCTTGTCTGGCTACAGGAGGTAGCTACTTCAGGTGCTTTATCCCCACTGCTAAAAGGAACTAATGTCATATCCATAGACTCCTGGGAGCCTCCTTCATCCCAGGTTCTCCACCCATGCTCCTTCAGCCAGCTGCCCATTGATCTCCATTTATTCTCCTGGCCCTCCTGGCTCCCCTGTCTCTAGACACATCTGATCCTGAAGCTCTCCCCATTCCTCTTCCCATTTCAGTGAACTTTTAACCACAAAAATCATATCCTGGGTTGACTAGGGTCGCTTATTGTGGCATAGAGTATGATTCTCTCTGTTTCCTCTATTTTCCAAATTCCAGAATCTTAAGGAACTTTCCAAAAGTCTCAGCTCTGTGACCCCAATTTTTGCAATGGAAACTCCCTTGTTTCTGGCAACCAAGGGACCCAGCTGCAGAGAATATTTAGCATTGTAAGCTATGTATTCCTATCTCAAATAATAAACTTCCACATCTTTCCTTTCTCCCATATAACCAAACGCATACCATGGACATCAGTGATAAGAGGTCAAAATGAATATTGATTGATAGTCTGTAGTCACAGTGGCCAATATGGTCCCTGTTTCTGTGAACATACTTATAACTTTAACTTTTATAACTTCTTTTTCTAATATCTGGGACTGACTAGGTGACAAGGAAAACCTTTTTAGCAGCTGTCTTTAATCCCTTAAGAAGGACCTAGTGAAAATTGTTTAATGTCTTCTTGGTCAGTGTTGGCCAGAAGGGAAAATTCATTCTGTCTAGACTGCATTGTCTGGCACTGATCCCCTTGCCTGACCCAGGGACAGTTTTAATAATTTCTTCAGAAAAAGGCGGGTTTTAGGGATCATGGTTGAATACATAAATCCTGAAAGAAAATAGAGTGGAAACTTTCTCTTTTTCTTAAGGATCAACCCAGTTGATTCTTCCCCCTTTCCCCTAGGCTGCTTAGAGCAAAGAGAGAAATGAGATAACAGCCATCAGGAATCCTATCCTCCCTCCCTGTGTGCATGACATTTATATGTCAGGGGACTCTGGATGAGAGGCTGAGCCCCTCCTTGCCATCACACAGGTGCTAACCCACTGTGGGCAGGAGCCAAGCAATCAAAAGTGCAAGCACTCCAGCTCTTGAAGTGAGACTGCTGGAGGGATTTTTGAGTTTCTCTGGATGACTTGGATATGGCAAAAGGATTCAAGTCACCAACCAGAGGGGCACAGATTTTAAGCTGGGGGTAGGTCTCACACCAGAGAAAGCCAGAAGTCAATACCGGGAAACAAAACTGATAGAAACACATAGGAAGACATAGGAAGACACCGTGTGCTTGTGTGCACATAAACACACACATACACACACACACACACACACACACACACACACACACACACACACACAATTGTAAATGGCTCACCACATTGACTAACAAAACTAATGAACATTCAGCATACACAAATTAATATACAAACCAGTTACCTA
Organism: Uromys caudimaculatus; assembly: GCA_028551405.1. NCBI lineage: Eukaryota > Metazoa > Chordata > Mammalia > Rodentia > Muridae > Uromys > Uromys caudimaculatus. Next base: position 96,609,015 of record CM052706.1, on the reverse strand, counting down.
CGTTAGCATCAGAAGCAGTTTTACAGTCAGCCTCCTAATCCAGTGATTACACCATCCCTAGGTGGCAAGGGCACTCTTTCTTCTGTTGCCATGACAACCGCCACACACTACAGGTGTACACCTCACCTGTGTCTGGTGGTGGATGTCATTCATTACCTGGCATCTATGTCATGGTCTGAATAAAGGACAGAGACCCCTATTCCTCACCCCTTTTTCTTTACCTTCTCTTCAGTTCTTCTCCCATCCCCATTCATTAAAAACCCTCTTCTCCTGGGATTGTGCTGGCCTTCCATGATCTGTCCAAAAATGAACCACCTTCCTACTAACAACCTAGAACACAATTAAAGTTATTTTATTTATAGTATTATACAAAATACTTAGAAGCAAATTTAACCAAAGAGATGAAATACATACAAAATTAAACTTTGGAAATACTGATGAGGAAATGAAAATGAAAAGATAAGCAAAAATAAGAACATCTGTGTTGACAGTTAGAATAACAATGTCATTTAAATACCTACACTATTCCTAAAGTCCAAGAAATAATTGTATTCCATATGAAAATACAAATGTCCTTCTCATAACTAGAAAACTGATACATTTACATAGAACAATATAGTCTCAGATAACAATTTCAAAGCTACATAAATAAAAAATATTCTAGAAGGAAAAAAATGCATTAATTAAGTTCAAACCATGCTATAAACATGTTTCATAAAAAACAACTTGATATTGGTATACAAGCAGGCATAAAGAACAGTGAATTAGTAACTACCAGAAGTAAACTCACATCTACAATTTACAGATATTCACAAAGGTGCTGAAGGCATACATTTGAGAAAGGACAACTTCAAAATGTAGAGCTGAAAATTTATTTTCATGAAGGACAATTAGAGTACAACCAAGTCTTTTGTCACCTATACAAGTTAACTCAGAATAGATGTAAAGATTTAAATGTCGCATCTGAAATTGCTAATCTCCTAGAAGAAAATATTTCAGGGCATTGGAGTAAGAAAGGCTCTTTCAGAGAAAATCCTAAAACATTAGAACAAAAGAAAATAGACAACTAACTGTAATGTTTCTGTACAGCAACAGAAGCTATCTACAGAATACATATATATATATATATATATACAGTGTGTGTTAGATGAATCAGGTAAAGACCTTAATTCATTTAATTTGTAAAGAATTATAAAAACTCAATAAATTACAAAATAACTGATTAAAGTATAAGCAGCCAACATAGATAAACATTTCTCAAAAGAAGACTTATGCAGGGACTACAGGCACATACCAAAAAATTCTCCTTAACTAATATAATTAATATGTAAGGAAACATGGATCAAAATCATGAAATATCTCTTCATTCCTGCAAGAATGGTAATAATTAAGAAAATAAAAAGGGGGCTGGTGAAAGTGGAGAGAAAGGTAAGCTGATGCTCAGGTGGCAGGGTATGAATGATCACAGCTATTAGTCAACCAGACACAGTCTTCTCAAGAGTCAAAAAGGAGAGCTACTGCATGGCTCAGAAAATCCACTACCTGATGAGAATTTTTCCAAAGGAAAAGATGATAGATTATGTCTACACTACCATATTGAATGGAATACTATGCACAAAAAGTAGAAATGACTAATGCATCCTCAAATGATCAAGAAAATATGGTAGGAGTAGCACAATCAGATCCATGTTTTAGGCTTCTCTAAACCTCGGATAGAAAAGCCTCTTTTGTGGTATGTTTTTGTCAGTGCTGAGAGGCAAACCTGACCAAACTGCTGAGAATAAGAGTCTGAATGCTCATTCTTAGAGGGAATGCTTTATATCTCCTCACTAGTCTTCAATACACCTCAGGGAACCTCTTCTAATAGAAGGCAAGAAGAATATGAGATGGCAAGGGGTGCTGTAAAATTATGTCTTCTAGACTTGACATGGTTATTTCACTAATGAACTCCAAGCAGCTGTGATTGCACATACAAGACCTACATCAGATTAAGTTAACTAAAATTCCACCAGAAATGAGAAAGATGTTCTGTAGGTCCCATCTCATACTAAGGATCTTTTTAGCACAGGATGGCTGCTGGGGACAGGAAAATTATTCTTTAAGGATGTATGCTTCCTATTCTCCAGAGCCTGGCCCACTAACTGTACTTAATGGGTTATCAAAAAGTGAACAAAATAAAGAACAGAAGAGATAGTAAGGTAAGGAAGGAAGAAGACATGAAATTAGAAGGGTATTAGGGGACATGAAGAGTGTATATGCTCACACTTCCTTGAATACATAAAGGGATCCCCGGGGGCCACCCTCTCAGAGGAAAAGGGGAGGAAGGATGGCAGATGGAGAGAGGGACTCTATGAGGGGTGAACTGGGAGTGGGAGCAGAGTTTGGAATGTAAATAAATAAATAAATAAATAACAGAAAGAAAATATGATAAGTCCCAATAAAATCATATTGAAATCCTATCCTTTGTGGTGGTGTAGATGAAGCTAGAAATGGCTGTTATCAAGCTAGGCCAGGCATAGTAATATGAATTCAATATGCTCATAGATATACTTGGACTTACAAGGAATTTATGTCTTTGAAATGAGAATGGTAGTGGTAAGGAGTGGATGGATTGGAATTTTTATTTTACTAATATCAGTGCTCTCTCTCTCTCTCTCTCTCTCTCTCTCTCTCTCTCTCTCTTTGTGTGTGTGTGTGTGTGTGTGTGTGTGTGTGTGTGTGTGTACAAATAATAACCAAAGATCTTCCACATTTAAGGATAGACAAAGAAGGAGTCTTCTTGTTTCCATCTGTGGCTGGGGAGCTCAGTCTGGGCCACAGGGATCCATAGCCAAATAGTGCCAGGAGAAAGCTAGCCTTCCAGGAGGGTGGACAAGCATGAGTGTGGAGGTAAGACAGTAAGATGAGCACCTCTGCTCAGTGGGACACGCCCAGAACCCTCTGGACTCAGGGACAGAAGAACAGCCGAGGACAGGAGCCTTTCTTCCAGTTTCCATCTGTGGCTGGGGAACTCAGCCTATGCCACAGAGCTCCATAGCCAAATAGTGACAGGAGAAAGCTAGCCTCCCAGGAGGGTGGACAAGCCCAAGGTCTTCCGGTTTCCTTCTGCAGCCGGGGAACTGATCCTGTGACACAGGGCTCCATACTCAAATAGTGCCAGGAGAGAGCTGGTTACCCAAGAGTGCCAACACACCTTCAAGCACAGGCAAGACCACCACTCCTGTTCAAATTCTAGGATCAAGAGGAACCCATGCAGAGCCATCAGGATACAGGAACCAAGGAACAGTTGGGTACATAATCCTTCTGGTTTCTGTCTGCACCCCAAAGCTGACCCTGTACAATAGCTCTCCAAACCCAAACTCCTTTCAGAGAGAGCTGGTCTCCAAGGAGTACTGATGCAGAGGCTTGCAGGAGGGAAAAGCCACAATCAGAGAAAACAGGACGAGCTAACACCAGAGATAACTAGATGGCAAAAGGCAGGAGCAAGATCATAAGGAACAGAAACCAAGGCAATTTGGCATCATCAGAACCCAGTTCTCCCATCACAGCAAGCCCTGGATACCCCAATACACCAGAAAAGCAAGACTCAGATTTAAAATCACATCTCATGATGATGATAGAAGATATTAAGATGGAAATAAATAACTCCCTTAAAGGAACACAAGAGAACACAGGTAAACAGCTACAAGCCCTTAAAGAGGAAACACAAAAAAATCCCTTAAAGAATTAGAGGAAAACACAATCAAATAGCTGAAGAAAATGAACAAAACCATCCAGGATCTGAAAATGGAAATAGAAACAATAAAGAAATCACAAAGGTTGACAACCCAGGAGTGAGCAAACCTAGGAGAGATCAGGAGTCATAGATGCAAGCATCACCAACAGAATAAGAATACAAGAGACAGAAGAGAGAATCTAAGGTGCAGAAGATATCATAGAAAACATTGACATAACAGACAAAGAAAATGCAAAATGCAAAAAGCTCCTAACCCAAAACATCCAGGAAATCCAGGACACAATGAGAAGACCAAACCTAAGGATATCACATATAGAAGAGAATGAAGATTCCCAACTTTAAAGGGCCAGTAAATATCTTCAACAAAATTATAAAAGAAAACTTCCCTAACCTAAAGAAAGAGATGAACATAAACATTCAAGAAGCCTACAGAACTCCAAATAGATTGGACAAGAAAAGAAATTCCTCCCGACAAAACACAAAATGCACAAAACAAGAAAAGAATATTAAAAGCAGTAAGGGAAAAAGTCAAGTAACATATAAAGGCAGACCTATCAGAATTACACCAGATTTCTCACCAGAGACTATGAAAACTAGAAGATCCTGGACAGATATCATACAGACCCTAAGAGAACACAAGTGCCAGCCCAGGATGCTATACCCAGCAAATCTCTCAGTTACCATAGATGGTAAAACCAAGACATTCTATGACAAAACCAAATTTACACAATATGTTTCCACAAACCCAAGCCTACAAAGGATAATAGATGGAAAACGCCAACACAAGGAGGGAAACTACACCCTAGGAAAAGCAAGAAAGCAATCTTTCAACAAACTCAAAAGAAGATAGCCACAGAAACATAAAAATAACATCGAAAATAACAAGAAGCAACAATCAGTATCCTTTAATATCTCTTAACATCAATGGACTCAATTCCCCAATAAAAAGGCATAGACTAACAGACTGGATTCATAAACAGGACCCCACATTTTGCTGCATTCAGGAAATGGACCTCAGAGTTAAAGACAAGCACTACCTCAGAGTAAAGGACTGGAAAACAATTTTCCAGACAAAGGGACCCAAGAAACAGGCTGGAGTAGCCATTCAGATAAAATGAACCTTTAATCAAAAGTCATCAAAAAAGATAAGGAAGGACACTTAATCCTCATCAGAGGAAACATCTGCCAAGAAGAACTCTCAATTCTGAATATCTGTGCTCCAAATGCAAGGGCACCCACATTCATTAAGAAAACTTTACTAAAGCTCAAAGCACATATTGCACCTCACAAAATAATAGTGGGAGACTTCAACACCCCACTCTCATCAATGGACAGATCTCGGAAGAACAAATTAAAGAGATAAACATGGAAACTAACATGTTATGAACCAAATGGATTTAACAGATATCTATAGAACATTTCATCCTAAATCAAAAGAATAAACCTTTGCCGGGCAGTGGTGGTACACGCCTTTAATCCCAGCACTTGGGAGGTGGAAACAGGTGGATTTCTGAGTTCGAGGCCAGCCTCGTCTACAGAGTGAGTTTCAGGACAGCCAGGACTACACAGAGAAACCCTGTCTCAAAAAACCAAAAAAAAAAAAAAAAAAAAAAAAAAAAAAAGAATATACCTTCTTCTCAGCACCTCATTGTACTTTCTCCAAATTTGAACATATAATCGGTCACAAAACAAACCTCAACAGGTATAAAAAGATTGAAATAATCCCATACCTCCTATCAGATCACTACTGATTAAGGCTGGTCTTCAATGGCAACAAAAACAACAGAAAGCCCACATGCACATGGAAGCTGAACAATGCTCTACTCAATGATAACTTGGTCAAGGAAGAAATAAAGAAAGAAATTAAAGACTCCTAGAATTTAATGAAAGTGAAAGTACAACATACCCAAACTTATGGGACACAATGAAAGCAGTGTTAAGAGGAAAACACATATCTCTGAGTGCCTCCAAAAGGAAAATGTGGAGAGCATACATTAGCAGCTTAACAGCATACCTGAATGCTCTAGAACAAAAAGAAGCTAAATAAACCCAAGGGGAATAGAAGGCAGGAAATAATCAAATTCAGGACAGAAATCAACCAAGTAGAAACAAAAAGAACTATACAAAGAATCAATAAAACCAGGAGCTAGTTCATTGAGAAAATCAACATGATAGATAAACCCTTGACCAGACTAATCAGAGGGCCTAGAGACAGTATCCAAATTAACAAAATCAGAAATGAAAAGGGAGATATAACAACAGATTCTGAGGATATTTAAAAAATCATCAGATCCTACTACAAAAGCCTATACTCAACAAAATTGGAAAATCTGGATGAAATGAACAATTTTCTAGACAGACATGAAATACCAAAGTTAAGTCAGGATCAGATAAACCATCTAAACAGTCCCATATCCCCTAAAGAAATAGAAGCAGTCATTAAAAGTCTTCCAAACAAAAAAAACCCAGGACCAGGTGGGTTTAGTGCAGAATTCTATCAGACTTACAAAGATGATCTAATACCAATACTCTTCAAAGTATTCCACAAAATAGAAACAGAAGGAACACTACCCAATTCCTTCTATGAGGCCACAGTTGCACTGATACCAAAACCTCATGAAGACCCAACAAAGAAGGAAAACTTCAGACCAATTTCCCTTATGAATATCGATGCAAAAATACTCAATAAAATTCTTGCAAACTGAATCCAAGAACATATCAAAATGATCATTCACCATGATCATGTAGGCTTCATCCCAGGGATGCAGGGATGGTTCAATACCCGGAAATCCATCGTGAAATCCACTACATAAACAAACTCAAAGAAAAAAACCACATGGTCATTTTATTAGACGCTGAAAAAGCATTTGACAAAATTCAACATCCCTTCATGATAAAAGTCTTGGAAAGATAAGGAATTCAAGGCACATACCTAAATTTAGTAAAAGCAGTATACAGCAAGCCAGTAGCCAACATCAAACTAAATGGAGAGAAACTTGAAGCATTCCCACTAAAATTTAATAATTTCATAAGATTATACATATTCAAAACATTACAGGAAGAGAGAATTACCTCGATTTGGAAGAAGGGTGGGATTAAGGAGCAACAGGAGATAAAGCCCACCAGTCATATCGATAAGGAGGAGACACAACTTCCTTCCAGCCCACAACTCTGCCCAGGGCAGTGCCATCCCCTCTCACACCCAGAGACAGCTTGACACCCAGGAGCTCTGACACAACCAGGCTCCCAGGTGAGATACACCTCTCCCCAAAACCTGTCCTAATACTGGAACCCTCACTAGGCCCATCAGAGGGAGGCACTATCGGCCCTGCCCAGCCAGAGACACATCTTCTTTTTAGCCCAAAACTTGAACCAGGGAAGATCCTGCACCCCAGACCCGATCCCACACCCAGGGAGAGGTTGATTCCTGGGAGCTCCTTCATAACCAGGTACACAGCCTCACAGGCTCACAGGAGGGACAGGATTCAGTCAGAGACAGCAAGGTCAGTTAACTTCTGAGATAACCAGATGGCAAAGGGCTAGTACAAGAGCATAAGATACAGAAACTAATGCCAATTGGGACCATCAGAACCCAGTTCTTCTACCACAGCAAGCCTTGGATAACCTAACACACTTGAAAAGCAAGATTCCACCATAAAAGCCTATAACATGAAGATGATAGAGGAACTTAAGGAGGACATAAATAACTCCCTTAAAGAAATCCAGGAGAGCACAGGTAAACAGGTAGAAGCCCTTAAAGGGAAACACATAACTCTCTTAAAGAAATACAGGAAAAACACAATCAAATAGGTAAAGGAATTGAACAAAACAATCCAGGATCTAAAAATGGAAATAGAAACAACAAAGAAATCAAAAAAGGAGGCAACCCAGGATAAAGATACTGACAGAACAGTCAAAGAAAACACAAAATGCAAAATTCTCCTCACCCAAAATGTCCAGGAAATTCAGGACACAATGAAAAGACCAAACTTAAAAATAATAGGAATAAAAGAAAAAGAAGATTCCCAATTTAAAGGGCCAGATAACATCTTCAGTAAAGTCACAGAAAAAAATTTCCCTAACCTAAAGAAAGAGATGGTAATAAACATACAAGAAGCCTGCAGAACATCAAATAGATTCAACCAGAAAAGAAATTCTTCCCATCATAAAATAATCAAAACACCAAATGCACAGAACGAAGAAAGAATGTTAAAACAGGTAAGGGGAAAATGCCAAATAACACATAAAGGCAGACCTATAGGAATTACATGAGACTTCTCAACAGAGTCTCTAAAAGACAGAAAGTCTTAGATGTCATATAGACCCTAAGAGAACACAAATCCCAGCCCAGGATACTAAACCCTGTGAAACTCTCAATCACCATAGATGGAAAAAACAAGATATTCCATGACAAAACCAAATTGAAACAATATTTTCCATTCATCCAGCCATACAGAGGATAATAGAAAAAAATTCCAAAACAAAGAGAGAAATTATAACCATTAAAAACCAAGACATTAATCATCTCACAACAAACCCTAAGGAAGAGAACCACACAAGCATAATATCAACAATAACAACAAAAGTGACAGAAACCAATAATCATTGATCTTTACTATCTCTCAAAATGAGTGGACTAAATTCCCCAATAAAAAGACATAGGCTAACAGACTGGATACATAAACAGGATCCAGAATTTTCTTGTGTATAGGAAACACACATCAATGACAAAGACAGACACTACACTAGACTAAAAGGCTCGAAAAAAATTTCTAAGCAAATGGTCCCAAGAAACAAGCAGGAGTAGCCATTTTTCTATCCAGTACAATAGGCTTTCAACCAAAAGTTATCAAAAGAGATGGGAAAGGACACTTCAGACTCATCAAAGAAAAAATTCACCAAGATGCACTCTCAATTCTCAACATCTATGCCCCAAATGCAGGGATACCCACATTTGTAAATGAAGCATTACTAAAGCTCAGAACACACATTGATCTTCACACAATTATTGTGGGAGCCTTCAACACCACACTCTCACCAATGGACATATCATGGAAGCAGAAACTAAACAGAGACACAGTGAAACTAACATAAGGTTTAAACCAAATGGATTTAACAGATATCTACAGAACATTTCACACTAAAACAAAAGAATATGCTGTCTTCTTAGCACCTCGTGGTACCTTCTCCAAAACTGACCAAATAATCAGACACAAAACAAGCCTCAACAGATACAAGAAGATTGAAATAATTCCATGCATTCTATCAGATCACCATGGACTAAGGCTGGTCTTCAATAACAATAAAACCAACAGAAAGCTCACATACTCATGGAAATTGAATAACTTTCTACTCAACAACAACTTGGTCAGAGTAGAAATAAAAAACAAATTAAAGACTTTCTGGAACTTAACAAAAATAAAGTTATACCCAAAGTTATGGGAGACAATGAAAGCAGTGCTAAGAAAATTCATAGCACTGTGTACCTTCATGAAGCAATTGGAGAGATCTTATACTAGCAACTTAACAGCTCATCTGAACGCTCTAGAACAAAAGAAGCATATACACCCAAGAGGAGTAGACAACAGGAAATAATGAAACTCAGAGCTGTAATCAACCAATTAGAAATAAATAACACTATACAAATAATCAACAAAACTAAGAGCTGGTCTTTGAGAAAATCAATAAGATAGATAAACCCTTAGCCAAACTAACTATAGGACATAGAGAGAGTATCCAAATTAACAAAATCAGAAATTAAAAGGGATATATAACAGCAGAAATTGAGGAAATTCAAAAAAATCATCAGATCCTACTACAAAATCCTATACTGAACAAAACTGGAATATCTAGATGAAATAGATGATTCTCTAGACAGATACCAGGTACCAAAGTTAAATCAGGACAAGACAAACTATCTAAACAGTCCCATCACACCTAACAAAATAGAAGCAGTTCTTAAAATTTTCCCAACCCCAAAAATCCCAGGGCCAGATGGTTTTAGGCAGATATCTATCATATCTTCAAAGGGAATCTAATACCAATAGTTCTTAAACAGTTCCATAAAATAGAAAAAAAAAAAAAAAAAAAAAGGAACACAACCTTATTCATTCTATGAAGCCAAGTTATGCTGATACTTAAACCATACAAAAACCCAACAAAGAAAAATAACTTCAGACAAATTTTGCTTATGAATATCAATGCAAAATTACTCAATAAAATTCTTATAAATCAAATCCAGAACACACCGAAATGATCATTCAACATGATCATGTAAGCTTCATCCCAAGGATTCAGGGATGGTTCAATATACTGAAATCCATCAATGTAATCAACTTTATAAACAAACTCAAAGAAAAATCTCACATGACTATTTCATTAGATGCTGAAAAAAACTTCGGCTAAATACAATACCACTTCATATTAAAAGTCCTGGAAGATAAAGAAATCAAAGCACATACCTAAACATAATAAAAGCAATATATAGCAAACCAACAGTCAATATCAAATTAAATGGAAAGAAACATGAAACAATCTGACTAAAATCAGAGACAAGACAAAGCAGCCCACTTTATCTCTATTTATTCAATAGAGTACTCAAATTTTATCTAGAATAATTAGAGTAAAAAAGGAGATCAAAGTAATACAAATTGGGAAAGAAGTTGAGGTATTACTATTTAAAAATTATATGATAGTATACATGAGTAACCCCAAAAATTCTACCACAGAACTTACACCTGATCAAAAACTTCAGCAAAGTGGCTGGATATAAAGTTAACTCAAACAAATCAGTCACCTTCTTCTATGCAAAAGGGAAACCCATTCAAAATAGTCACAAATAATATAAAGTATCTTGGAGAAACTAACCAAGCAAGAGAAAGATCTATATGACAAAAACTTCAACTGTCTAAAGAAAGAAATTGAAGAAGACCTCAGAAGATGAAAAGTTCTCCCATGCTCATAGATCAGTAGAATTAACATAGTAAACATGGCCATCTCACCAAAAGCAATCTACAGATTCAATACAATCTATATCAAAATTCCAACTTGATTCTTCACAGAGATAGAAAGAGCAATTCTTAGCTTCATCTGGAATAAAAAATATCCAGAATAGAAAAAAATGTTCTCTAAAAGAACTTCTTGGGGAATCATCATCCCTGACCTCAAGCTGTACTACAGGCAATGGTGGTAAAAAAAGAAACCACATGGTATTGGTACAGAGACAGACAGGTAGATCAATAGAAAAAGACCTAGAAATAAACCCATATACCTATGGTCAGTTGAACTTTGACAAAGAAGCCAAAACCATACAATGGAAAAATGACATCATTTTCAACAAATGGTGCTGGCCTAATTGGTGGTCTGCATATAGAAGAATGCAAATGGATACATTTTTAACTCCTTTAACAAAGCTCAAGTCCAAGTGGATCAAGGACCTCCACATAAAACCAGATATGTTGAATCTAATAGAAGAGAAAGTGGGAAAGAGCCTTAAACACATTGGCACAGGAGAAATTTTACTGAACAGAAGACCAATGGCTCAGGTTCTAAACTCAACAACTGATAAATGGGACCTCATGAAATTGAAAAGCTTCTATCACTGTCAAAGACCTAAAGAGCAATGTGCAGATTGGGAAAAGGTCTTTACCAACCCTATGTCCTATAGAGAGCAAATATCCAAAGTATACAAAAGAACTCAAGAAGTTAGACTCCAGAAAACAAAATAAACCAAATTTAAAAAAAAAAAAAAATGGGTTACAGGGTTAAACAAAGTATTATCAACTGAGCAATCTTGAATGGCTGAGAAGCACCTAAAGAAATGATTAACCTCCTTAGTCATCAGGGGAAATACAAATCAAAATGACCCTGAGATTCTATCTTACACTAGTCAGAAGGGCTAAGATCAAACACTTTGGCAACAGAAGATGCTGATGAAGATGTGGACAAAGAGGAACACTCCTCCATTGCTGATGGGACTGCAAGATGTTACAACCACTTTGTAAATCAACCTGGTGGTTCCTCAAAAAATTGGAAATAGCTCTACCTAAAGACCCACCTATACCACTCCTGGGCATATACCCAGAAGACGCTCCTACATGTGATAAGGACACTAGAAGGGGGAATAAAATAATCACAGGAGTCAGAGAGGAAGAGGAGGCAAAAAGGGGCATAGGACTAGGCATGGAAAGAGACAGGAGAGAAGTCCAGATTGCCAAGAGAATGAATAGAAATAAGTAGCAGTGGAAGTGGGAAACCTGTGGAAACACAAAAAGTGTCAGATGCCAGGTATGCGAGAGGCTCCCAGGACCCAGTGGGGATGACATTAGCCAAAATACCTAACAGCAGAGAGATAGAACCTGAAGAGACCACTTCCAAATACATAGACATGGCCCGCAATGGAGGAATGAGGCCACTCACCCATCTAAAATTTTTTAACCCATAATTGTCTCTGTCTAAAGGAAATACAGAGACAAAATGGAGCAGAGGCTGAAGGAAAGGCCATCCAGAGACTGACCCACTGTGTGATCCATTCCATCTGCAGACACCAAGCTTGGTCACTTTTACTGATGCCAAGATGTGCTTGCAGATAGGAGTCTAGTATGGCTGAGTGAATAGAGGCTCAACTAGTGCCTGACTAGGACAGATGCAGATACTTACAGCCAACCATTGAACGGAGCCTGAGTACCCCAATGGAAGAGTTAGGGGAAGGGCTGAAGGAACTGAAGGTGATTGCAACCCCATAGGAAGAACAACAATATCAGTTAACTGCTCCCCCCTCCCAGAGCTCCCAGTGAATAAACCACCAATCAAAGAGTATACATGGGCTGGTCCATGATACAATTACAGCAGATGATTGCATCATCTGGCATCAGTGGGAGGAGAGGTGCTTGGTCCTGTGTAGGCTTAATGCCCCAGAGAATGGGGATGCTAGAGAGGTGTGGCAGAAGTGAGTGGGTGGGTGGGTGAACACCCTCTTAGAGGCAAAGGGGAGGGAGATAGGGTAGGAGTTTTGTGGAGGGGAGACAAGGAAGACCATTTGAAATGTAAATAAATAAAATGATTAATAAAACAAACAAAGAAAACAAAAACCAAAGAAACAAAAAAGCATTACAGGATGCCCTATAAGTAAATGCAAGTTTTCTGTGTTAATTTAAAATACATATAATAAACAAAAAACTTCAAGTCCGTTTTTCAGTGGGTTAACACACAAAACACAACTGTATTTAACAAAGAGGAAAAGATTTTTGTAACGAAATTATAAAACATTATTAAAAGAAATGAAAGAAAACATGAAATAAAAATTCTCCCTGAATTAACCCTGAAATCTATAAATCTATATTAAAACTTCACTTTTAAAAAGATATTTATAAACTTCTTAAAACTGATGTGAAATGGAGGAGAACCCAGCCAACCTGGAAGCATCTCATTAGAGGCTTGCTAGCCAGACTCCATGAAACTCCAGCTGACTATCAGTATGACACTGGCATTGACCAGAAAATAATGAGAACTCAGGCATAAGTCAGTATAAATGCAGTCAGCTGAGAAGATGTGACTAAGCTTTAAACAAGTTATCAAGTTTACTTAAGTTTACGTTCAACAAAGATTACTCATGTGCCGCATGGTAGGTAGGATGCATTGTTAAGATTTGTTTAATTTGGAGCCCATCAAGGGAAAATAGAGGGACAGGTCACAATAGTAACCAGAGAAATATGGGGTTGGGGAATTAAAAGAATTCTTGTTATGTTCCCAGAAATATAAGGCAGATTCCTTCAAGCCAGAGGAACACAGCATGAGTCTGTCTTTTATCTGCCTATCAGACAGGAGAAGGTTTCATTAAAAAAAAAAAAAAAAAAAAAAAAAAAAAAAGATTACAGTCTACTGGGGGTGGGGGTTCTTTATAACACATATGTCATAGTGATACTCAAAAACATGGAGATAGGTGGACGGAGGAAAGATGACAATTCCTTAACCCTACACAAAGAGCTAAGGCACCTAAGGAATGATGAGAGACAAAGAGTCTTCCCCAGCGAAAAACCACAACAATTGGCTATCCAATACCAAATTATCAACCCGAAAACATATAAGAATAATGTTAAATAGACTGAGCAATGTATATTTGGGGATATATCTTCATATACATACATGAATGTGACACAATAAATGAAAGAGAGGCCATGAATTTAAAAGAGGGCTATCGAAGGCTTTGAAGGGAGGGATGAGAAGTGGGAAATAATGTAATTATAATAATATTAAAACTAAAATAAATATTTTTTTAAAAAGAACACCAAAACATGTCCCCTATAATTCTAACTTCTTTATATTATCTGAAATCTACTTCTCCCTGAGAGTCTATGCCTGGGCTCCCCCTAGTGCCTTTGTCCCTGCAGCTGCCTAGGCTGCAAGGTCTTCCTGTATCTGCCTTGCTTTATTCTCTCCCTTTCTGACCATTTTTCACTATGCTAATTTACGCAGGTCTGGGTTAGAACCCTGTCTTCTCTGTGAACCCTTTTCTGATTTTCCCTCGCAGTTAATTTCCCTTCTATTCTGTGATCACAGACTATTTTGTACCATTTTTTCTCTCCTCCACACATATCACACTGAATTACAAGCTGGTTTTTTATTTCTCTGCAGAGATTTATCTTCTTGAGATACAAGTTAGGTCTTAATTGCTTCTATATTTTACTACCAGCACTGCCTCTGACATATGGGAAATACTCAAGTTTAAGCTGAAAAGAAATGAAAAAGTATACTCAATTAATTGATTCATTGGCTAGGATTATTAGGCACCTACTACCCTCAGTGCCTGTAATATCAGTGGAGAATAAGCAATCCAAGTGCTAGACAAAAGCCATCATTTTCCTAAAATTTCACATCCTTGATAACTTCTCCAGCCTTCTCTGATTCACATAGGAGTCAGATCTAAGCCTAACTAGTACAGCCCACAGCAATTTTTAATCTTATGATGCAAATTTTCTCATATAGGTAAAAACAAAATAAAGAAATGTATACATCTGTAATGTATGCATACACATTTATATCTACTCACATGTTTTTCAAACTTTTCTGAGCCATAAAACTTGCCAATAATAACATTCACTGACAGGGATCATTTACTACACAAAGGATAGAATCCTGAAAAGATTGAACTGAAGTTAGATACAAATTTAAAACCAATTATATTTTCCAGCTACATATTGAAAGTTACTTATTCTTCTGAAATAACTGTATAATTTTAAATTATGAATACAGAAGTAAGTGTGTGCACATCATAAGTGGGGGTATAGGAAAGAAAGTACTGACATGTCAGTGCCATGGTTCTGGGGAAGGTTTTTATTTCAGGTAAAAAAGAGAGCAGCCAGTAGCATCTGGAAAAGCCCAGATCAGAGAGAGGAAAAAAGCAGACTGGCCATGCCCAGGGTTTTCTCTTGGGGAAAGCAGAGAGATGCAAGAGAAAAGAATAAAGAGAGAAGCAAGGAGGGGAACGAGCAGTAATTTGGAATGGCCTGAGAGTTAGCATAATGGAGGACTGACTGGGGGATGTGTACAGCACATGTGTATGGACACACAGGAACTCCCACACACATTTTGAACCTTTTTTATGGTAAATACTGGATGCTGTTTCATTTTAGATATTGATGAAGTAATAACAGCCATGTTGCTTTATATACATTCCCTTAAAATAATATAATCATCTGCTAAAAATAAAGCAATACATGTGTACTAAGACCTGAACTCAGACACATATCAATTCTTCAAATCTCTAAGAGACTGCTGTCTTTATTTCTAACATGGAACAGTAGAGATTACTTTTAAAATGTGTCGCTTACTGGCCCCTATTAAAATTAAGCTCCATGGACTAGTGTACAAGTTATATGAATTGATTCTTTTCTTCAAGGCCAGATAATATCTCAAATGTAATATAGCCAGATACTCCTTTGCTAACAGTGTCAGCCCTGTAACAGTTAAGATAGAATCATCATGACATGAGAATGTCAGAGTAGCTTAGTTAGCACACATGGTCTGTTGATGCTTTCTTTCTTTCTTTCTTTCTTTCTTTCTTTCTTTCTTTCTTTCTTTCTTTCTTTCTTTCTTTCTTTCTTTCTTTCTTTCTTTTTTCAAATCTTCAACAGCAGCATCGCAGTTTGTACCAAGGGAAGGGGGACACCACTTTTCTTCAACAGTGTAACTAGAAGCTAAATGAGAATGCACTCCATCTAACCAGCCTGTAATTTATTACATAGAGGTCTTGTTTTTATCAACAAAATGTTCATTAAAAGGATGAAAAAAACAAAATTAAAATAGGGGTTTCTTTAATCCTCTATTATAACAGCAGAGTTGTAAGAAAACAAACAATATTTTATAGGTAACAAAACAAAATATAAAGTTCCATTATTTGAGGAATGGTTCAATATACCTGATTCCACCTTCAAATTCTTAATGTGAGATTTCTAAATCACTTGGACTGCTTATCAAATTTCCTTGGCTGGGTAATTTTTTTAGCAAGAATCAAAAAAGGAAATGTAAGTTTTAGACAAATACTTAAAAATATAAGTTTATCTTTAATAAGGCATTAAAGAAAGCAAATCGTATTGATTTTCAAGTTGAACTGAACCTTAAAATGCCATGTTTTACTTCTGAAACGACTGAGTTCCTATGCACATCAGTATGTGATATTACTGAGGTTGGGAGTATTGTAAAATGCCCAGTAAAAAATAACTGGGCAGAATGATAGAAATCACACATACTTTTTAATAACTTTGAAGCATAAGCAATAGCGATCCCACCATATTATCAGATTATAAGTATGTTAAGAAGTTAAAATTAACTCAACAGTAATTCTTGAGCACCTACACTTCACAGAATGTCATAAGATGGGGACAACTTGGTCATGTCTGGTCCAAGGCTAGGGTCAGGTTCTGGAAGGAGTTAAGATTTTGATTCCTGGGAATTTGGGTTTTCCTCCTGAAAAAGCTGGAATGATAAGTGCAAAGGTCTATATACTCAGTCTTTGATGCCCTTAAGTAGTCTGTATTCTCCTTATCTAGAATTGTTTGATTAGCTTTCTGCTGACTCTGTTCCATTCCTTCCCTATAAACTTTATATAAGATGCTATATTTTCAAAATATATTTGCTTACATGAGGCATCAGCTTGTGCAAGACCTCCTAATCCCAAACTTTCTATCTTTATCTTCTCATCACCTGGCCCTCCTGCTTCAGAGCCTATGATTGCTGGTCTAGGTCAAGACCCAGCTGTTTTAATCTCTGGATGGCATTCTGACTTTTTCACTCAATATGTAGGTGGAAAATGTGATTTAGTATCATAAAATCTCTGTTTTTTCTTTTACTTATTGTATATAATAGCATCTGAATCATAATTTATGAAAGTAAATTTGATAAACTCTGTGAAATGTGCACTATGTTCTCAGTATGGTAATTATTCTTTCAGGACTTGCTCCATTTTGCCTAGTTTGTTCATTTTTCCTTTTGATCCTCTTTGCTTTGATTGACGTGTGACACTATACAGCTTCAATATCTTACATAATTCTAACTTTTACAGTACACAGGTTGATAAGGACGTAGTAATTCAGAGATTTTGAAGGAGTGTGGATACTGATTTCTCTCTTTTTTCCAAAGTCAATATGAAATAAATTGTGCATCTTTGTAGACTGCAATCACACTATTTGCCAAAATTGTATTTACATACAATAAATTCACATACATAATACACACATATATATGGTATGATATGGTATGATATAATATATTACTGTGGAAGAGCAGAAATTTGGGTGTCATCAAGTGATCAAGTGTGTGTGGAAGTCAGAGGACAACTAGCAAAACTCTGTTCTCTCTTTCAGCCATGTGAGCTCCAGAATCAAATACAGGACTTCAGTGTTGGTCACTGGCAACTTTATCTGTGGAGTTATCTCTGTGCTCCACCAAATGGTATATATTCATTTTCAGATTTATGTCTGTGTAAATTCTGTGCTTATCTCCCTGACAATGTTTATTTTTCCCCATGGAAGAGAAGTCTCAGTGATGATCATGACAGTGTGGGTAGAAATGTGGGTGTTTATCATAGCTATATTCTGGATAATGCTCACTCTACAGCAGCGGAACGATAAAAAGTTATTGAAATTATTTATTCCTAAGAAGCCTGGCTGAGGCTCATTAAACAAAACCTACACTTTCTGAAATCAGTATAGTGAAACTAATTTAATGGTACAGGATATGTAGAATTCTAAGTTTACAACATTAATTTATCATTGCTAATGTACCCAAAAGTGCTTAAGAAGATATATGAATTACAACTTCATGCTATATGGAGATTGCTCATCAAGGGAGTATTACAATGGAATATGTATGTTCAAGTGTGACAGCAGATATGACAGGCAAGTTGGGCTAGCAAGGTCTGAAACCCTAACAGGAAATGAAGATTTCTTAAGATCATCCAGATTATTGTAGTTGAGATGGAGGAGAATAATCTAAACAATCAAATAGCCCATGTCAGTTCAGGGATATGCAGTGCCGGTAAGTAAGTATCCTGATGTGTTAGAACAGTGTAAATGCAAAGGACCTGATGCTCTTAAACATCATATTTTCAAAGGATGTAGGATATCTTTCTTATTTAAAATCACCAATTAAGTTTTAAATAATGATAATTATGGACAGGGAGAGAAATGCAAAAGATTGAATGCAATACTATGAATATATGAACTACTACTATGTGAAGGAGGATGATTAGAACTCTCCAATGGTTTCCAAAGGCACTGTGAGAGGAAAGGCTCCTAGTCTGGTCTGTGACATGTCATTCATAATAACTCCAACAACATGAATTTGTAAATGAATCCAGCTATGAAGTAGCATCAGGACACAGGTCACAGTTCTTTTTGAAAGGCTTTTTGGTCATCTCTGGATAACAGGATGGGCTCTGAGCTGTCAAGGGGCACTGGGCTTACTCTCCTCACCCATTGCTTCACACTGATTACTGATATCAGTTGGAACTTCCCAGCATCATTGTTAAATCTGAAAATAGGTCCTAGCATTTAGGCTATATTAAAAGTAGTCCTATTTCCCTTAACACATATCCGTTTCAAGCATTATACTGGAAATGCATTAAATGTTGCTAATGTTTTCATGTGTTTTATCTCAAAGGGTAGCACTGAGCCATTGAGGTAAAATGATTTTTTGGAAGTAAAATAAAAGTTATATATTTTGGGAATGGCAAGATTGGATTTTGCATATTCCTGTGAGTGACTGAGTATTGCGGTATGTGTGAATATGTGTTAGTTTTTCTTTCTTTTACATTTTTAATTTTCTTTTTCTTTCCTTTTTATCCACATGCTACTACAGGTTTAGAAGTCTCTGTAGTAGACATGTGAAATTCATATATTGATCTCAGGATTTACTTTACTAAGACAAACTGAGCTCTAAACTAAAACTACATGACCTCCAGAAACCCAAATGAAAGAGATTACATAGAAAACTTCAGAAGACATGTATCTAAATACAACGAGGCAAATAATCAAAGAATTTAGAAGTCAGTGTATCACTATTTGCTGATGATATGATATTATACATGAGCAATTCCAAAAAGTCTACCAGAGAACTCCTACATGCAGATAAACACCTTCAGTAAACTGACTGGATACAAATTTAATTTAAAAAAATAAATCAGTAGCCCTCCTTTATACTGGTCCAAGAAAGAAATTAGGGAAACAACACCCTTTACAATAGCCACATAAAATATAAAATATCTTCTGCTCATTGATCTGTAGGATTAACAGTAAAAATGGCCATCTTACAAATAGTAATCTACTACAATTACCATCAAAACTCCAACACAATTCTTTACAATTCTAGAACGAGGAATTCTCAACTTTATATGGAAAACCAAAAAGCCCAGGAAAGCTAAAAACAATCCTGAACACCACCCCTGACCTCAAGCTGTACAACAGACCAATAGTAATAAAAACTTCATTGTATTGGTACAAGAACAGACACGTTTATCAACTGAATGTAGTGACTCGGAGATCCAGAAATAAACCCATACAGCTATGGACACATGATTTTTGACAAAGAAGCAGAAACCATACAATGGAAAACAGAAAGTATCTTCATCAAAAGGTGCTTGTCTAACTGGATGTCTGCCTGTAGAAGGATGCAAATAAATCCATATCTATTATCCTTCACAAAATTCAAGTCCAAGTGGATCAAAGACATCAAAATCAGATACACTAAATTTCATAGAACAGAAAGTGGGGAATGGCCTTAATTCATCAATACAGACGAAAGCTTTCTAAACAGAACACCAATGACTCAGGCTCTAAGATCAACAATTGATAAACGGGACTTCATGAAACTTCAAAGCTTCTATAATGCAAAAGACACTCTCAATAGAACAAAACAGCAGCCTACAGATTGTGAAAGGATCTTCACCAATCTTACATCTGCCTGAAGGCTAATATCCAAAATTTATAAAGAACTCAAGAAGTTAGACACTAACAACCCAAATAATCAAATTTAAAAAATGGGGTACAAAGCTAAACAGAATTCTCAGCTTAGGGATTTTGAATGACAATGAGGAATTTAAAGAAACATTCAATGTCCCTAATTCTCAGGAAACTGCAAATCAAAAGACCCTGAAAAGTTGGATTAAACGGCAGGGTGTGGGAGAAGTGGGACAGGGGAAGTTTGACTGCACTCACCCCATGGCACCACCAAGCTGGTGTCTGGCTATGAGAAGTCACATGGAGACATTAACCAGGGGTGGTAGAGTACGGCCAAGGGTTCCAGGGATCACACGGAAGCCAGCTCAATCTGGTCCCCATGCTCTTGGGCATCCCAGGCTCCGCTGGATGTTGTGGAAGAGCTGAGAATGAAGTGAGAGGCCACAGGCTGGATCTAGCCCAGGTTGAGGGGGAAAAGTGAGGAGAAGAGCGACCAGGTCCCAGGGGACTGCATCCTTGGCTTGTCTCTGGCTAGCTCACTTGGTTTGGTTTGGTGGGGGCCATGGCTGGGAGCGCTGGGGCCTTCTCCAGGAGACTGGACGCAGCTCTTTAGATGAAGGCCTATTCCACTGCTCCCCACAGCAGATCCCAATGAAGAGAGACAGTCCATGGTTTTAGGGCATTTATTGTCAGGGCAGAGAGTGGTGTAAGTGAATCCATACCCTTCGATCTCAGGGAGGGGCAAGGTTGAAATACCATTGGCTGGGAAGGGGAGTGGCTAAGCCTCTAGGTGCCTCATTAGCATGGGGATGTCTTGAGGCTACATGACCATATCTCTACCTGTGGAAGGGCTTGGGCATTGCCCTTACATGACTTATAGTCACAGACCTATGGAGGAGAGCAGCAGCCTCTTGTCAAGAGCCTGTTACCTAGGAGCACATCAAAACACCAACCGTCCCTTGTAGGGTTATTCACTATTGGGGACCCCCTACTGGTTCGCTGGAGTTTTAAACCTTAGCTTAAACAGAAGCCAGGCTGCCTTTCATGGTCCCACACTGAGATACTGCATTGGAAGATAGAATGGCTAATATAAAAATCTCAAGGGACAGCGCATGCTGGATAGGATGTGGATCAAGCAGAACACTCCTTCATTGCTGGTGGGAATGTGTACTTGTGGGACCACTTTGAAAATCAATTTGGCAGTTTTTCAGCAAACTTGGAATAGTTCTGCCTTAAAATGAAGCTATACTGCTCCTGGGCATGTACCAAAAGATATCCCACTCTAACACAGGGACACTTGTTTGCTAGGTTCATAGCGGCTTTATTCATAATAGCCATAAGTTGGAAACAACCTACATGTACCTTATTTGAAGAATGCATAATGAAAATGTGGTAGAGCTCCAAAACGGAATACTATTCATCTATTAAAAACAAAGACATTATGATATGTGAAGGCAATTGTATGAAACTAGAAAAGATTGGACTGAGTGAGGCAACCCAGTCCCAAAAGGATATGCATGGTATGTAATCACTTATAAATGGATATTAGCCATAAAGTATAGGATATCCAGGATGCATACCGCAGACTCAAAGAAACTAAACAAGAAGAAAGGCTCAAGGGAGGATATTTGAATCTCACTCAGAGGATGGAATAAAATAGTCACAGGAGGAAATAGAGGGAGGGAACTGGATGAGAGAGAGTACGGTGAGGTGGATAGGGCTCGTGGTTAGGAGAGACAGGAGAGCAGGCCAGACAGCCAAGACAATGAATGGAAATATGCAGCTTGTGGAGTTGGGGTGGGCATGGGGCCATCTCAAGGATTTGCCAAAGACCTGAGATGGGCAAAGCTTCTAAGAATCAATGAGGGTGATGTTAACTGCGACTCACCAAGTGGGGATATGGAACTTGAAGAGGTTACCTACAGGCAGGAACCCTGGTGAAATGATAAGGACACTAACCCACTCACAAAACTTTCAAGCCAAAATTTATCCTGTCTTCAAGAAATGCAAGGACAGGGAACAGAGTAGAGACTGATGGAATGGCCAAGCAATTACTGACCCAACTTCAGACCCATCCTGTGGGCAAGCAGTAATCCATGTCACTATTGATGATACTGTGATACTTGTAGACAGGATCTTAGCATAACTGTTCTCTGAGAGGCCCTACTCAGCAGCTAACTGAAACAGATGCAGAGAATCACAGTCAACTAACCTGGATTCTTTAGTGGCCCTCAGAGACTTAACCACCAACTTAAACACATACATGGGCTTGACCTAAGCTTCCCGCATTTATGTAGCAGTTGTGCAACTCTATCTTCATGTGGTCTTGAACAACTGGGACCGGGGACTATCCTTAAAGCTGCTGGCTGTCTGTGAAATACATTTGTCTAACCGGGCTGACATGTCTGGCCTCAGGGGGAGAAGATGCACCTATTCCTAAAAAGATTTGATGTGCCTGGGTGGGGGAATACCCTCTCAGAGGAGAAAGGGAGGGAGATGGGAGTAGGAGTATGTGAGGGGGGGCAAGGGGCAATGGTACAGGTGGTTATATGAAAGAATTTCAAGGTAGGGCAGGGAGGAATGTTGTAATTACATTATAATCACCCAGAAGGAAAATACAAAGGAAAAAATAATTGAGAAAATTTTATTTTAGGAGTAATAATTATAATATGTGTTGAGACATATGAGATGCAAGCTTCACGCCAGAAAGAATCAGGCAAACTATTCATATGACAGTATGTCCTATTACAAAGGATCTTTTGTGGTAATATAATTACTATACTTCAAGATACTCTTGACCTTGTAGAGATCAAAAGCAGGATAAATCAACAAATATGTAACTGCTTAGGTTCCCTATTTAATTATATGTAGACGAACTATGTTCTGGAGAATATTTTTGTCAATTATCATGATTTAGCAGCTATATCTATTAAATCATTAGTATTTCTTCATCTTTAGAGGAATATTTTACTAATCATCATTTTCATACTAATTGTTGACATTTTCTTATTTCTCTCCCTGTGCTTTTCTCCCCACACTATCTCAACTCTTTCTGATATTGCTGGAGGACCTTAGCAGTGTTTATTACTGTTTCTTTCTTAACATTTTTAACCTAGTAACTTTTGTGAAAAGTTCTGAAATCTAGCAATGACCTTTCTCTGAGTTTTCTATATGTGAATATCAATATGTTTAGTTTCCACTCTTCAATAGTGATTAGCATTTGAACCATATATATTTATAATTCCATATATTATCTTTTCCAACATACACAAGCTCTGGTAAGCACATCTTACCTTACCAAATTCAATGTAATACTCATCTCTATAAATATAAAATGTGCCCCCTATGTTTACTTTTTATAGTAGAGAGGCTTCTCTTGACTTCATTTTTATTCTAGAAAACTTAAAAATTCCTTATACATAAACACCAGATTTATCTTGAATAAATAACTGATTAAATTAAAAGTGTCATACCAGTGTGCAATGATCATTTTGCATTCTTTTGCCCACAGAAACTATTTGTGTTTCAAAAGTTTGACTATGAAATTACTGGGGCAGGAGATCTCTATCTTGAGAAAGCCACTTAGATCAGTGAAGAATCAAATTCAGTCACCTTCACTCTCCAGTCCATAAATATGGCAGTGGAACTATTTTTCTTTGTGGGCTTAGTGAACTTAACTAAATTTGTTTCAAGATTAAGACTAGAAGCAATCCTCCAACTTGACATTTCAGAAATACAAAATTATCCAATTGACAGAACAGCAATTCTTCCACCTTTTTTCTTGAGTATATAATCAGAAAGGAAAATACTTTCATGAATGAAAAATGTACTTGACAAAAGCCAGCAATTAGAATAAAGTTACATTAAAATACATCATTTCTCTATTGCCATTTAATGTCAAGTGTGTTGTTGAAGTTAAATCCCTGAATGTGAAAAGATTGCAAAAGGCATTCAGTTAGAATGAGCAGTGGCCACTCCAGCTCTCAATAGTAGAGTGTTGCTGAGCTGAGCACAAGGATCCAGGTTCTATCCCCAGCACCAGTGGGAATAATTAGAGTAAAATTTTATACATATACATGTATGTATACATAGACATATACATATATGCATACACTTATACATAAGCAGAAATAATTTGCCTGTCAAATATGTTTATTGTTATGTATTTCTACCGAGATATTTTGGAAAATTTAAAAAATTTCTTTTAAAACTAAATTTCATAAAACTTTGTTAAACTAAAAAAACTTAACCCCAAGAAGTGTTTGCATTTTAGGAAGAATTTCTTATGTGTAAAAATTTGTTCATGTCACTGTTGATAAGGACTTAGGAACATATGATCCATTAATATGCAGCATAAATGTATATTTTGAGATAAAGAATTGATTCATTCATAGAATCTAGTCTAAGGCCTAGTACTTGTTTCTCCTCCAATCTCTCCCTGCTATCAGAGGCTGGTCTTTGATCTGAGTACTGTTTAATCTTGTGCAAATCAGATCTCTCCTAAAATGTTCTCCCTCTTTTCTTCCTTGTGGTTTCCACTGTGGTTGTTAAAATAATCTATTTAAAATACTTAGTTAAATTTTCCATGTGTTAATTTAAAGCTGCACTTCTTTGTGCTGGATTAGAATGCAAATCTAGCCATCCATGTACATTGGTAGGGCTGCCTTACACAGCATCACACAATGGGTAACTTTGAGCAGCGCCTGTTTCGTACAGGTCTAGAGACTCGGCTTCCTGTGTTAAAGTAATCTCTGATTGGTTGCCATTAAATCACCCCTCATTGTGAATGGTCCCCTTGTCACTCTATCTGCCAGGTTCTCTTGTTTACAGAATCCACTAGTGTTCGTGTGAGGAAACAAGTCACACTAAATTATAAAACAACCCACCTTTGAATTTCATAGATCTTCAGCAACCTCTCGAAAGTTCTTTGAGACAGAGATAGTTATGCTGGGCTTAGCACTTCAACTGAAGAATTGAGAGGAGAAATGTTTCAGTTCATAAGGAGGCTTCTCCCTGGTTTTCTCAGACCTGGTGATTGTATCACTGTTTTCCTGAATATCGCATGAGCCTCTCCTGTCTGTGAGCCCCTTCAAACTTTTCCTGTGCTACTCATCAGACATGCTTGTCCTATTCCAATTTGTTTTCTTGTACATTCCTGTAACCTTTACTCTTCTCTCAAATAATTCTGTTTCTGGTACCTTTGGGCCATTTAAATCACTCAAAAATATATAATTTATTCAGGACCAATTCTATTCTAGTTCTCAAATACTTCACTTGTTCATGGACTCCTCTTGTGTTTTCTTCCAACATTTTGTTCTTACCTGATTTTATGGAATGCTTTCCTTTACACACTTTTTTAAAAACTGATATTATAAATTATTTATTCAATTTCTTACTTATTTTGAACTTGACCTACCTTATGTGCTATGAATGAGGATCCTTTTATTTATGCCTATATCTTCTGAGACCCACACATAGACAACCTGCATGCTCAATAAATGTGGAATGAATAATACATCTGCTTTCAGAGACAAAAATGTTTTATAAAGTGTTTAAATTATTCCTTTAAAAAGATCAATACCTAATTTCTGATTTCAGTGTGGACATTAAATGTAATATATGATACTAACTTTATGCAAAATTTAAATAATTTATCCCCACAAAGTTCTGTTTCCCTGGCCTGAAAACATCAGTAGATATTGCAATATGCGTTCCCTTCTCTGTGTCTTTTGCAATTCTAAGTTTTATTAACATTTCCAAAGGTCACTATGAATCACAGGAGAAATGTTTTAAGGAGAAATGTATACTTTATTGTGCTCCCCATCTTAGTATAGGGTTAACCTGAAAATGGTGATAAAAAAAAAAGGAAACTATATAGTAAATGCCCATGCACCTCAGCTTGTGTTACAGGATTTACAGGATTGCAGTACCCATCTGAGGTGCCTCTGTCTTCCTAGGGTTCTTACTGAAGTTATTTCTTATCACAGTTCTAATATCTCAGTTTTCCACTCACTGTACTTTTTTTTTTTTAAATGTCAAAATCTCATGTTCAAATACCTAAAAGCTATCATCATACGACACCTATCAAGTGGACTTCGAAGATTACAGAATGGAAACAGAGCTTTCTTATTAATATTTACATAAGTGGTGGAAACCCAGGGAAGTATTAGGGTAGACATTTGTACAATGTGATATTGTAGAGAAGAAAGAGTTAGAGACACCTTTCCCCTAAATCTACCCAGTGTTGATCCTCAGGAAGCCAGATGCTGGGTGGACTTAACTCCTGACATGATTTCAGTGGAGCCTGGGCTAATCTGAGACACAGTGGGTTAACCAAAATCTTCAGCCTCACTATTAACCTCTAAACTACTTAACTTTTTAAAGTCACTTTATAGATCACCTTAAAATATGTCATTTATCCCCTTATCATTCTTCCTTTCAGCCACTCCCATGTAATATTCTTCTTGTTCTCATTCTTCAAGTTAGTGGCTTTTGCATTTTAAATTGTGTTATTATATAATCTATATGTATTTATATACAGGAATATATATGATATGTATATGGTATTATAGAAAGAGCTATTAAAACATAATTATATTAAGTTCTTAAAGTAATTATTTTTTAAAAAGCGAAGTAGTTTGGAAGTTGAAAATGAGACTGAAGCTTTTCTTTTAATGTGTTGTCTCAGCTCATCCATGCCTCCATTGAAACCATGTCAGGAATAAAATTTAAAACAGTATCTGGCTTCCTGAGCCTGAACACTGTGAATTTAAGGTCAGTTCTCCATAGCTGTTCTGTATAATATCATATATGTACATATATACCTCTAAAAAATAAAAATACAGTCTGTACATATATGTTTTCAGAGATGACCACTGGTTTTGGATAACCAATTGAGGTGCTCTACCCTGGGGATGACTTCTCCTAACCTAAGCATTCCTTCATTGCTTGGAGTTCTTCGTCTAGGGTTGAGGCCTGGTAGAGAATCTACAACCATCACTTTACCAAATCAGCATAATACCTAACAACAATCTAAGTACTTATCTTCATAGTCAAGACTAGGTGTGGCTGTCAGCACTCATTAAGGAAGCAGCTTTTTGCAACAGTCAGAGACCATTAAAAGAACCATAAATTACCCAAATGCAGAAGTATAAAGCCAAGTCCCAACTGATATATCTATCCCACTTTGATTTTTCAGTTTGAAAACATTAGGCAGCTTTCTTTATTCTTATTCTTATACTTATTCTTAGTCTTATTATATTTACATTCTAAATGTTGCTCCCTCCCAGTTTCCCCTCCCATCTGCCTCTGTTCCTGCCCTTTGGCCCTAAGAGAGTGCTCCCTACGTCCCTAACCTCCTAGCTCCACCCCCTATCCCCTTCCATGGAGGCATCAAGTCTCTACAGGATTAGGCACATCCTCTCCCACTGAGGCCGGACAAGGCAGTCTTCTGTTACATATGTGTTTGGGACCCTGGACCAGCCCATGTGTGCTCTTTGGTTGGTGGATTAGTCTATGAGTTCCCAGAAGTCCAGGTTAGTTGATGCTGTTGGTCTTCCAATAGGGTTGCCATCCCCTTCAGCTCCTTTGATTCTTCCCCTAACTCTTCCTTAAGGATCTCCAATTAGGCAGCTTTCTTAAATAATTTTTTCTGCTCCTATAAAAACATCAAAGACTATTAATTAATTGACTGGTTGAAGTCCCTGGAAATACAGGGTGGGTACAGAACAGCAGAATTAATTTGTCCCAATACACTTTTATTGTTATTACATGCCCATAGGCATTTCAAATGACGAGCTACTTTATAAGATTCCCACTGTGTACACGCAGTCATAAGACTGGATACTAGGAATCAGCAGTGGATGGAAAAATCCCTACTTACTTCTATCGTAGTTGAGAAACTGTTTTAGTTTCTCTAGTCCTGAAATAATCTCATAGGATAATAGTTAATTTTAAGATTATGTGTTCCTGTAGAAATCTAACTATATGGTGAATACCACAATATAAAAGTAACTCTTTCAGTTTATAGTTTAAAGCCCTCTATTATACATACAATTTTAATTCTATAATTTTGCTTAGAATGCATATCATGACTCCCTGCATTATATTGATGAGAAAGGTTAAACATGCAGAACCAAAGAGACCAACCACACTTGTAGTAATATTCCATGGTGATTCAGTTACAGAGGGCATTTTCTGTATATAAAACATGTCAAGAGCATTTTCTCTCAGCCACTAAATTCTCATCATCTGTCTATCTGCTGTATCTACCCTTTATGCTTCTTCATATGCACAGAGAGACAATGGTCACATACCTTGTCTTAGACTATGTAGCTATACAGTTCCTCATACATATCTATTGCAATATGGAACTCTAAGGAAATATAATTTTCCTTTCAATGTTAGAGGCTTGCTGTTTGCTTCATTCTAAATAACAGCAGACTAAAGCATGAAAATATATACCAAAATGCAGAAATTTCTTTGCACATATGTCCAAATTTCATACTTCATGCTGGATTTGACTTGAATATTTGTTCAGTTTAGGTTAAAGTCTAGATCATCATTCAAAATATACAGGTATTCAATTGTCCATGTTTACTTATCAAAACAGACACATATAACATCACATAATTTTTACTCTTCCAACCAGTATAAGGAGAAATTATAAAACTCAGAAGTCTTTACTGATGCTTTTTAAAAATAACTTAAGTATATTAATGTTTATAAACATATGCATGTGTATACTATTTTCATTTATCTCTGGGTGTTTAGTACAGTTTTACTAGTGCATGCTAATATTTCACAAATGCAAATTAACTTTTGATCTTTTCATAGCATGAGAATATGTTGATCTCAAGTTTTACTGAAAATCATATGACAAGTTTTTTCATTGGATAACAAATATCTAAAAAAATAGTATCCATTCCATAATTAATAGGGACTGGTTGCTCCGATTTTGAGTTGAAATCTATTTTCACTTTCATATGTGTTGTAGCCATGCGAAATGGTTGAACCACATAAGTAAAGGGTTATAACACAGTAGCACCTTCAGTCATCCAGTTTTAGAATGACTTCAGATTTGCCAGTAGTACAGTGTGTTATTTCGAATGTAAGAAAATATATTTTTAAATTAAATGTTTAAGCTACAAAAAACCTAGAGATACCTGGATTGCATTTCATCTAAGCTAAGGCAGCTTCTGCCTTCTTTGTTCCAGAACTCCATAGTCACCACAGACCTAAAGGAAGACTTAGGTACTGAGAATATTGCTGCAGCAGATAATCAGCACCAGACACATTTCCTGCATCCAGTGTTTTGGTCGATCCTTCTCTTCCCTCAACTCCTCTATTCTATCACAGTTTCTAATTGTATGCCTGGAAATAACAGAAGAATATAGGTGTATGAGGTGAGTGTTTTTTTTTTTTTACTATGGAGAATAAAAAAAATTAGACTCAAAAGCATAAACTGTTTTGGTTTGAATAATAAATGCAGAATCCCATGATCTTGGTCTGACTCTGATTTGCAGACTGAGGACTTGAGAGAAAATGACAGCTGCAGACAGTGTGGAGGGAGAGCCACCTTGCAACATGTTTTGTCAAGTTGAAGCCTCTGGCTCTGAACCAGGACCAATATTCCTGGAGACATGATGAAGTGTGAAAGGCCCTGGCAGGCATTTTAGACATAAGGGGGAAAATAAGTTATACAAACAGGTAGAATGTAGACCAGGGAAGTTAAATATTTGTGAGCTTTACAGCAGAAGAGGCAAAGCAATAGGATGCATTGAAATCCCTACAGGGAATTTCTTACCACAGCCGAAGATTAAAAACAGGACAGGGTGGATCAGGAAGCTTGTTTTTCCAGCTGGAGCCTCCCTGAAACATGAGGTTGAGTGTAGGGATGACAGACAAATGCCAAACAAATGTAGAATCCAGAGTTAATGATAGAATTTATAGCCAGAAGGAGAGTTAAGGAGAAAGGGGGAGGGGATTGATTAGAAAAAAAGAATATTGTAAACTTGAACATTTTAACGGGAGAGAAAATAGCATTTTGCTAGCAAATGTAGGTGTTAACATTAGGAAGGAAGTTAGAAATGACCTAGTCTAGATAGTCTCAAATACCATAGCCACAGGAAGTGAACTTCAAACACATTCATATTTAGAATGCCCATATGAGTCTAGAAAAGCCGCTCTGGTTTAAGAATTAAAGGAAAGCTTTCTTTTTATGCATTTGACCCATCTCAGGCCTGAAAAACTCACTCACTTAATTAAATCTGTAAGCCTTTGCAAACAACTCAGCGTAACATAGCCCTTGTTGTTGTTGTTGGTTTTTTTTTTTTTTTTCAGGTATAAGTTTATTGATTGTTTGCTCCTAACTATTCATTTTGGGTGATGAAGGTGGAGATATCCATCTGGGGAGTGGAAGAAAGACAGATTTCAGGCTCAGGAATATGTTCTAGTGATGCCAAAAGGACTGATGCCTGACACAGACCATCCACAAGCTCCTGTGAATGTGTGACCACTAAAGTTAATCAAACTCACTGAACAATTACAAGCATATCCCAGCCAATCAGAGTATGGAAGTCAAAATCATATAGAACTTGAAAAGAAGCCCCGCCACTTGGGAAGTTCTAGTTTTTTAAAGGGTTGACAACCTTGCCCATAAAGCGGACAGTCACAGAACCTGGGTCTAAAACAAGGTACAGGAATTGCCTGTCAACCTTAACAACTGTAGGGTTCATTTTTGCAAACTGTAAGTTATACTGGGCTATTGTTCTGGCATCTGCTTCTGCACCTTTCTCAGTTATCTCCAGCACAGCCTTGTGGAACATCCAAGAGACTCTTATATCTTTGGCTCCAGTGATTGTTATAACCTCAGGAAACAGTCACAGGAGCTGAACATGAAACCATGGATGGACGGCAAGTCATGAGTCTAGTGCATTGGGTTCTGTATACACAGCCCTCAGGAAGTTGGTGATAGAAACTGAGGTGCCAAAGCTATCAGGTAACCTTCTCTGTGCCTTGTCAATGGGCAGGACACCAGAGGGTTCAGATCTGTTCTTTTGAGCAGAGTGACCCTTTTCTCTTATAAACCCTACCCCCAGGCTGGAGAGATGGCTCAGTGGTTAAAAGCACTGACTGCTCTTCCAGAGGTCCTGAGTTCAATTCCCAGCAACCACATGGTGTCTCACAGCCATCTGTAATGGGATCCGATGCCCTCTTCTGGTGTGCCTGAAGACAGCTAAAGTGTACTGATATGTATAAAATAAATTAATTTAAAAAATACTCCCTCAGATGATGAACAACGAAGACTGCACAAAATATTCTTTCCTTGTCTTTGACTACACCTGCTCTCCTAAGGCAGTCTGCCACAGGTGATTGTGTTTCCCTACCACATTTTTACAGTTTCTCTGTGTGAGGAGAATTATTGTATGATTATACCCATTCTCAGCCCTCTCTATATCAGTGTTGAATAAAAGCAGCTTCTGCTGACATTGACATTACTAATGATGCTCCCAGAGTCCAGTGACTGCTGGCTTTTGTGGAGGGACTCATAGTGGGTGACTACCCTAGAGCCACACAGCGTTTGGCCGAAAATCCCGCCACCTGTATAGACCACTGTGGCTATTTCATAGAAGCAAATCTGTGAAATGCTTAATCCCAGCTAAAATGCTTTGTGACATGCACACTGTGAATTCAGGTGTGCATGTAATCTCATTAAGGATTGTGTTTATTAGTGAACAGATAGATGTATCGTTTCTGCTTCTCATTAGCCATGGCTTAACATTTAATTCCGGATATGCTGAAAGAAGCAACACGATGATTGTCAAATTCTACTATTTTGAATTGTGGTTTTCAACAAAACCATAACATTTAAAATAATTTCTTTTTGCTTGTCTGTGCAAATGGGAAGATGTTCTGACTGCATCCAGAACTAAAGGGTCCAAACAACTGTGGAAATAATATGGAAATGATAAACTGCTTTGTAAACATGTGTCTGTGTCGTCACAGTCAGACAAGCATTGACTTCCTTTTGTGTCATGAATTGCTTTTTTGTATGGGTACCACTGTAGCCAAATCCAGTGAGGACGATTCAAACTGGGGAACTTAATTCAACAATATCTGAACTGTGACAATATCTCCTGGTATCTCCCAATCCCTTCTTCCTAAGGTTTAGGTACAGACATATAAAATGTAATTATTTTAACTATTGAGTAACAATCACTCACAGGTGTTTCATAGTTCTCTATGTAAAATGAATTCAAGTTTGCAATTCTTCATAACTGGACACAATCTAAGGCCCTTTTGAATGTGAGTAGGGTAGCTGATTGATGTCAATTTAGTGATTTTGAGGTTGGGTCATTTAATTTTTTCTACAAGGGAATTTGGGTTGTTAATTACAAGAATTTCACTAGTAATTTGTTTCTCTTAGTGCTCATTGTATTAGGTAACCCACGTATAGAATACTTAAGGCTGATTTCAGACAAGCACCAATAATATTTTAGTTTAAGTATATTCCCTGCAACATTTACAACTCCTTATGTCACTCAGGTTCTTTTTGTCTTTTGCTATAAGCAGATCTCTAATTTCCTGTTTCATTCCTCATCAATTTATTAACCATATAGCTACTGAAACTATCTCAAAAAAAGTGTTTCAGGTTATCTGTTTTATTCTCCTCCTACTGGTATTTCTTGTTTAGAAGTCATTGTCATGTCCGATTTCCATGAAATCAGTAACTTCTTTTTTTTTTTTTTTTTTTTTTACACTTTTAAAAAAAGGTTTATTTCCTTTTTAATCATGTGTATGCCACACATGTATAGGTGCCTGAGGAGAAAAGAGGCACGGGGTCCCCTGAAGCTGGAGTCACGGAATTCTAGCCCCATTTCATCTCTTGTCACCCTAGTTCTATGCAAGTGCTACTTTAAATATATCCATCCATGTGAACCAAAATGGTCTCTGAGTCTACCATCCAGGGATTTCTCAACAACAAACTCTTATTAGTAAAACAAAATAAAATAAAATAAAGAAGAAAGGCAGAAAACCAAAGGTAGAGGTAGTGTATAGTAATTTCTAAAGAAAAATCTGGGTTATCTGTTATACATTTTAGTAGTTTCCTTTTCCACAAATATCAACATATTCATGGGCCTGTCAAAGTTAAAAAGACACAGGGGGCTAAGATATGTCATAAGCCAGCAGAACTGAGCTTTTCAATAGGAGAAACCAAATGAAAACAGAAAGAAGAAAGGTAAGATTGTAAAGAGGAAAAATTGCTTCAAAAAAATGATATGTGTTTAGTAGAGCATAAGATGAATTTGGTCTGAGTTGGGAATACAAACGGGGATTTATAGTACCGCTCACATCCCAGTCCCTCATTTACGGAATCTATTTTCTACCTTGGAGACTTAGAAGATCAAAACTACACATCAACAGAGGACTGGGAATGAGACTTTTTCCAGTCTGAAGAGTCTGAATAAGTCACCCTGTAGCCTGTGAGAAATAAGTGTGATTCTTAAAAGTCTGTCATATATAAAAACAAAGTCTTGGGAAATATTTTAACTCTCAGCTTAGATGTGCCCCTATCTGAACACAAGCAGAAATGGAAGTATTGCTAGTCCTGATTTGAAGATTTTAAATGGCATTTTGTCATCAGTAAACTATTGCAGTGCTTACCATTTTCTAGGAACATGATATCACCAATATATTAATAAGATCCTTTTCTTTTTTATTGGATATATTCTTTATTTTCATTTCAAGTGTTATCCTCCTTTCCAGTTTCCCCTCCACAAATCCCCTTTCCCTTCCCTTCGCCCCTGCCTCTATGAGCGCTTTTTAATTTTAGTTCCAGCCATTTTTTCTTGTTTTACTCTTTAAAAAAAAAAAAAAAAACCTCTCCATTGAAGAGGCATAGTAAAAATCACAATTGTATATTTAACTGGTATATAATAAATTTTTTGTAGTAAGATAGTCTCAGTTGCTTTGCTTTGACGTTTTAAGAAAGGCCAATTTACCCTGACCCAGGTACAAGCTTTTCCACTGCAATGTTTGAATATTTAATCAGTTTTTGTTTTTTCTACTCTACTACTACTACTACTCCTACTCCTACTACTACTACTACTTATTATTATTATTATTATTAATTATTATTATTATTCAGTTACTTAGGTAAGCTGGCAAAGTTTCACCTAGAGCTTTATCTGGTATCCAGAACTATAGCAGTATCTCACCGCTAGCATGTAAGTCCCATCCCCAGCATTGAAAACTTGAATACAACAACCAAGCAAGAAGAAAAACATCCAAATCTCCCTATTCAGTGGTAAACATTAGATTAGTATCGCCTTATTGCTTTATGCAATGATTAATGTCCTACAAGGTGTCATCTTAGTTGTAGGTATCTTAAAAGTAAATGTGGCCGAAGACAATGAGTATAAACACAGCACCCTCAGTGCTATGGAATTAGAAGACTTTCAACTTTCAGGGTAAAAACATAGAACCTTCACTTATTAACTGGCTGAAACACAATTGGAATGACTGTAGATAAGGAATAGCATTTTGAAATTTTAATGGAAAAATATAGAAAGTAAATTATGCAAACACTAAAATGTATGAATTATATGTTTCAGTATAGGAAGGTAAAATAACATTAAATAACCATGTTTCAACAAGGGATGTCTTACTTCTCACTTGCTTCTCCAAACCCATTGTGAACACAGTATTCTCACAGTATCCAGAGCCACACTGTTAGGCAAACATTAGACCATAGAGGATACTTTTCATCTCCGTTGGTGGTCAAGCACTCTGGGGTTCTTCATGAATAGGGGGAGATCAATGAACACAGAGAAAATAATATATCAGCTCTTTCTGGATTTAGCCTTTTTTTACAGACTAGGTTCAAAGAATAAAAAGAAATCAAAGAGACATCATTTTATTTCTGAGATTTTTCTCTATGCTGATCTTTTTAAAATTGAAGTTATTTTTATGTGTTATTAAGTAATAGTGTAACAATAAGATATATTTGTATATTAACACTGAAGTTATGTTAGTCATGCTCATATGATGGGACAACCGGCTATTTTTCTTCAATTCCACAGCAATTTAAGATCAGGACTCCCTCTTCTTCCCATAATTATACAGTGTCCCTTGATACTTTATACTCTCATCCAACAATATGTGTGGTCCCTAGTGTTTGGTGAAATAGCATTGTGGACTGTAATGTTATAAATAATATAATAATAATATTGCTTTATTGATAAGTTTTCTGGACACTTCGCTTTTTAAAACTTGGCAACTATCTTGAGTGATCCAGCTATAAATTTTATGCATATAAGGAATGAATATTCAAGATTCTTTGTGTTTCAGTCTAATTATGGCCTGTGAATTTTCCACTTGGACCTCTAAACACTATAATTCAAATTTTATCATCAAATATTTTTACAATATGTTCTTCTCCAGCCCGCCGTCTAACCAAAAGACTATATATTTACTTTACTCTCTGACATCTCATTAGAGTGAAACTTCAGAATGAGAGACATTAATTACACAAATGTAATAAACTCTCTTGAGGAATTTTTTATTGCTTTCTGCTTTGAAAGGGATTTGTCCAAAAATATAGGCCCTGTAAAGATTTACAAAACAACTGGATTTTCATTTAGGAGGAGTGCAGGAAAAAGACAATGTAACCTTCTGGAAGGGTCCCATCCCAAAGAACAGATGGATGGTAAACGCAGCCAGGCAGTGAGAGCTGGCCCTAGTTCCTCACTGTGTAACAGGACACCTCCTTCCCACCACTGAATTCTCACCTCCAACCTGATACACAGTCCTTAATACACCAAAACACTCTGGTGCTGGGGAACACCCTAAGCTCCAGAACATGAAAACCAGCCCTGGTGAGGAGTAACAGATGAAATAGGAATGATACAACAAAATTTATCTTTGAAATCTTCTCTATGAGAAGTTAGTGCCTTTGTAAAGTGAGAAGAATGTTACAAAGTAAATGGAGAATGGAAAGTAGGGGTGGTGGAAAGGTATATATTCTGAATATTTCTCTTTAGATTATTAAAGCTGTCCACATATCATGTTACATCAGACCCATTTGCCTGTGCTTTAATTTCCATGTAAATTAGGTATTTTAGGAGAAACCAAATTATAATGAAAACTACCAGTGCTTATTTATGACATGTGCTGCACAGTTTGACACTGCACTTATAGCAGGTCATAAGCTAGTCACACAGAGAAGGAAGCTTACAGAATTTTAGTAAATGAGGTCATTGGACATTTAGTATCTTGAAAGCTTAAGCTTCTTGCATTTTGATAGTATATACAATTGTGTCTAAACAGCTTTCTCATTCCTTAAAAACATCAAAACTTCCAATGCTTGAAATCCTGGAAACTGAATTCCAAAATGACTGCAATTACCTCCCCACTCATCCTACAGGACAAGCTGAAACAGAAGAGGAGGCAGTGACGCCCTGTGGAACACAGTAAAAGAGACACCAAAGTATTAACACTCAAACCCAGGATGGCAACAGAGAAAGAGAAACTAAGAAACTAAGTGGAAAAGATGACCATGATGTCTCACTCTTAGAGGATTCTGATCTGAATGGAAAAAAATGGGGCATTATTAGATCCTGGAAACCTTCATGGTTCTTTCGGTACTTTCTCCATACAAAAAGCTTTACTTTGTAAAAGGAGTTCATATTTGTCTCTGATGCACCCAGAGTCCATGCTATTGCAGGTTGAGAAGAAAGTTTCTCTCAGAATTTACCCTGTTCTGGGGAACAGATACCATGATATTTCTACTCTACATACTCTGTAAGACAAGTGTGTACCTTCAAAAGTCAACTGATGTGCAAGTAATTTGTGTCCCTGTACTCCAAGGAACAGATACCCTGACTGAAGACATGCATGTGTGTGGATGCTTATGCACTTGTACAGGAGAACATGTTCTGTTCTGAAGACCTCGAAGCACAACTCAGCTGTTATTTGGAACTCCAGGTACAGCCAGACACTTTTAGAACAACACTACTTTTGTTTAAAAATGAGCACCATGGCTACACAGTGCTGCCTCCAGCTGTGGCCAGAAGCACTTTGGGTCCATGTTAGGACCTAGAAACATTCAAGCCTCCATGACCATGGAAACTAAGGATGGGGGCTATGGTTCCTTTTTCTGTACCTCTCTGTATAATAAGGTGTTTGTGGATCCATACCATTAACCAGAGGCTTATATGTCTAAACCAGTACTGGTAGTAAAAGCAGTTCTTTGGTTTCCAACCAATAATACCCATGATGACAACGGTTTCAGGCCAATATCATTATTTGGACTGAGGGTAGGGGTCACAAGTAATAGTACCAATAGGGCCACCAGTTCAGGCAAAGCCATAGATGACATCAACAAGAATTAGACAGACTATTGATCAAATTTTGGATAGCAATCCTTATATGACTATATAATCCAGTAAAGTGAGTAGATTGAAATAAAATAAAACATAAACTTAGAAATTAGCTCAATAAATTAAATAAAGGTAGAATCAAAGGATATATATATATATATATATATATATATATATATATATATATATATATTTTTTTTTCCAGGAAATGGTATCTTAATTTGAAAACAGAATAAAATATAAAATATTTTAGTTTAAAAAGTTGAGAGACATAGACAAAGAAAGAAAGAAGAAAGAATTGAAAGAGAGAGAGACAAAGAGGTAGAGACAGCAGGAGAGAATGTGATAAAGGAAGAAGGATGTAGAGGGAATGAGGGAACAAGAAAGAGATAACTTTCAATACATTTGGAACATTATAAAATGACACACATTTTCATTCAGGGTATCTAAGGAGATTAATAGGGGAAAGGCATAGGAAACCTATTTATTGAAACAATTACAGAAAACTATTCCAACCTAGGTAAAGATGGGCATCCAACTTGAATAGATTCAATCAGAAAAGATATGCATGCAAACATGTGTAATTAACATTGAAAAGAATAGACAAACTCCTCTGATGAGTTTGACATTGGTCCTGCTTATTTCAATTTCCTTTACTTTGAATGGACTTACAGTAAGCTGACAGATCTTAAAACAAAATATTTTCCATGACTTAGAATGAGACCAGCTGTCACTTCAGCCATATGTACGATGGTTTATTATAGTTTGAATTGAGATGGGTCACGTTACAATGGATGTGGCTGACTGGAAAGCAACTGTTATCACCGTATCTTAACTTGGTTATGATTCAACAAGTTGTTCTAGGTTGCTTAGTTTTTATGAGGTTGCTTCTTAATTTCATGGTTTCAATGACATGAGATGCACCAAACATAGCCACTGCCAGTATACTAAACACAAATATTTCTACAAGACAATGTTGACCTCTCAGATTTCAAATATTCAAAATGAAATGATTTGTGGTGGAAGAATGAGTTGTAGTTGAAGAAGAGGTGATAGGAAAGCATTTACTTATGGATTCCTGTTTTGAGTAGACTGTCCTAAGTATATTTCTGATAGATGCATCTTGCATACAGGCATAATAGACTATTGAGAGCAAAGGAAAAATGAGGTGAGATCGGAAAGGTAAAATAGACAGATATACATGAAATTTCCTGTAAATTAGTAAAAAAAAAAAAAAAAAAAAAGAGGACTGGCATAGACCATGAGGAAGATTTCCCCTCCCTCTCCATTTCTTTTAAAATCACTTTCTGTCTCTGTCTCCACCTCATTTCATCTCTTTCATTCCTTCTTTCTTTCTTTTTTTTATTTGTCCCTATGTATAGCAAATATTTAAGTATACAGTATATTAAGTTTTCTCTAGGATATATATTACTATAAATAAGACAAATTTAAGAAATATAGCAGTTGCCTTTTTCACTTAGATCACTTTATTCTGTCAATGTGCTTCTTTAAATTTTAGATTAGAACTTGACTTATACAATTGCTTGCATACATATTATACTAAAATATTTAAATGTTTTTGTAAGCCTGCACACTTATATTTTTCTAGTTGTTCTTGCTAAAACTGTATTTCTTTTGAAAAAACTTCATTATCACATTTTAATGAATATCATACACTTCAGAAACAAGATCCAGAGACCCTTGAGCTGGAACTGACCTGAATGCCTCCTCCCTGAGGACTAGCTTTCATGGTCCAAGATGCTTCCAAAGGAGGTAGGCAAGCAACAGTCTTACCCAGCTATATAATGTGAATGAACTACATTCATGAGCAGCATGGCATGATAAGGTACAACAGAGGCACACACATCTTGGTGGTAACTAACAGCTCTCTAATTGAACTGTTAAGACCTACTCAACAGGAGGGCAACCACACATGACTCAGGAAACCCAGTTAACTACTCAATGTTAGTGAAGTCATGGATATTGGAGGAGAACCTACCACTACTACTTTATTAAACCCAGCATTCAGGACAGTTCCAGCTCAAGAGTCTTTTGACCTTATTTTTGAAGTGCATGATGTCTATCAAAATTAGATAATGAACATTTTTCAAAAGAAATCCTTAACAGAAATTTAAATATCTATCCTCGTATTTATAGATAAATTTAGTATTAATCTCTCATCCAGTAATCTTTTCTTTTTAACAAACAGAGATGACTACAGAAAACCTTAATCAAAATGTAGACTTACGGACCCATAGGTTAATGGATATACCTACAAAACAGTACCACACCTATAGCTCAGAGATCATTATGGAAGAGGGGGAAGAAAGATAATAAAACTAAGATCTAAGAGTTTCCTGTGAGATTGTGTCTCCTAGTCATGTCAGAAGCTACATCCATAAATTCTCACTAAAATGACTGTTCAAACAGGAACAAAGGCAGTACCATTAGATAAGCCAATGTATGGGAGGAAAGAATACCAAGCCTCAACTCTATACAAAGAGCTACAGGAAACTAAAAAAAGCAGAAAATGGGAGAGACAGTTTTACCCAGGAAAGAACATACCAATCAATTATCCAATATTGAATAGTCAGCCCTGAAAATATATGTACAAGTAACAGTATGCATACTGAACATGTTATATTCAGGAACACACACACACACACACACACACACACACACACACATATATATATATATATATATATATATATATATACACACACATATATATATGTACATATATATGTATATATATGTGTATATGTGTGTGTGCGTGTTTGTGTATATGTGTGCGCGTATAGATAGATAGATAGATAGATAGATAGATAGATAGATAGATAGATAGATATAAATATAGATATAAATTGCATGATATTAAAAGCCATGAATTTGAAAGACAGCAGGGAGTATTGTATGGAAGGGTTTGGCGAGAGGAAAGGGAAGGGAGAAATATTGTAGTTATATTATAATTTCCAAAAG
Source organism: Uromys caudimaculatus (assembly GCA_028551405.1). NCBI lineage: Eukaryota > Metazoa > Chordata > Mammalia > Rodentia > Muridae > Uromys > Uromys caudimaculatus. Next base: position 96,568,465 of record CM052706.1, on the reverse strand, counting down.
TCTTGAACATAGGAAATGAAAGAAAATGTAATGGAACAATTTCCTGTGAGTATAAACTAGGAGTTCTTGTTTCCAGAAGGGAATGGGGACTAATGCTAAATCAATTTAACACTAACAGGGCATCCAGTCCAACAGGCGACCATGATGTCAAGGTCAGTTTTCCTGTGGATGAAAGGGTAACATTTATGACAAAGAAAAATATAGATATCAGATCATGTCTTTATATGAGAGGACTTTGCCTCACGCAACCATGATCTTTGAAACTTAAAAAATAAAAATGACGCAAAGAAGGAATTCTGGACTAGCCCCTTCCTCCTCTGCTGCCCAACTGCATCATCCAGGAGTCAGGCACCTTGTCATCTCTAATTCTGCCTTGCATACCAATTTCATCCCCATTAATAGGCTATTATTTCATAGTTCTTTTTTTATTTGCTTATTAGAACTGGCTTCAAAACCCTATGTGGGCAAGTGGAGAAGAGATAAAACACTGATAAAATAAAAGGCCGGCGCAAATCCGTGAAAACAGTCTGGAAATTCAAGAAACTAATTTTGCTATTACCAAATGGAAAAGCACGCATTCCATTGTGATACTCTCACACACACACAAAAAGGTGTCTTCACTCTACTTATAATATTACAAACTGAGAAAGACTGCATGCCGCCAACACATTTGCTCTGTCTGAGAAATGAAGGGAGGAAACAAAGGTGTTTTGGGTGTTGATATATTTATATTTTGAAAAGGAAACAAATTTAAACAATGATCAGCATATGAGGTTTGAAGTTACTAACCTAATAATGACTTTTAGATGAAATATGACTAACTGATAGATGAAATATTAGTTACAAAGAATGATTTGTAAATGTTCCTAGTTATTTCAGAATCCTGAAATGGTAAATTTCTATAGGTAAATATTTACAAATGGTGGATTGATGCATGGATTTTGAACTTTAGAATGTCCAGAAACAAGATTCACATTAAAGGCCGGGCAGTGGTGGCGCACGCCTTTAATCCCAGCACTTGGGAGGCAGAGGCAGGTGGATTTCTGAGTTCAAGGCCAGTCTGGTCTACAGAGTGAGTTCCAGGACAGCCAGGGCTACACTGAGCAACCCTGTATCGAAAAACCAAAAAGAAAAGATTCACATTAAAATATACTCACTTTGATTCTCATTGTTGAAACAGTCATGGGATAAGTTTATTGTTCTGATTTTTTCCTCTGAGTTTTATTTCCTCTCAATGATACTTCCTTTCGAAGTACAAAGGAATTCACTGGCAGCAGGAGACAGTAGGTGCAGCCCTGTGTAAGCAGGGCAGGGATGAGTCCTTGAGTTAGTTAGTCATGAGTGTGTTTTCTCTTAAGAGACTGTCAGTTGTGAGGGAAATAAATTTCTAAAGTCTTTCCAGAGCTTTGAGGCCATTCTTCACCTTATTAAAATGTGCATATGATTATGTAGGAGGTTATTAGACGTCAGTCATGCCAACTCCACTGATCATATCTTGTAGACTTGCCTTGGCATAATTTGTCAGGGGCAGACACTCAGGGTTAAGGATAGAAGCAATGAACTGATGCTGTCAGGCTTCTGAGGACAAAGCTGCTTTCTTACTTTCTACACATGTTCCTGCCCCTTGTAATTGCTGAACTGTTTCCTCCCTTAGCAGTTGCCAGAGCTTTTGTTACAGCTCTGAATGACAAGGCCAAGAAAGATTCCTTTTGTACTATTGTATAATAACAACTAAGCTATGTGCTAGCATCTTTCATTTGTGTTAGTCTGAGTCAGGCTGGCCATTTAAAAATATATAGATCCATCTTTAATACTTGCAACTGACACCAGAAGATTCATAATGTTTTCTTTAGAAAGACTATTTGTGAACAGAAAATTGGATAGAAAATCAAAATAAGGCAGAATACAAGGCCCAATACTGTGAAAATAATAAAGACCAGAATAACATTGCAGCTCATTCTATTCAGCCCAGAAAAAAATAAATAAAATAAAATGTGGCTTTTCTAAAGACTGTCTTGTGAGAGGGGAATATTTTGTTTCCTAATCTCCTGTCAGGGCCAAAGGAGGTGGAATTTGCCATGAGCAGTAACTATTTTAGAACACTGAATCAGTAATCTTTGGAATCTCCTAGTCTTAGGCTTCAGAGATAGTGCTGTCTAGAAGGGAAACTCTCTAATGGAGGCTGAGGTCCTTAGCCTCTAAGCTTGAAAGCAGGGCCAGTGACACTTTGACTTGAAAGAGGCTTAAAAGAGAGCATCAAGGTGCCTTCAAATATAACTACTGATCCCAATTAAATCTGTAGGCTACCAAGTGAGCTTTGTACCCAGCTCTGAAGAAACACTGATGTTCAAAAGCATTAACGATTGCGAGCTAGGAGGACCAAGAGGAAAGCAGAGGTCATGTTCTGGTCCTTGTGAGGGGATCTAAGCAGACACACTTAAAGACTTGGGTAAGTGTTTTTAACAACTGTAGATGGAAATTCAGATCACAAATGTGAAGTTGAAAACAGAGCAGGCTATATTTAGGAATTTATATCTATATGCATATGTACATATATGTGTATAAACAGCTGATGGGGGGGAAGGTCCTGAATTTAAACAGAGAGCAAAAAGGGGATATATGAGAGGGTCTGGAAGGAGAAAGTGAAAGGAAGAACAATGTAATTATAATTACATTGCAATCTTGAAAAATAAAGAAGTAATCAAAACAATCCAGAATTGTTAATCATAAATCTTATTTTGGCAATGAATCTTCTTCAATCTTTAATCTACTTTAATACTATAATGGTCCCTATATTTCTTTTGTAAATAACCAGATAAAAGTAACTAGATAAAATTGTGTTGAAAGACTCCATCAGCCTTTCTTCCAGGGAGGGCCCTTCTCAAAGAGACATGGAGGCAGCTGTAATGCAATTTGCAAGAGATTTAGGTTTATTGACCAAAGCTCTGGGGCCACCCTGCACCTTGAGGAGAGGCAACCCTGTGGGCTTTTACACAAGTATTTTTATACATTTTAGAGGGCAGAATACAAGCACAGTAACCCAGCGCATTTTTATTGGATAGCGCTCTTAACCTTTAAACTCATTGGTTTGGGCCTGTGTGAGGGTTGTCCTGTTCTTGCAGCTCCTTTGTGGTCTGGCAAGTTGGGGTCCAGCACAATTACTGGAAGGGGGATTGGGCGCATTCCAGGAGGAGGGGTAAGGCGTTGGAGTTTGGGTCCCTCTATCTGATCTCTTTCTCAGTATAGTTTCTTTACACTAGTGTTGTTATTTCCTTAGGAAAAATACCTGAATATAAAATTGTTGAGAAATATATTAATTTGTTTTAAAGTTTTTGAAATAGGCTAATAAATCTCCAGAAACATCTCCTTGTTCATCAGATTTACTTTTAAAGTAAAATTGTTTCTTATTTAAAGATACTCTTCTTTTCCATTTCTGTTCTTCTAAGCCTCATAATCTAGTGTCAACTCATTTGTTATACAAATGTTCCCTTCATCTTCCCACCCCTCCCTCATCCCATTTTGTGTCTCACAGTTCACAAGAGCATGGGTAAGAAGAGGATGAAGAAGTTAGACCACTTGTGTTTATAGAAATGCGTGCTCTGATGTCAGCATGGATTAGCAACTAAAAACCCAAAACCTTTAGCTTCTGCACTATGTTAGTGCCACTGCGCCCTCTGTATATTCTTACCAACTGTCTTAAACACTGAAAATACAGTCACTACTTAAGAAGAAATTACAAATACAAGCACTTTTGAAATCAGAACACTATTTAGAAACTGTGGTTAGATTTGGCTTGACAAATGCAAGACTGTATTCTATCAACTCCCCAGCATCTGTATGCTCCTGTTCTGAACTAACACTTCAGAGGACAGTCTGAAGTGAATCATGAACCTTTTCACCTAACTTATGAATGAAAATATGAGAGAGTGTCTTGTTCCTCCTTCCTTCTGACTCTCATCTATTCCTTTTTCATTTTTACTCTCTTTGATAATTTGAATTTTAATCACATAGTAGGAGATAAATCTTCTCTTGCTTTTGAAAGCTCAGTATAAATGTGAACGTATTCTCTGAAAACTGTGTCTCCCCTTAGTTCCCACCACTTGGTATTTGTACAGAAGACTTCCAGTCTCCTAGTGTGTCATGCACAGATAATTTGCTATATATTTTCTTTCTCCCTTTATACATATATAAAGAAATGTATCCTATGTTTTAATATGATCTGGTATTATAATCGTGATTGCATGCTATTGCGTATTTATTTAAAATTAGTTTTGAATACATTTTGATGATTGAGTCATGTGAGTTTGTACATTTGGTTTCACAGCTGGGCAAAGGTCCTTTCTACAAGCAGCATAAATTATTCAACATCTTGGCACTGATTAACATCTCAATGGCTGCCATTTTTTTTTTCTTTTGAGAGCAATGTTCCACATCACTTCACACATGTGGTTCCTGAAGGAAACATTTCTACAACTGGAATTGGTAATTCAAAGGGTGAGTGCATCTGAAATTTATCAGTCTTGTCAAAGTCGTCCTTACAATGTTGGAGAATTGGTTCTCTCACTGAGAGTCACCCAACAGTACCTATTTCTTCACACTACCACCTTTCAATTTTTTATGAATGTTTTTGATACCTAGCAAATATGTTTTTTAAAAAATATCAGCACCTTGGTTTGCATTCTTTTTCAAATGTAACTTGTGGAGAGTTTTATGAGGCCCCCTTGCTTCTAGACACTTGGCCTGAATTTGACATCAAGCCAGAATAAAAGAAGTAAGCTAAAGGCAGGAATCTGACTTTGGGCCAGGCCTCAGGAAATTGACCCAGATTAACATTTACATTTAACTTAATGCAAAACTCAGAGCAGGCTCAGCTGAGGCTTGTGTGGCATTGGTTTGTCTTTGTCATCCTGACTAGCCAGACACACACCCCCAACCCAAAAAGGTGTTTACTGGATTTTGTTTATTGCCTTGCTTGTTCCTTGACCCAGAACTGATCTTATCATTTTGCATGTACTTAAAGTGGTATTAAAAGCAGACTGGAAAAAAATAAATCGGCTTCAGTCTCAGAACTGTCTGGGGTCATGTTATAATGTTGTCTAATTGTTTGTTTTTCCTTTTAATCCTCGCTCCTGCCCTGGAGAACCTGTTGACTGACTGAGATGGCTTGGTCAGACACTAAACACTGTCATAATTCTTAAACAAACATTTATATTTGTTATTGTATATTATTATATTTCTATATTTTGCCTCATTCTGATTGATTTATTTCATTTTTATATTTCTTTGATTATATTCTTATTGATGAATGTACATATATACATTTTCATGTAACAAATTGCATGTCTTATTGTTTCTGCTTTAATTTTTAAGTTTTGTCCCTTTTGTTTGAGATGGGATCTTCTTAAACAGACTAGGCTTCCCTCTAACTTGCAATCTTCCTGACTCAGCATCACAGTGATGTATGTACAGGTGTGCATGTCTACAAAATTGTTTTAAATTGTTTTTTTATTTTGAAAGACCTCCGAGCTGGGGAGACCCTCACTCAAGTCTCCGGACGGCGCGACCCCCCAAGAACTCACTTAACACCGTCCTTGCTGCAATCACACGAGGTTTATTCAGGGGGGGACCAGTGCACTGGGGTCGAGCTCGTAACCTACGCAGAGGCAGAGGAGTTCGACCCTGAGTAGCTGAAGTCAGGGGTATTTAAAGAAAAAAACATAAAGCAAGGAAATTCTATGCGTTGTGGGAAGGTGTAGAATATCCTAAGTTCATCATTCCTGCGGTTAGCCATTTCCTGAGACAAAAGGTGTAGGTTAGCCATTAGGCGGTTGCGATAACAATCCTGCTGTTAGCTATTTCCTGGGACAAAAGATGTGGATGGTTGCGATAACAATCCTGTGGTTAGTTATTCCCTGGGACAAAGGATGTAGGTTAGCCATTAGGCAGTGGAATATGGCTATATTATCTCTGGCTTTAACTTTGCTAAGGGGGTCTAACTCCTTATAATGGGCTTGGATCTTTCATTCCCCACTTCTTCTAGTGGCTAGTTCTAATCTTAGAACTATATTTAAAAAGAATAAGTAGACAAAGCACGTCTTCTTCCAGAAGTACCACATCCTCCTCCTGAATAGAGACCTCCACTTATTGGTGGGAATGGTGCGGAGGGTGCGGCCTGGGTAATATCATGATCTTGGACATCCCAATTGTCGGGAGCACCCACAGTCAATTTATAAAGATCAGGCCTGAGGGTAGGCCACCAGGTCTGGGTGGCTGTCCAGACTGCCTCGCCTTTCATATTTAATACTTGCCAGGTCAATTTCTGGGGAGCATGGGGGTTTTTACCCGGTATCTGAGTCATGTACACGATGCAGATGCAGCTTAAAAGGATCAGCAGTCTTTTCCAATTTCCATTCATCTTGAACTGGTTCTGGGGCTCGTTTGACGTGGGAAGTGTGGATCCAAGCTGAGATGCCTTCAGCCTTAACCACCGTGGGGGTGGTCAGGAGCACTAGGTAGGGTCCCTTCCAGCGGTGTTTGAGGGTACCTACTCAATGGCGCCAGACTAGGACAGCGTCCCCGACCTGGAACTAATGAGGCACATTGGTACTTTCAGGCTTATAGACTTCCTTTATCTGTTCCCAAGCTTGGCATCTGACCAACTCAAGGGTCTTTAAGTGAACAAACAGGGGTTTAGAGAGAGGAGCATCAGAGTCAAAAACTCCACCTGCCTCAGTGAGTGGTAGTGACCACCCCACATAGGATCTCATAAGGAGTAAGTTTAAATCCTCTGGGAGTGTTCTGAACTTGGAACAAGACAAAGGGAAGGAGGGCTGTCCAGTCTTTCCCGCCGGTCTCTAAGGCTAATTTTGTCAAGGTCTCTTTTAAGGTTCTATTCATCCTTTCTACCTGACCTGAACTCTGGGGTCTACAAGCATAATGCAATTTCCAATTAATCCCCAGTTGAGTGGCCAGTCCCTGACTTACCTGGGCAACAAAGGTGGGTCCATTATCAGACCCAATTACCTTGGGAATTTCAAACCTTGGAAAGATTTCTTCAAGGATCTTATTAGCCACCACATTGGCAGTCTCAGTTCTGGTAGGGAAGGCTTCCATCCATCCTGAAAAGGTATCTACAAAAACTAGCAAATACTTGTTGCCATATTTGGCTGGCTTAATTTCTGTAAAGTCCACTTCCCAATATGCTCCAGGGTGGTCACCCCTAAGTCTTTTGCCATGACCCTTTATGGAACATCCTTCATTGGTCAGAGTACATGTCTCACATTTTTTGACCACTTTTTGTGTCAGATCTGAAAGCCCAATAACATGGTAGTCAGAGGACTTCACAATGTCTTTTAATTTTTTTGTTCCTGCTGTCAGTGTAGATGTTGATAGACTCCCCCTCGGCCATCCGTAAAGCTTGTATTAGAGCCACAAGTTCAGCTTTTTGGGCCGAAGTCCCTTCGGGAAGGCTACTGGCCCAGATTACTTGTTTTCCATCCACCACTGCTGCCCCCGCCTTCCGCTTACCTTTGACCATGAAGCTGCTGCCATTGGTATATCAGTTGCGGCTTCCAGGCCAGGGCTGATCCTTGAGGTCATTTCGGGTGCCAGTTTCTTCTGCCAAGATGTCAGCACAGTGATGAGTAGGCTGGGATTCATCAGATTCTGGCAGCAAGGTAGCGGGGTTGAGGACAGCAGGGGGAACAAAGGTCACTCACTCAGTCAACAGGAGGCTCTGGTAATGTGTCATCCGGGCGTTGGTCATCCAGCGGTCGGGGGGCTGTCTGATGCTGCTTTCAAGAGCGTGGGGCGCTATCACAGTGGTCTGTTGCCCCAGAGTGAGCTTATCAGCATCTTTGAGGAGTAGGGCTACTGTAGTGATGACTTTTAGACAGGTAGGCCACCCGCTCGCGACCGGGTCCAGTTTTTTTTACAGATAAGCCACGGGTCTCTTCCAAGGTCCCAGGGTCTGGGTCAGGACCCCTCTCGCAACCCCAGCCCTTTCATCAAGTCAGTCAGGGCTAGGGCAGGCGCTGTCAATAGGGCCTTTTTGATTGTTTCAGAGGCTTTCTGATGGTCTGGAGTCCACATGAACGCTCCCCCCTCTTTAGTTAGGGGGTGCAATAGGGCAGCTAGGGTTGCCCTCCTTCTCTCATCCGTGGTCTTCTGTTGCCCAGGTCCCCTGTCTGTCTAAATCCTGTCTTTTCTTTTTCTCCTACCATTGTGGCCAAAATCCTAATCAGATTTCTCTCTTGTCTATGATCCCTCTGGTTCTCCTTCTCTTCTGCTTCCCGCTTCTCCCTCTCTTTCCTTTCTTCTTCCGTCTCCCTTTTAGGAAACACTTTCTCTGCTTCCTTAACCAAATCCTGTAAAGACAGGGTCTGCAGTCCTTCTAGACACTGTAGCTTTCTCTTAATATCTGATGCTGATTGCCCTATGAAGGCCATGGCTACTGGTGCCTGCTGACCCTCAAAAGTTGGATCAAAAGGGATATAACGCCTATAGGCCTCCATCAAATGTTCTAGAAACACAGATGGGGGTTCAGCTGGTCCTTGGAGGACCTCTATTACCTTGGCCAAATTGGTGGGGCATCTGGCAGCCCCTTTGAGACCTGCCACAAGAGCCTGGTGGTAGACTGTCAGCCACTCCCTACCTTCTGCTGTGTTGAAGTCCCAAGTAGGGCGGTTCAGGGGAAATCCAGCATCTATCAAATTCGGGAGGTTGGATGGGGTTCCGTCCACTCCTGGAACATTTTTACAAGCTTCCAGGAGAATCCTCTCCTTCTCTTCAGTAGTAAAGAGAACCTGCAGGAGTTGCTGGCAATCATCCCAAGTAGGCTGGTGGGAAAACATTAGGGACTCCACCAGTCCTGTTAGGCTGGCAGGATTGTCTGAAAAAGAAGGGTGGTTAGTCTTCCAATTGTAAAGATCAGCAGAGGAGAATGGCCAGTGTTGGAGGGGTTGGAGTTGTGGGGGTTCAAGCGGGGGGCCGTAGACATGAAGTGGCAACGCTGTGGTGGAATCCCGGCCCTCCAGGGCCCTGTGCAGGACTCTGGGTGTGCCGACTTCTGGTTCCGGCAGCCAGTCTGCCCTCCATACCACCGCTGGCTCCGGGACCCAGCATCTAAGGTAGGGCGTAAGGGGGAGAAAGAGGAGTGGGCCATTCGGGCGGCTCCTCGATCTCGGGATAGATCTTGGGGGAGAAAGAGGAGTGGGCCATTCGGGCGGCTCCTTGATCTCGGGATAGATCTTAGGAGGAGCCGAAGGCTGATTCTCAGGCGGAGTCACAGGCTTTGAAGTTTCTGCCTTCGCTTTGTGTTCCGATTCTCTGAGAGCCAGGACTCGGGAGCCCAAGGTTTGAGCCATGGAGGAGGATGTCCTGCAAGATCCTCCCAGACAAAGACGTAGGGCACCTGGTCCGTGTGGGACTCTGGTCCCTCTTGAAGAACAATAGCCTTAACGGCAAGGATGATAGTTAAATCAAGAGTGCCTTAACCTTAATCTCAGTCCAGTGTTTCAAAGTCAGACTCAGAGGAGTCGCTATCATCTGTACTATCGTCAGAGTCACAAGTAAGACAAAACAGAAACAAAAGACACACAGACAAAGACTGACAAGGGCCCGTTTCCACTGAGACAAGCAAAACCAATTCAGAAAACCAGACGGCCAGAAGGACCGTGTCCTTTCCGGCACCCCGACGGGAATCTCCCAGGCGTCCCTGGGATCCCTCCAGACCTCCTGGGACATCTCCCAGGGTGACAGTCGGTGATCCCCTAGCCCATTGGCCAATCACACCCCCAGCCTCTACCTGAGAATGGGAGATTGTCGTCCCCTCACGGAGGCGCGAACCACTGCAAACCAGACCAGACTGTGCACAAACCGAAAATACAGATTCAGACTTCAGCCAGCACAGACGAACAAGAACACAAACAGAATCTCACCTCCAAGTAGGTTTTTGGAGACGAGGGTGGTCGCAAATCCCGGGACAAGCCCCCAAATGAAAGAGCTCCGAGCTGGGGAGACCCTCACTCAAGTCTCGGGACGGCACGACCCACCAAGAACTCATGAAAGACTGTCCTTGCTGCAACCACACGAGGTTTATTGGGGGGACCAGTGCACTGGGGTTGAGCTCGTAACCTACGCAGAGGCAGAGGAGTTTGACCCTGAGCAGCTGAAGTCAGGGGTATTTAAAGAAAAAACCATAAAGCAAGGAAATTCTATGCATTAAGGGAAGGTATAGAATGTCCTAAGTTCATCATTCCTGCTGTTAGCTATTTCCTGAGACAAAAGGTATAGGTTAGCCATTAGGTGGTGGAATATGACTGTATTATCTCTGGCTTTAATTTTGCTAAGGGGGGGTCTAACTTCTTTATAATGGGCTCAAGTCTTTCAATTTCATGTTGTAACTTACAAGCTTTACAATCTAATATATTGCTTGAGATCAAACCATATTAGGGATCTCAGAAAGACACATTTATCTATTCTATAGCGAGATTGTTACAGATTCTATACTGCTTCAGCATTATTTTAACATAAATTATTAAATGATTTTTAATTATTCTTCCAATTTTATCTTTTACACAGCTTTCAGATCATAAAACACTTGTTAAATAAAAAATAATTTTAACAAATTGTTTGATATTCTAATTCTATAACAATTTAATTTTATGATGTATTTGTTCTTTCTCTGGAAAATCCTTTACCCATGTACCATGTCACCATTTTAACAATGAAAGACTCAATCAGCCTTTCTTCCAGGGAGACATAGAGGCAGCGATCAATGCAATCACCAAGAGGTTTATTGAACCAGAACTCTGGGGCCAACCTGCACTGTGAGGAGAGGTGACCCCATAGGCTTCCACACAAGCATTTTTATAATTTTTTAGAGGGCAGAGTAAAGAAACAGCAACTTGGCGCATTTTAATGCCTTTTGGTTGGGTAAAATGGAGCCTGGGATATTCCAGGAATGGGGTATGGTGTTGGATCTCAGGACATTCTAGCTGATCTCTCTCTCACTAATAATCTTTATAATTATATTTAAAGACTTATGATAGAGTTCAACCCCATCAGTACTCTTCATTTTTACATACTAATAGTGTCTAATGAGTGCTAGGGGCAGCTAACTAATCTGAAATATTGATGTTTGTAGCTGTATTGATAATGAAGACCTATAAATTAGATTCAATAAAATATTGGTTAGATTATTAAATTTGACTGTTTGTGGTGTGTGTTATGTACACTGTTACAAATTAGTGTTTTCCCTAAAAGTCCCAACATATATATGATGATATATGAAATATTTTAAATATAGAAATCAAATATTTTTTTAAAAAATCACACTAGCCCATGACAATATTTACAACACTGTTCTCACTTATAACCTCCTTACTTCAGGAAGGAATTAAGTGTTTTCTTGAAATTATAATGCTGTGTCAAAGATTCAGGTATCAACCTGATATGATGATATATGCATGTAACCCAAGCACTTGAAAAGTTGAGACAAGAAAATGGCTATCGTTTCAGAACTAGCCTGGACTACATAGTAAGACTGTCTGGAAAACAAACAACTGTGAATATCTTCACAGTTAGAAGATTTGCAAACTGTACATGAAAGGACATAAAGACTCTCTTTTCAGGCTGGAGAGATGGTTCAGCGGTTAAGAGCAGTGACTACTCTTCCAGAGGTCCTGAGTTCAATTCCCAGTAACCATATGGTGGCTTATAACCCTCTGTAGTGAGATCTGATGCCCTCTTCTGGTGTGTCTGAAGACAGCAATAGTGAACTCATATACATAAAATAAATAAATAATTCTTTAAAAAAAAAAAAAAAAAAAGACTTCCTTTCCAACAAGAAGGTATGAAGTTCTGCCTCATCAGATTCCCTCAACTTATTGTAGAGTAATGAATGACTAGATAGTCTCTCCCAGGTAGAAAGTATCATCAATCAAAGACAATACAACTTTGATCTGGAAACATCTTGTAGACTCATCTTCATCTTTTGAAACCTTATATTTTTCTACTGCTTATAAAATCATTCACCTTTTATTTTTTTTATTTTTTGATACTTATTTACATTTCCAATGTTTCCCCCTTTCTACATCTCCACTTTGGAAACCACCTATCCCCTCCTCCTTCCCCACCTCTTTGAGGGAATTCTACCTCCCACCCACCGGCCCACCCACTTCCATATTCTCACCTTGACATTCCCCATTACTGGGGCCTTTCCTCCCCCTGATGGCCAACAAGGCCCTCCTCTACCACATATGTGGTCCGAACCATGGGTGTCTCCATGTGTATTCTTTGGTTGGTGGTCCAGCCTCTATGAGGACCTGGGGGGGGGGGGGTCAGGCCAGTTCACTGTTGCTCCCTCCATGGGGCTGCAGACTCCCTCAGCTCCTTCAGTCCCTTCTCCAACTCCTCCATCTGGGACCTCACTCTCAGTCCAGTGGTTACTGTAAAGTAAAACTTGGGTATTCCAAACGTTTCGGCTAATATCCACTTATCAGTGAGTACATTCCATGTTTGTTCTTTCGTGACTGAGTTACCTCGCTCAGGACAAAATTTTCAAGTTCCAACCATATAAGAATCGACAAATGGAACCTCATGAAATTGCAAAGCTTCTGTAATACAAAGGACACTTTCAATAGGACAAAACAGCAACCAACAGATTGGGAAAAGATCTTTACCAATCCTAAGTCCAATAGAGGGCTAATATCCAATATATACAAAGAACTCAAGTTAGACTCCAGAAAACCAAATAACCCTATCAAAATATGGGGAACAGAGCTAAACAGAGAATTCTCAACTGAGGAAATTCACAGGGCTGAAAAGCACCTAAGGAAATGCTCAACATCCTTAGTCATCAGGGAAATACAAATCAAAACAAGTCTGAGATTCTACCTCACACCAGTCAGAATGACTAAGATCAAAAACTCAGGTGACAGCAGATGCTGGCAAGGAGGTGGAGAAAGAGGAACACTCCTCCATTGTTGGAGGGATTGCAAGCTGGTACAACCACTCTGGAAATCAGTTTGGCGGACCCTCAGAAAAATGGACATAATACTACCTGAGGACCCAGCTATACCACTCCTGGGCATATACCCAGAAGATGCTCCATCATGTAATAAAGACACATGCTCCACTATGCTCATAGCAGCCATATTTATAATAGCCAGAAGCTGGAAACAACCCAGATGTCCCTCAACAGAGGAATGGATACAGAAAATGTGGTACATTTACACAATGGAGTACTACTCAGCTATTAAAAACAGTTATCTAATGAAAATCATTCATCTTGTCTTTATTACTGGAAGATACTAAGCGGCTGAGGTAGCATGTATGTGATAACATAAATAAGTCAGGTATAAGTTCATTATAGTGTCAATATTTTCTATGTCATTCAGTAGAGGAGAAAAGAGCATGAATAATGAGGACTAAGTCCTGGGCTGCTGCAAGAATCCATTACTTGTTGCGTTGGGAATATTGGAGACACACTGACAAGTAGATTACAGTATAGTGTCACTCTTGTTGGAAAATGACATGATACTGATCAAAATATAGGCAAATATTCAGCTGGAAACCAAGAAATAAAAACATATTATATTATTTTAAGAATATGTACAGCCATAGCCAAGCAGTGCCAGGAGAAAGTTACTCTCCCAGGAGCATAGAAAAGCCATGAGTGGGGTTAAGACAAGCACCACTGCTCACCGGGACCTGCCCGGAACCCACAGGACACAGGGACTGAGGTAAAGTTGGGCATAGGAACCTTCCGGTTTCTATCTCTGGTGGGAGACCACTGTCTGGGCCACCAAGGTTCCATAGCCAAGTAGCACAGGAAGAAAGCTACCCTCCCAGGAGCATGGAAAAGCTGTGAGAGGGGAGAAGATAAGCACCACTGCTCACCTGATCCTGGGGACCTCACCCTGGGCCACAAGGCTCCAGGAGAGAGCTGGTATCCCAAGAGTGCTGACACACCTTCAAGCACAGGCAAAACCACCACTTCTGTTCAAACTCACTGGATCAAGAGGAACCCTTTCAGAGTCATCAGGACACAGGAACCAAGGGACAGCTGAGGACAAGATCTTTCTGGTTAGGGTCTGCACCCCAGAGCTGACCCTGTGCCACAGCTCTCCAAACCCAAATAACTCTCAGAGAGAGCTGGTCTTCAAGGAGTATTGATACAGAGACCTGCAGGAGGGACAACCCACAGCCAGACAGAATAAGATCAGCTAACATCAGAGTTAACAAGATGGCAAAAGGCAAGGGCAAGAACATAAGGAACAGAAACCAAGGCTACTTGGCATCATCAGAATCCAGCTCTCCCAACACAGCAAGCCCTGGATACCCCAACACGCCAGAAAAGCAAGACTCAGATTTAAAATCATTTCTCATGATGATGATAGAAGACTTTAAGAAGGAAATAAATAACTCCCTTAAAGAAATACAAGAGAACACAGGTAAAGAACTAGAAGCCCTTAAAGAGGAAACACAGAAATCCATTAAAGAATTACAGGAAAACACAATCAAACAGACAAAGGAAATGAACAAAACTATCCAGGAACTAAAAATAGAAATAGAAACAATAAAGAAATCACAAAAGGAGAAAACCCTGGAGTTAGAAAACCTAGGAAAAAGATCAGGAATCATAAGTGCAAGCATAACCAACAGAATACAAGAGATAGAACAGAGAATCTCAGGAGAAGAAGATATCATAGATAACATTGACACAACAGTAAAAGAACACACAAAATGCAAAAAGCTCCTAACCCAAAACATCCATGAAATTCAGGACACAATGAGAAGACAGAACCTAAGAATAATAGGTATCGAAGAGTGAAGATTTACAACTTAAAGGACCAAAATTATAGAAGAAAACTTCCCTAACCTAAAGAAAGAGATGAACATAAATATACAAGAAGCTTACAAAACTCAAAATAAATTGGACCAGACAAGAAATTCGTCCTGTCACATTATAGTGAAAACACCAAATACACACAAAAAAGGAAAGAATATTAAGAGCAGTAAGGGAAAAAGGTCAAGTAGCATATAAAGGCAGACCTATCAGAATTACACCAGACTTCTCACCAGAGACTATGAAAGCTAGAAGATCCTGGGCAGAACTCACACAGACCCTAAGAGAACACAAGTGCCAGCACAGTCTGCTATACCCAGCAAAACTCTCAATTAACATAGATGGTGAAAACAAAATATTCTATGACAAAACCAAATTTACACAATATGTTTCCATAAAGCCAGTCCTACAAAGGATAATAGATGGTAAACGTCAACTCAAGGAGGGAAACTACACCCTAGAAAATGCAAGAAAATAATCTTTCAACAAACTCAAAAGAAGATAACCACACAAACCTAAAAGTAACATTGAAAATAACAGGAACCAACAATCACTATTCCTTAATATCTCTTAACATCAATGGACTCAATTCCCCCAATAAAAAGACATAGACTGACAAACTGGATTCATAAAGAGGACCCAGCATTTTGCTGCATTCAGGAAACACACCTCCGTGATAAAGACAAACACTATCTCAGAATAAAGGGCTGGAAAACAATTTTCCAGGCAAATGGTCCCAAGAAACAGGCTGGAGTAGCCATTCTAATATGGGAAAAAATCGACGTTCACCCAAAAGTCATCAGAAAACATAAGAAAGGACACTTCAACCTCATCAAAGGAAAAATCTACCAAGAAGAACACTCAATTCTGAACATCTATGCTCCAAATGCAAGGGCACCCACATTCATAAAAGAAACATTACTAAAGCTCAAGGCACACATAGTACCTCACACAATAATAGTAGGAGACTTCAACACCCCACTATGATCAATGGACAGATCTTGGAATCACAAACAAAACAGAGACACAGTGAAACTAACAGAGGTTATGAACCAAATGAATTTAACAGATATCTATAGAACATTTCATCCTAAATCAAAAGAATATACCTCCTTCTCAGCACCTCATGGTACCTTCTCCAAAAGTGACCATATAATCGGTCACAAAACAAACCTCCACAGATACAAGAAGATTGAAATAATCCCATGCCTCCTATCAGATCACCACGGATTAAGGCTGGTCTCAATGCCAACAATAACAACAGAAAGCCCACATACACATGGAAGCTGAACAATGCTCTACTCTATGATAACTTGGTCAAGGAAGAAATAAAGAAAGAAATTAAAGACTTCCTAGAATTTAATGAAAATGAAAGTACAACATATCCAAACTTATGGGACACAATGAATGCAGTGTTAAGAGGAAAACTCATAGTTTTGAGGGCCTCCAAAAAGAAACTGGAAAGTGCATACACTAGCAGCTTAACAGCACACCTGAAAGCTCTAGAACAAAAAAAAGCTAATGCACCCAAGAGGAGTAGAAGGCAGGAAATAATCAAACTCAGGGCTGAAATCAACCAAGTAGAAACAAAAAGAACTATACAAAGAATCAACAAAATCAAGAGTTGGTTTTTGAGAAAATCAACAAGATAGATAAACCCTTAGCCAGACTAACCAGAGGGCATAGAGACAGGATCCAAATTAACAAAATTAGAAATGAAAAGGGAGATATAACAACAGATTCTGAGGAAATTTA
>CM052706.1:96526416-96551359 GCA_028551405.1 Uromys caudimaculatus | reverse complement strand
GTAAGACCAACACCAACAAACATGGCAATATTTTCATACATGTATTATTTCGGGGGCAATCTCACAGGGCCCTGGGCCTACAATGAGCTAAAGGCAATTAAAACGCAGAGATGAAAAGTGGGAGAATTGATCTTCCCCAGGACTAAGCCAGCATCTGATTATCCAATATCAAGTTGTCATGCTTGGAATTGTACACATACAAGCAAGACTAAACAGACTCAGCATGCTGCATATACGTATGTATGAAATATTAAAGAAAAAGAGGCTATGACTTTAAGAGGGAGTATGAGGAACTCCTATGGAAGGGTTGGAGGGAGAAGAGGTAGGACATCATGTAATTATATTTTAATTTAAAATATTTTTAAGAATATGAAAAAATTATTGGCTGAAATCTTTGCTCATATCATATATAACCTCCTTTCCCACATACCACATCATGATATTGTTTAATTTAAAAAACGAGCCTACATAATTCAATACTTTTATGTTAAAATAAAAAACAACAGATAAATAAAATGAGATTAATCATCTCTTCCAGAATTATCAGTCTGTCCTCCCAAGTCTAGCTTCCACACACGTCATCAGGATTATCAACAGGGAAAAAATGTCTTCCTTACTCACCCCTGGTCTCTTTCCTGAGGTCATCTTCTTGTTGACAGTTCTGTCTACTTAAAACAACTTTTCTGAAGTTGCCTTAATTCTAAACACAATTAGTAACACGTCCCCATGTCCCACATATTCCATAAATAAGTCTAGCAATTCACCTATGACAAATTCCTCCATATGTCTTCATAACTTCAGAAAAACAATAACTCTATCAACATGATGTTCTTAGTGCTAGTAACTATGCCTTATTTGTTCTTATGTCTGCTAGACTAAGACACTAATTTTTCACAGCAGTCAATATAGCTATTCACTTAGCAAAAGAATGAATTAAAATGTTGAATACATTAAATTATTTAAACTCAACATGAACACAGGTATCAATGTGGTACATGGGTACCACATCTCTTGCATAATTGTCCACAAACATTCATTTCAGTGTTGTAATGGGTAAAAGTGCTTCAGTTTTGCTGCAGATTCTGTAATAAGATTTTATTCCTTTTTCACAGTCTATTATTGCATCTATATTCTATTTCATCTTTTTAAAAATTGCTATAGGATTTTAGATATTTGTTTAAAGAAAATCATCAGTATGTCTTCATTTTAAGCAGCTATATTTTAGAATGGTAAAGAAATTATGGTAAACTTTTCTCAATTCTCTATTTTATAATTTAGAGTGTCCTGATTTATTTCACCTGTCTTTTAATGGCAACAATATTTTTTTCTTTAGATATTAGAAACAGTATTTACTCATGTCTATTTCCCCAACTACCACTAATAAATATTACCCTAGTAAGGTTCATATCTTTTTAAATAGTATCCTAATTACTGAAATGTGTGAGAATACTTTTGTTATGTAAAATTGCTGGCTTCAGAAGAGGAGACCCTTAAGATGTCTATTTTCAACTTTAAATATTTTTTTCTTTGAGCTGTCTATGGCAGATCACTTCCTCTCATATGTTCTTTGTTTGTTTGTTTTTGATGTCTTATTTTATTTTCTTATTATTTCTCCAATACAGCCAATGACTCCTACCTGGGCTGACTTTTGAAGTTTTTTTTCTCTTTGGTGTTCTTTCTGAGTGTGGTTTTTACTATTATTTGTGATGACCTCTTCTAGCATGATCACAATTTCTTGCAATATTTCTTTCACTCCCAGGGGAAATTTGTATCTGTTCATAGCATTTATCTCTTATCATTTATTTATTTATCATGTGTGAAAACTGAAACAAGATAGCAAGAAATTAATTTAATACCTTAGGAATGTCTATTTCATTGATCAATAATTTATTCTTATAACTTTTACTCTGCTGTCTTCTGCACAATGACCTCTGACCATTCCTATATCTGAAACACATTCTGTGTAGTATTTTGACCTCCTGTCATATTTTTCATCCGTGTTTCACCCTGTTCTCCATGCTGCCCTTTGTCTCTTCCATGTAATACCACATAACCAATAGCATCCAATAATACCTCACATCTGAGATGCTCCTACACTTGATTACTTTTGCAAATCATTTGTCATCTATATTGGATTTTCAATTTCTGTGGTATTTACTTCCATTTTATACATAAACACAGTCCCCTGGGAAAGCTCAACATTAATTTTCTTGGAAGCAGCATCCCGTTTCTCTTCTCTGTTTTGTTTTGGCTTCTACTACACAGATGTAGCACTTGACTTTTAATCCCAAACCAGACCTTACAAGTTACTAATTGATTATTTCATCACATAACATTTGTACTTATCATTCAACATCATTAGACATTCTCTAGCCTTATAATTTTACCTCTGTGAAGACATCTTTGGAAATGGATTTTATGTTAATAACAGTATGTGAGATCACACCTTTACTCTCTCTCTCTCTCTCTCTCTCTCTCTCTCTCTCTCTCTCTCTGTGTGTGTGTGTGTGTGTGTGTGTGTGTGTGTGTGTGTGTGTGTGCATGATTGCTGGTGCCCAATGGGACCATCAAAGAGCAGATCTGGACATAAATAGCCTGCTTTCAACTTATACCTAGATTTGTAAAGCTTAGTTTGTTAACACTATCATTCTATTTACCTATTTATTTATTTGTGTGTGAGTGTGCACACATGTCCACCAGGTATGAGTGAAGTTTAGGACGACTTGCCATAGTCAGTTGGTTTTCCCCTCCAACATGTCTTGGGAATCCTACTCAGTTAGTCAAGGGAAGTACCTTTACTTCCTCAGCTGAACCTTCCTTGTTTTATATTCTTATTTTCCCCCATCTTCAGTATTCCTGAAATAAATTTACTGGGAGCAAAATTCTTTGTAAAATATATCATATGCTGCACTTCTAAACTTTCGTGAGTTTTGTCTTTTTTTTTTTCCACTTGAAAATTTTAGAAAATATTAGTTGTGGATTGCAATAAAGCTTGAGCAGATTGACATGTACTTGTGAGAATGATATAGACACTGTCAACATGCCTTTTGCCCAATTTCTTCCAAAGGAAATATCTTCAAATGCTGTCACAACCAGGATGCTAACACTGACATATTAAATATGTAGAAAAATTTCCCCATGAGAAGTGTATGTTGTTATCTACAGCAAACATGCTCAGTGTAAACAATGATACCAAGCAAG
This sequence comes from Uromys caudimaculatus, assembly GCA_028551405.1. NCBI lineage: Eukaryota > Metazoa > Chordata > Mammalia > Rodentia > Muridae > Uromys > Uromys caudimaculatus. The sequence goes on along the minus strand of CM052706.1, from coordinate 96,548,158 downwards.
CTTTTCTACCCCAGGCCTTGTTAGAGTATGATCAAATTATGTTTTGCTGTATTAATAGCAAGCATCTAGTATACACATAAGCAGTGGGGAATTGAAAGAAGCAAAGGTCTGATATCCCCTTATTTCTTCTGTCCTATTTGGAATTGTCTCTGTCGTATTGCAGAAATTCTGAATGGTAGAATTTGCTAGCACAGAATGCTCCTGACCTCCATGGTTTTAATTCTTTCATGGAAATACATAAGCAATCTGGTTCTAAAGTTGTAATTTGTGCTTTGAAGGGGGACAATAAGTCAGCAGCAGACATGTATGTAAATTTCCCCAAATAGAGTAAGCCCCAGAAGTCTTGTACATCTGAAAACAGATGGCTTTCCATTCCATCTTTCTTCTTGTGTTAGTTGCTGATCCTGATCTCAGTGTAGAGAACTGTACTTCTGCCTTCCCTTATATCCTAAATGATACCTTGTCAAAACGTGAGTGGAAATTTAACACAGCATAAGGTGATCCAATAAGCTTTAACCATTTCTACATACAAGTAGTCTGAGATGTGACACACTTAGAGTAAACGTTGTAATTCAAAACACTCCTGTTTCATTAAAAGTATAACATCAGGAGAAGATGTGTTTCAATATTTATTTTTTCTGTAGATAGTGACTGTTTTCTAAAATTTTAGGACAAAAAATTAAATGAAAACAATTGAATAGTAGGTAAATATGGATTATTAAAATGGTTTCTATAGAAATTTCTTATTGCTACAATTCTTGAGAATCAATTCCATTAGCATGAGTGTTGTGTGGGAGATTTTACTCAGTGGGGAGTGACCTTATCATCCCGATAGGGAGCCGACTCCTCATATTTCAAACAGAGGACTTAATTAGCAATCTTTCCTTTGAGTGTATTCGGTCTTTCTAGCATCTTTTATACAGTCAAACTTTCTCAGGTTGGGAGATTTACATGAGAAATCAGGCCCTGCATGACTCCTCTCTCCTGGGATTCCTGTCTCTATCTGAGACTCAGTCAACATGATGGTGAAGCTAAAAAGTGTTTGCAGTTTTTAAGATGTCTTTTAGTATACAAATAGCTTTTAAGTTGAAATATATTAATGTTGTCTGTCCCTGGGTACTAAAACCAAAATAAATAAATGAATAAAAAAGTTAAAAAGATAAAGGAAAACAGACTTGATTTACAAATAGTAGATTAGTATTTTTCTCGCTTAGAGAAATGGATTTTCTAAGATAAATTTTGGAAAAACACAGTTATAAGAAGTAAATACATTTTCAGTATTTGATACAGACTGTTAGCATTAAGAAACATGACTAATATTTCTGTTTCATTATTTGATTATTTGACTACAGGTCATGCTTCCATATTTTTGAGAAATTGTAAGACAATTTTGAATAAATTTTACTATATTCATTTATTGATTTTGCATGTGTGTGAGTAGATGTGCTTAGAGATGTCATGACACACAGGTAAGAGGTTGGAGGAGCCAGTTTTCTCCTGCCATGTGAGACCTATGAGATGAACTCAGGGAGGTTTTCATGCTGGATTCCAAATGTCCTTAGCCACCGAGCCATGTCTTTTTTCTTTCTTCCCTCTCCATATACATAAATATAAGTATGTTCTATTTTTGACCAAATATCAAATATTCTTAGGAGAAACTTGGTGAGAGTTAAAAGCATGAAGAGCAGGCTTACTCTGTATCTCCCAATCTTGCGGTATTTCATGAACATCTTCAATAATAACATATACCATTATTCAATAGACAAAGTTTTTTTGAGAATGTTATCCCTACAGAGGTAAGGCAGCTTTTTCATAACTTGACATATTTATCTATTTCTTAGGCATTCATGTAAATGGAAATTAATGCTTAAATGCACTGATTTTTTCAATGTAGTTCAGAAAACAATAAATATTCAAATGTAAGACACTTAGAATGAGATAGTTTGGCCTTTGACTTTAACACTTTGATTTTATTGTTCTACAAAATTAGTTCTCATAAAACTATGACAGCCCCTCCTATGATTTCTTAATTTCTGAAATAATAAAAATCTGGTTTGAGAGTATTTTTCCATGAAGAAATTATACACAAACATTCATATACTATATGAGAATACATATATATATATATAATATATATATATATATATATATATATATATATATATACACACACACACACACACACACACACAGAAACAGAGAGAGAGAGAGAGAGAGAGAGAAAGAGAGATTGATTGTATGGTGGTAGTATTAGTATTATGGCAATTTACTGAATGCTGTGTGAAGAAATTTTGGTGTGTTTTGTGGTTGTTATTGTTGTTGTTTTGTTGCTGTTTTTGATGTTGTTTTGTGGTTACCTTGAAATGAAACAGACTTCCCCAGCTCTGATTCCTATTGATCATCCACACCTGCATGTTCTAGTAGATCTTAGACTTCATACCTAGCATAATACTTCTCCTTGCAGCTTTTCTTTTTGCCCTGTTTCTGTCACTTGTATTTCTGTGTTATTCCTCACAAACTGTTCCTTATTGTGAAAATTATAACCTTAGCATCCATTATCTTAGTGTGACTTTATAACGGAGTCCACGGCACTTTTATCATGTGACTAACCATAGACAGGCAGCTGTGCTGAATTACATACATGATTTCTTTTCAGTAGAGTTGAGTTGGGTCAGAGCTATTAAAATGAATCACAGATGTTTCAAAGCTTTACCATCATAACCCCTTAACACTTTTGGTTTATACCACACATTTACATAAAACATCTGCTACTTACATTTGATATAGTTTTATAAGTCTTTTCCTTTATATTTCATTATAAACTTTAATGTCAAAATAACTCAGTCTTCCTTGGAAATATCATACACAGCAGTATAAAGAACATCTGTGCATTTTTTTTTGACCCACTAGATCTCAGAACAACCAATATACAAAGATACTATGAATGATGTAAATAAGAGTATCATAGAAGCAATACTCTGAAAGGTTGTAGATAATTTTTGTTTTATAATTGTGATGCAATTTCTGTGAACAAGACTTACTTTATCTGTATTGATAATATCCGTAAACTTCTGGCCCTTGAGACTTTTCTGAGAAGACATTCAGTAGATGGGTACTGAGGGAGTACATAATAGGTAGTTGGTAAATGTTCAGTAGTCCAGTATTTGTGAACAAGTCATCAAGAAATGTCATAATGGAGATAAAGAGAAACCTTAGAAACGTTGATTCAGCTAGAACAAGTTAAACTTGGAGACAGAGCTCTTGAGCTATGTGGTGGAAGAGTTCAGGGTGGGCAGCAAAGTGACATCTAGACTTGTTACAACTTACCCTTGGACTGTGAATATGGAAACAAGGCATTTTGTAAGTATGATTGTAAAAATGAAATTTGAAAAGGGAATGCTAGCCTGGGTTACACGGATGGTTCCATGAGACTATGAGTAAACCACCAGGAATAAACATAACCCATTGACACCTTGAATTTAACTTAATATTAGACTTCTTGCTGCCAAAACTGAAAAATAAAATTATACTTCTTTATTGATATTAAATCCATGGTGACTTTTTTTACAGCCACAACAGAATACAAATGCAGCCATGATTACCTTCTATGCAGTTAAAATGCACGTGCTAAATTACTGAGGATTGATGAAATTTTTAGACTAGGTCAGTGACCTTTATTATGTTTTGTGTGTATACTAAGAAAGTTAAATTACTTGTTTTAAAATGTACAAAGAATCCGGGCAGTGGTGGCACATACCTTTAATCCCAGCACTTGGGAGGCAGAGGCAGGTGGATTTCTGAGTTCGAGGCCAGCCTGGTCTACAGAGTGAATCCAGGACAGCCATGGTTACACAGAGAAACCCTGTCTCAAAAAACCAAAAAAAAAAAATGTAGAAAGAAAATTAAATGTAGGAAACATATAGGTAAAATGGAAAATTATTATATATGAAATATTTTATAGCCTTAAAAAATAAATAGAAAATAACAATAATGTGTGTATTTCAAAATGGCATATTAATAGTTAATTTATGGGAAGTTAAAATAAGATTTCAGATGAGGAATGTAGTTTTTCAATATTTCATTTTGTTGTTCTTACACATATTTCAGATTTGAAGGAAACTGAATGACAATTATTTATGACATCATGTTACACAAACTTCTAACCTTTCTATTCTCCTAGTAATAAACTAATTTGTATTTAATGTATCACATAGAAAATTAGACTCAACATTATGCTGGCTCCTAAATATTTTAGCTTTCCTATTCATGTTACTCTTAATTTGTAGATGTCCTTTTGATTTTCTATAAACTGGAATGTACAAATTGCATTTGCCTATATTCTGACTTTTTCAAATGCTTGGAACTCTACACTCCAATATTCTGATATTTTGCATGGCATCAGCTCTTCAAGTTTCTTCCCTTTTCACTGTGAGCTGGAATAAGTTTAAGCTAGGCCACAGGACAGTTGATTGCATGCATCTGTAGCAAATTTGGTTTGGGTGATAATCAAATAGGAAACTTGGGATCTAGAACTCTGGCTAGTAGAAGGAACAATCACACTAAGTAATATATGGAATACTTCTGTTGTGCCTCCTTCGTGAACCCCAGAAGACCACCAGGGAACTGACTCTGATGTAACCGCATTAGGATCTCTCTATTACAAGTTCTCAAGCTTGTGCTACTTTGTCATCTCTGATGTTGCAGAGACAGAGGATGAAGCCTCAAGCTCTCAGCTGGACAATTCTGGTGCTGGGAGCCAAACCATAAACATACCTTCTGCTTTCCTCTTGATTGGTGGTTGTTAGAAAGTGGATATGCTTGAAACCTGGAAACTAGTGCAGGTTTGTTGGGGAGTAGCCTGGAAACTGGTGCTTGGTGCCGCCTTGTCAGTTAACTCTCGTTCAACCTTAGTCAAGTTCTCCAAGATGGAGTCTGAATCCAAGATCTGGTCTCTCACTTTGAATTTGGGTTCTCTCTCTTCTGCTTGAATACTGGGTTTTGTAAATCAGGTGCTCTGCTACTCAGTCTTTCAGAGACTTTGCCTCTGGATGTCACACATTTCTCTTTGTCTCTGTCTCTCTGACTCTCTCTGTCACTCTCTCTTCCTTTCTCTGCCTCTGTCTTCATTTCTCTCCACTCGACCCCTCCTATCACCCGCCCCCCCATCTGTCTCTCATTTCTTCACTCCTTTCTCTCTCTCTCTCCTCCAGTATCCCTCCTGTATTAGATCTGTTCCTGGTGTGGTCTATGCAGCATACCTTGGTCCAGAACTGCCAAGGTACCTTTTGATACCAAATCCTGACATTGAGGTTGATTTTCTTTTTCTTTTTCTTTTCTTTTGTTTTCTGATAACTTCCGGTATCTACCGAGCTAGAATTAATAAAAATGGAATCCTGTAGTATGAAAGGGAACATTAAGTCAGCTTTTTTGCTACTACACACATCAGAAAATAGTTCTTGTCACTTGTTCATTGGGTTTTTAAATATGAATATATAAGTACATTGTTCTTTGGATGCCAGACAATTGTCCTATTCCTAATTTTTAACTATTATGAAGGAAGGTCCTGCAAACATCCTCATAAATATGTTTGTCTATACTCCTGAGTAAATATCTAATATGGCTGTATTGTTTTATAGGAACACATTTAATTTTATAAGAACAGTCTACATTTTGCCAAAATGACTAAACATATTAAACTCCTTCATATTTTTCTGCCAATGGTGAAATGAACCAATTCAAACCAGATTAGATTATATTAAAGGGCCAGGGAAGTCACTGTGGGAAAGAGTAGAAGAAGAGGAGTTGGAGAGAAAGGGTGTGTATGCAGAGAGAAGAGGAGGAGAGAGAGAGAGACTAAAATGTCTGGATTATATAGGGAGGAACCTTTGGGGGAAGGGCAGTCCAGCCACTGACATGGAAGGTTCAAGGATGAGGCAGGATATGCCAGGTAGGGACTGAAGGATCCTGGGAGAATCTGAAGGCCAGGTCTGCTTCGGTATGTAAAATATGCACATCAGTACTTTGTCTAGTAAACCAAACACTCCTACTGACAACTCATGTTCTTTTCAGCTACTCTACACCATTTCTAGTTATTATTTATTTTGGTATGCACAAAATGTTAATTTTTAATTTCCTTGTGCTATCAAATATATTTCCACTTATTTATTGGCTACAAGTGTATTTTATTGTGCAATGTTTCACCTTGAACTGTTTGTATTTTGTATTGTATTGTATTATATGTGGTTGTTGTTGAACTGCAGAAGTCCACTTTAATTTTCTTCTATAATGTCTGCCACTAAACATTCAACTAGATAGCCCTGTCAGTCTTAGGTGTAAGAGTCACCACTTCAGCCTTAAAGAGAAATCTCCCTGGTCATCTTTGCATACAATTCACACATTAAAAACATTCCTTCTGATCCCATTTCCTAAGAGATATGATCCACTTATAAAATAAAAATACACTTATAGCCAATAAATACAGCCAAGTGAAAATCTATTTGAGAGTTCAAGAAAATTCAAATTTAAGAGAAAATGGCAACACTATGTGCATATTAAGATAAATAATTATTGGAAATGGTGTGGAGTGGCTAAAAAGAATAAGAGCTGTCTGTAGGAGTTTAACACATCTTAGTCATTTTGGCAAAATGTTGGGTTTGTCATATTACATTGCAAGTATTGATTACAGTTTTCTCTTCTTGTTTAAAGCTTATACATTGCATTATTTGCTTTTTTTAAAATGTTGAATGACACTTATATACCAAAATATCAATTAGATTTTGGTATATAATTCTTCTTATATATCACTAGAAGATATTTGCTAATAAACTATTTTCTTTTTTTTCCTTTTATTTTTTGGATATTTTACTTATTTACATTTCATATGTTATCTCCTTGTCAAATTTCCTCTCTGCAAACCCCCTATCCCTTTCCCCCTTACCATGCTTCTTTGAGGGTGCTCCCCCACCCACTCACCCACTCCCACCTCCCTGCCCTAGCATTCCTCTACACTGGGGCATCAAGCCTTTACAGGAACAAGGGCCTCCCCTCCCATTGATGCCAGATAAGGCCCCTTCACCTCCTTCAGTCCTTCCCCTGACTCCTCCATTGGGGTCCCTGTGCACAGTCTGATGGTTGCCTGTGAGATTCCACACCTGTCTTGGTCACGATCTGGCAGAGCCTCTCAGGAGAAAGCTATATTAGGCTCCTTTCAGCAAGTACTTCGTGGCATCCACAGTAGTTTGATGTCTGCATGTGGGATGGATCCCCAGATAGGGCAGTATCTGGATGACCTTTCCTTCAGTATCTGCTCTACTATTTGTCTCTATATTTCCTTTAGACAGTAGAAATTCTGGGTTAAGATTTTGGAGATTGGTGGGTGGTCCCAGCCAGCAATGGGGGGAGGGTCGTACCTAACCTCTGGATATGGTCTCAACAGGTTCTCCCTCCCCTTTGTGGGGTATTTCAGCTAAAGACAACACTGTGGGTCCTGGAAGGCTCTTGCTTTCCTGGCATCTGGGACTTTCTGGTTGCTAACCCTGGTTTCCCATGCCCCATTGCAACACACTTCTGTTCAATTTCCTGACCCTCTGTATATCTCTTCCATCTCCTCCCATACTTGATTCTCCCCCTCTTTTTCCCCTCCCACACTTCCCTTCCCTCCAAATCCCTCTCAACCTCTACATCCTTTATTACTTTGTTCCTCCTGAAGAAATCAGCTCAGGAACTTTGGAAAACTCCACCAGATCCCAGGCACCCCTCTCCTCCTGGAAGAAACAGGTTAGAGAGCATAGAAGCTGGAAGGGAGGGGCAGATTAAGCATCTACTACCTCATTCCCAAAAGACCAATCAATTTATAAGTCACACTGTTCTGTCAATCACATTGTGCCTAATGGTGCTCTAAAAACTATAAAAGCTCACTGAACAGGCTGCACGTGGTCATTCCCTTCCTCCTTTGTGTGCAGGGTGACCCCAGCATGCTGGAACAATAAATTCCTCTTGATTTTTGCATTAATCCCTGGCTCTGTGGTGTTCACTCGGGGATCTCTGGTAATCTAAGGCTCCTCAGAGTCTTACATTTGGTGCATTGGCTGGGAAGTGATCCCCCATGGGGACACACCAGAGGGGTGAATCGGAGGTCTCGAGCAGGTACTGTGGTTCTTGTCTGTTTCGCTGTTTGTCAGAGTCTGAGTTTGTAAGTCTGTTTGAATTTTCAGTTTACTTGCAAGCCTGGGGATGGGGGGTGCTCAGAGAGCCTGTAATGTCTGGTGTGGTCAAGGGCAGCGGGCAGACATGTCTTAACGCCGTGACTGTGAGGTATCTGGGGAATGTCCCAGAGACCCCAGAAGGAGCCAGGAAGGCTCCACTCCTTCTGGAAACAGCAAGTCTTACTGTAACCTGGTTTATCTGGCTTCTGCCATATCATTCAGGGGTACCTGGTGTGGCCCAGTGCAGCTGGAGCCAGCAAAGCAAGTATGTTCTGCATCCATGGAAGGAAAGAACAGTCTGTAACTGGGCCCATGGAAGGGGCAAACTGTGTGCTGATTGTCTTTCTCTGTGTTCTTGAGCCTGGCCCTGTGGCAAGGTCGAGCTGTCTGTGTGTTGATTGCTTTCCTCTGTGTTTCTTGGAATCTCCTTCTCTGTTCTTGGACTTAAACTGATGACTTTTTTTGGACATTGGACATACTGAATCTACCCAGTTAAACATCTTAGTTTACCACTGGAGGGAAGTTAAGGAAGGAGGAGAAAACTTGTCAGTACCACCCGGACCTAGTGCCTTACATAATTATCTGGAAGAATCTAGTGGAGGATCCCCCCCCCCCCAGATAAAAGCTTTTCTTTCCCAAGACCCTTCTCATAGTTTCTGGCCATCAGGATGTAGGAAGCACGGGAAAAGAGATCCAGACCTGAGAAGAAGTCAATCTTCCAAGATCCTTCAACAGCAAACCTGTTACTCCAAGACCCTCCTCTTCCATATTTCCCTACTCTGGCTCCCATGGCCCTGCCAGTACCAGCACTGGTCCCAGGATCCTAAGCTCATATGGGACCAGGGCTGTTTTTATCACTCTTTACCAGAAGGAGGGGCAGGAGAAGACCCCCTGCCCTTTTCCAAGGGGCCAGTTAATCTCTTTCAGACTTTTTTATTTACTCATCAGCCCACCTAGGATGATATCCAACAACTCATGAGAGTGCTCTTCATGACTGAAGATCGAGAGATGATAATGCAGGAAGCTAGAAAGAATGCCCCATCAGAGACCAGCGATTGACCAGGCTTTCATTGACAACAGGTTTCCCTTGACTAGACGAAATGGGGAAAGTAAGGTAAGGGGAACCTAAAGGTCCACCACAAGACTCCATTGGCAGGTCTCTAGAGGGCCACATGATGACCCAAATATCTGACCAAGGTACGTGAGGTTAAGCAGGGACCAGATAGATGAGTCTTCTGTAGCCTTTCTAGAGTGACTCATGGAGGCATTTCATCAATATACACCATATGACCCCAGCAACAAGCAGCACAAAACTAGTAGAGATATCAGGGAAAAGCTTCAGAGGCCAGAAAGACTACAGGATAAGTCATTGAGAGATTTAGTTCAGGATGCTGAGAATGTCTACCATAACAGGGAGTCAGAGAAGGAGATGGTGCAGAGAAAGAGTAAGGAAGAAAAGCAACAGGGAAGAAATCTACAGAGAGTCCTGGCTACAGTAGTTAGGGAAAGCAGAGAAGAGAGACAGGAAAGGACCAGTGTGCATACTGCAAGGAGAGAGGCCACTTGGTCTGAGAGTGCCCTAACAAACAGAAGACAGGAGCAGGAAATCCCAGGACTAGGGAAAAGCACCCCCAAGTAGCAAAAGTGTTAGCCCTGGGTGAAGACAGTGATTAGAAGAGATGGAGTTTGGACTCCCTGCCAGAACCCAAAGTAACTCTGAGACTGGAAGGGAAACACACTCAATTCTTGATGGACACAGGATGTCAATACTCAGCCCTCCAAGCTGATGCCCCCGTTTCCAAAAAAGATCTTGGGAAGCCACTGGCACCAAGATGAACTACTCAAAGATCAGTGAACCTAGAGATGGGCCAGGTATCCCATTCATTAAAGGTCACCCCAGACTGTCCCTACCCTCTGTTGGGGCAAGATATACTCTCCAAAATGGGGGCCCAGATACAGTTCCTGCCCAATGGACCTCAACTAACTGGCCCAAAAGGAGAGTCCTCTTAGACTGACTCCTGCCAAAAGCCAAGGCTACCTGGTTTACAGACAGGAGCAGTTTTTTCCATGAAGGTAAGAGACGAGCAAGTGCTGCTATGGTAGAAAGGACAAATATCATCTGGGCCAAACCTCTAACCCCCCACCCCCGCATCTCTACCCCCCTGCAATGTCAATACAGAAAGTGGAGTTAATTGCCCTCACCAAGGCCTTGGAACTTGGAACCGGCAAGAAAATTAACATCCACACGGATGGCAGGCATGCCTTTGTCACAGCCAATGTCAATAGGGCTATATGCCAAGAGAGAGGACCTCTCACATCAGAGGAAACAAACAGGAAATCCTGGATCTCTTGGAAGCCCTAATGAAGCCTACAACTGTGAGTATTATTCACTGCCCAGGACATCAGAAGGGAAGAGACTCAGTGGCCCGGGGCAATAACCAGGCAGATCAAGTGGCCTGAGAAGTGGCTATGCTGGATATGGGCCTACAAGAAACACTTGCTGGAAAATGAGACTGGATTAAGGGATGGCCTCACTTAGAATATACCGAAGAAGAAAGGACTGAGATTGCTAGCTACCCTACCAACTATTACCTACAGAAGGAAAGGCAATGGTGCACACAAGAAAGAAAAATAGGCTCCCCAGAAAGCAAGCAAAAGACTTGCACAGATGGACTCATTTAGGGGATAAAAAGCTTGTCAAGAAGTTAAGGGGCCTAAAGTATATATAATAGGACTCAGGTCAGAAAAATAATAAAACAGTGTAAGGTATGCCAGCAAGTGAATGCTTATGCAGCCAAGAGTAATCAGGGCAAAAGATCTAGGGGAGAATAGCCTGGAGTATATTGAGAGGTTGATTTTACAGAAGTTAAGCCAGGAAAATATGGTTACAAATACCTTCTAGGTAGATACTTTCTCCGGATGGGTTGAGGCTTTCTCAACCAAGAAGGAAACAGCTACTGTGGTAGCTAAAAAGATATTAGAGGAAATTTTCCAGATAATTGGACTGCCCAAGGTAATTGGATTGGGTAATGGTCCTGTTTTTGTCTCTAATGTAAGTAAGGGATTGGCAGAGATATTGGGAACTAATTGGAAGCTCCATTGTGAGTACTGTCCCCAAAGCTCAGGGCAGGAAGCAAGAATGAACAGAACCCCAAAAAGAGACCTTAACTAAATTAACCTTTGAAGCTGGCTTGGACTGGGTGGTTCCCCTCCTCTTAGCTTTGTTCTGAACCTGGAACACACCTTACCATTTTAAACTGACCCCTTTTGAGATCCTGTGTGGTACCCCAACACCCTTGTCCACTGTGCCCTCCCAGGAGGTATTGCACAGCATGAGAATTGGCCCAAACTGTCTACCTTAAATGCTCCAGGGATGTCAGAGACCCCTCACCACTTCCAGACTGGAGACTGGATCTATGTAAGGAGGCATTGGGCACAGTCATTGGAATCCCAATGAAAGGGACTCTTCCTGGCATTGTTAGACATTCCCATAGTCTTCAAGATAGACGATATTTCTGCCTGGGTGAACATTTCCCATGTGAAACCTGCAGATGCCCCACTTCCCAGAGACCCCACTGGACAATTCAGAAGATGGACAATCTGCTCAAGCTCAACATCACTCGACCTTGATCATGACTGCCTGGTGGCACCTTTGGATTCTGTTTTCTTCCCCCATCCTATGTGCTCATCTGCCAAACCTGTTACAGCACTGTCTCCCTTCTGTTGTGCTGGGGAAGCCTCCTGGACCTCCACTTTGATCTTACAAAGGGAAAAATTATGACAGTCTATAGGCAGCCATTGATTTCAATATATAGAGAATAGAAACTTACATCAGTCATCTTAAAGAATCACTGACTTCCTTATCAGAAGTAGTACTACAGAATAGGAGGGGATTAGACTTAAATTTTCCTCCAACAAGGAGGGCTATGTGCTGCCTTAGCTGAAGAGTGTTGCTTTTATATTGTTCATTCTGGGGTTGTTAAAGATTCAATGGCCAAGGTTAGAGAAGGGTTAGCCAAGTGGAAGAGAGAGAAAGAACAGAGTCAGGGTTGGTTTGAGTCTTGGTTTAACTCCTCCCTTTGGTTAGCCACCCTCATATCCACCCTATTAGGACCCCTAATTGTTCTCCTGCTATTATTGACTTTTGGGCTCTACATTCTGAACCACTTGGTTGCTTTTGTTAAGGAACACAGAGGTACAGTACAGTTAATGATCTTAAAACAGAAATACAAAGAACTAGACACAAAAGAACAGGAGTATGAGCTATCAGAATACCAGCAACAGCTTCAATATTGAAGCATGCACAAAGCAAAGGGGGAAATGAAGAGGTTAGCTCAGGAACTTTGGAAAATTCCACCAGACCCCTGACCATAGGCACCCCTCCCCTTCTGGAAGAAACAGGTTAGAGAGCATGTAGGCTGGAAGGAAGGGCCAAACTAAGCCCCTACTACCTCATTCCCTAAAGACCAATTAATTTAAAAGTCACACTGTTCTGCCAATCACATTGTGCCTAATGGCTGCTGCTCTAAAAACTATAAAAGGTTGCTGAATGGGCTGCATGTGGTCATTTCCTCACTTTTTTGTGTGCAGGGCAACCCCAGCATGCTGGAACAATAAATTCCTCTTGCTTTTGACATCGATCCCTGGCTCTGTGGTGTTCACTCGGGGATCTCTGGTAAGCTAAGGCTTCCCAGAGTCTTACACCCCTTCTAAGTAGGACTGAAGCATCTACTCTTTGGTCTTTCATCATCTTGAGCTTCATGTGGTTCCTGAATTGAATTGTGGGTATTCCATGTTTTTTTCCCTAATATCCACTTATAAGTGAGTACATACCATGTGTGTTCTTTTGTAACTAAGTTACCTCACTCAGAATATTTTCTAAGTCCATCCATTTGCCTGAAAACTTCATGAAGTCATTGTTTTTAATAGCTGTGTAGTACTCCATTGTGTAAATGAACCACATTTTCTGTTTCCATTCCTCTGTTGAAGGACATCTGGGTTGTTTCCAGCTTCTGGCTATTATAAATAAAGATGCTATGAACATAGTGGAGTATGTGTCCTTATTGCATGTTGGATCGTGTTCTGTGTATATGCCCAGGAATGGTATAGCTGGGTACGCAGATAGTACTATTTCCAATTTTTTGAGGGTCCCCCAAACTGATTTCCAGGGTAGTTGTACCAGCTTGCAATCCCACCAGCAATGGAGGAGTGTCTCTTTCTCCACATCCTCACCAGCATCTGCTGTCACCTGAGTTTTTGATCTTAGCCATTCTGACTGGTGTGAGGTGGAATCTCAGGGCTGTTTTGATTTGCATTTCCCTGATGAATACAAATGTTGAACATTTCTTTAGGTGTTCTCAGCCATTTGAGTTTCCTCAGTTGAGAATTCTGTTTAGGTCAATTCTCCATTTTTTTATAGGGTTATTTGGTTTTCTGGAGTCTAACTTGAGGTTTTTGGTTTTTTGGGTTTTTTTTTTTTTTTTTTTGTATATATTAGATATTAGCCCTCTATTGGATGTAGGATTGGTAAAGACCTTTTCCCAATCTGTTATTTACCATTTTGTCCTATTGACAGTGTCCTTTGCCTTATAGAAACTTTGCAATTTTCTGAGGTCTCATTTTTCGATTCTTGATCTTATAGGATAAGCCATTGGTGTTCTGTTCAGGAAATTTCCCCCTGTGCCCATGTGTTCGAGTTTCTTCCCTACTTTCTCTTTTATTAGATTCAATGAATCTGATTTTATGTGGAGGTCCTTGATTCACTTGGACTTGAGCTTTGTACAAGGAAATAAGAATGGATTGATTTGCATTCTTCTGAATGTTGATTGCCATTTGAACCAGCACCATTTGTTGAAAATGTTCTTTTTTCCACTGGAAGGTTTTACCTTCTTTGTCAAAATTCAAGTGACCATACGTGAGTGGGTTCATTTCTGGTTCTTCAGTTCTATTCCATTAATCTTCCTGCATCTCTCTGTACCAATACCATGCAGGGATTTTTTGTTTTGTTTTGTTTTTCACTATTGTTTTGTAGTACAGCTTGAGGTCAGGGATGGTGGTTCTCCCAGATGTTCTTTTATTGTTGACAATAGTTTTTGTTATGCTGGGTCTTTTGTTATTCCAAATAAATTTAAGAATTCCTCTTTCTAACTTTATGAAGAATTGAGTTGGAATTTTGATGGGGATTGCATTGAATCTGAAGATTGCTTTCGGCAAGATGGTCATTTTTACTATACTAATCCTGCCAATTCATGAGCATGGGAGATATTTCTATTTTCTGAGGTCTTTCTTCTGAGACTAAAATTTCTTGTTGTACAGATCTTTCACCTTTTTGGCTAGAGTCACAGCAAGATATTTTATATTGTTTGTGACTATTTTTTTCTCAGCCCTTTTATCCTTGGAATGTAGGAAGGCTACTGCTTTGTTTGAGTTAATTTTATATTCAGCCACTTTGCTGAAGTTGTTTATCAGCTGTAGGAGCTCTGTGGAGAAATTTTGGGGTCACTTAAGTAAACTATCAGATCATCTTCAAATAGTAATATTTTGACTTCCTCCTTTCCAATTTGTATGTCTTTCACCTCCTTTTGTTGTCTAATTTCTCTAGCTAGAACTTCAAGTACTATATTGAATAGAGAGGGATAGAGAGGGCAGCCTTATCTATCCCTGATTTTAATAAGATTGCTTCAAGTTTCTCTCCATTTAGTTTGGTGTTGGCTCCTGGTTTGCTTTATATTGCTTTTACTGTTTAGGTATGGGCCTTGAATTCCTGATCCTTCCAAGACTTTATAATGAAGGTATGTTGAATTTTGTCAAATGCTTTTTTAGCATCTAATGAAATGAGCATGTAGTTTTTTCTCTGAGTTTGTTTATGTAGTAGATCATTTTGTTGGATTTCTATATATTGAACCATCCTTGCATCCATGGAATAAAGCCTACTTGATAGTGGAGAATAATTGTTTTGATGTGTTCTTGGATTCAGTTTGGGAGAATTTTATTGAGTATTTTTGCATCGATATTATAAGGGAAATTGGCCTGAAGTTCTCTTGCTTTGTTTGATGTTTGGGTGGTTTTGGTATCAGCATAACTGTGGCTTCAAAGAACGAATTGAGTAGTGTTCCTTCTGTTTCTATTTTGTAGGATAGTTTAAAGACTACTGGTATTAGGTCTTTTTTGAAGGTCTGAGAGAATTCTGCACTAAACCCATCTGGTCCTGGTCTTTTGTTGGTTGGAAGACTTACAATGACTGTTTCTATTTCTTCATTTTCATTAAATTCTAAAAAGTCTTTAATTTCTCTCTTTATTTCTTCTTTAACGAAATTATCATTGAGTACAGTGTCATTCAGCTTCCATGTGAATGTGTGATTTCTGTTGGTTTTCTTGTTATTAAAGACCAGCCTGAGTCCATGGTGATCTGATAAAATGCATGGGATTACTTCAATCTTCTTGTAGCTTTTGAGGCCTGTTTTGTGGTCAATTTTATAGTGAGTTTTGGAGAAGGTACCATGATGTGCTGACAATACGTTATATTCTTTTTTTTTTTTTTTTTTTTTTTTAGTGTGAAATGTTCTATACATATCTATTGAATCCATTTGGTTCATGACTTCTGTGAGTTTCACTATGTCTCTGTTTAGTTTCTGTTTCCATGGTCTGTCCACTGCTGAGAGTGTGGTGTTGAAGTCTCCCACTATTGTGTGGAGTGTGATGTGTGCTTTGAGCTTCAGTAAAGTTTCTTTTATGAATGTGGTTACCCTTGTATTTGGAGCATAGATATTCAGAATTGTGAGTTCATCTTTGTAGATTTTTCCTTTGAGTAGTATTAAGTGTCCTTCTGTTTTAGTTAGGGTTCCTGTACAAAGCATCATGACCAAGAAGCACGTTGGGGGGCTAGGGAGAAGTGTTTATTCAGTTTACACTTCCACATTGCTTTTCATCAACAAAGGAAGTCAGGACTGAATCTAAGCAGTTCAGGAACCAGGAGCTGATGCAGAGGCCATGGAGGGATGTGACTTACTGGCTTGCTTCCCCTGGCTTGCTCATCTTGCTTTATTATAGAACCCAAGACTACCAGCCCAGGGATGGCACCACTCACAATGGGCCATCCCCCCCTTGATCACTAATTGAGAAAATGCCTTGCAGCTGAATTTCATGGAGGCATTTCCTCATTTGAAGCTCCTATCTCTATGGTAACTCCAGCTTGTGTCAAGTTGATACACAAAACCAGCCAGTACAATTTCCTTGTCTTTTTTTATAACTTTTGGTTGAAAGTCGATTTTATTTTATATTAGAATGGCTACTCCAGCTTGTTTCTTGGAACCATTTGCTTGGAAAAAATTTTTTCAGCCCTTTACTCTGAGGTAGTGTCTGTCTTTGTCACTGAAGTGCATTACTGTATGCAACAAAATACAGGGTCCTTTTAAAGTATCCAGTCTGTTAGTCCATATCTTTTTATTTAGGGAATTTAGTTCATTGATGTTAAGAGATATTAAGGAAAAGTGATTGTTACTTCCTGTTGTTTTTGTTGTTAGAGTTGGAATCATGTTTGTGTGGCTATCTTCTTTTGGGCTTGTTGAAAGATTACTTTCTTGCTTTCCCTAAGGTGTAATTTCCCTCACTGTGTTGGACTTTTCCATGTATTATCCTTTGTAGGGCTGGATTTGTGGAAAGATATTGTGTAAATTTTGTTTTGTCATGGAATATCTTGGTTTCTCTATGGTAATTGAGAGTTTTGCTGATTATAGCAACCTGGGCTAGCATTTGTATTCTCTTAGTATCTGTATGACATCTGCCCAGGATCTTCTAGCTTTCATAGTCTCTGTTGAGAGGTCTGTTTTAATTCTAATAGGTCTGACTTTACATATTACTAGACCTTTTTCCCTTACTGCTTTTCCTACTCTTTGTTTGTTTTAGGAATTTGGTGTTTTGACTATTATGTGATGAGAGAAATTTCTTTTCTGCTCCAATCTATTTGAAGTTCTGTAGGCTTCTTGTATGTTGATAGACATCTCTTTTTTTAGGTTAGGGAAGTTTTCTTCTATAATTTTGTTGAAGATATTTACTGGCCCTTTAAGTTGGGAATCTTCATTCTCTTCTATACCTATTATCTTTACGTTTGGTCTTCTCATTGTGTTCTGGATTTCCTGGATGTTTTGGGTTAGGAACTTTTTGCATTTTGCATTTTCTTTGACTATTGCGTCAGCTAATAAACTATTTTCATCTGTGCTCCTAAAGTATGCTTCTCTGATTGCTTGGGTCTACAGAGTTAGGAAAAGACCCATATATTTCCTGCAGTAGTTTAACTTTGGTGTCAATTCTCAAATGTTTTCTGGGGTTCTCTGTAAAAATTCTACTCCTGCAGAGTGTCTGTTTGAAGTGTGATTCTTATAGTGAAAATGCAATCTTTAACAAATATGGGACATTTTCGACTTTTCTTCTTCCAGTTTTAGAAGTTTACATGGAGATGAGTACCTTTGTGCATCAATCCTCTCAAATGTTTTATCACAAAGTTTTACACAATATTATTTTCTACCAAACAATTTTTTCCAGATAGAAGGTCAAGTTTTCTGTCATCCCCTTGAAATTACTCTGTATTGCTTCACCGAATCTGTGTCTACCTTGGAACCATGGCCTCTACTGCGCTATTCTTATGCTGTAGTTCTTCTACTCCCCTTTGCTATGGAAGGAAGAAAAGACAAGAATTTTATCATTAAACAATCCTTTATGTTTCTAACAAAATTGTTTTAAGTTTATATAAATGTTTGATAGGTTTTTTACTCTTCTCACTTTCAGACTAAAGATTTTCCTTATGAATTCCCTAGTCTGCTGGGTTGATGGATGCAACCTTTCCAGGACGCTCCATTTTTATCAGCAATATTAATTTATTGTACCTTCAGCCTTGCTGACCATGTTTCTCAGTGTGAAATCCTGGTTTCAGAGGTGACACTGGTTGTATTCTCTGGGTGTTTTCAAGGGTCTTCTGAAATTTCCAGTTTCTGTTGGAGTAGGCCTTTGTTTAGAAACTCTTCACCTGTGTGAAATGAGTTAACTGGCTTATACCTTTTTCTTCCTTTTTCTTCTGGGCAGTTTGCTCACAGTGTGTCCAACAGGACCTTATTTGTATTTACCTGCTGGGATAATTTTATCTTACCTGGAGCCTGGTAACACATGACAGATTGAGATCAGCCAGGACTCGGTGCTTAGGTAACTTCTCTATTATTTTATTTCTAAGGTGTGTCCATCTATTTCTTTTTTTCTTTTTTCTTTTTTTTCTTTTTTTGATCAGCATTTGTTTTTGTTTCAAACTTTTGCCCCTGAAGTTCTACTGTGGTGGCATCCTCTGTGTGTTTTGTTTGTGCTTAGTGGCTCAGGAAGCAGTCTTGTCCTTTTTCCCCAGGTATGAGTTCCTGAAAACTGCTGCTTTCATTGCTCACACTTCTAAGTGTTTACATCACTTCCCCCTTTATTTCAGTCAAGGCTTTATGGTCTGGTCTGGCAGGGAAAGGATTAGGAGAAAATACTAGAAGCAGAAGTTCAGTAACAAGAATTTTGATAAATAAGCAATTCAACAAAATAACGCTGAATAAAATTCAAGCTAAATTTAACATATTTTACACTTCTATTGGGTTCACTGATCTGTAAACCCAACCAGTTTCATACTTGATGTAAAAGAAATGGTTACATGAACCAACTAGTGATTTCCTCTGAGAGATTTTAGTTTTCAGAAAGGTCATCTGGGGAACACCTTGGATGATAGTATCATTTTAATGGTGATTTTTACCATCCTTTTCTTTAGAACTGATTCTTTCAGTTTACAAAGAAAGCAGTAATAAAATAAGATGACCACATTATCACAATAGGGATCAGACTATCACAATATGGTAGTCATGGGCTAGCTTAAAAAACTTTCTGATTAGACTGGGAAAATCAGTTCAGCCAATATTTACTGAGCAATTTTGCTCAGAGCAGTAAGTTAAAAAAAAAAAAAAAATCACAATTTTATGTTCCTTTTACCAAAACATCCATTTTAGTAAATAATCATGAACATACAAGGGGTTACTTTTCTCTTGCCAAATAAGTGCTAGGAGATCAGTAAACACCTAATTCTATGGAAGCACAGAACCAGAAGCCAACCCCTAAATATTGAGGGCAGGGACAGAAATGGGCTGTAATAACAGAATTTTCTTGTCGAGTCCAGGGGGAAACCATGCTAAGCCATGATTTTGAATGTCTTAGCTGAAAAAAAAAATCATATAAGTATTTTCCTCAATATTTATGGACTGTTTACTACTTACTGTTGGATTTGTCTTGCTGAAATGGTGCCTTCCTCTCAGACCTCTGTGAAGGAACCAAGGCAGTGTTAGTTAAGTATCTTATTAGCATTCAGATTTAGCATTTATCCATTTGTATAGAGTGAGATCACTGTTGATTAATGGTGAACTTCCTTCAGGGAAGCAGTCTGGGAAGACACGCTTCCCTCAGCCTGGTAGTTTGAAGAAAGCAGTCAGAGTGAATGTAAGGCTCTGTGCTGTACCTGAAAGAAGGGTGTACTTTAGTTAAGAGTATGTACTTTGGTAAGATATTCTACACCCAGGGCAGCACATTCAAAAGGTAAGCTTTGCAATTTAGAGAATATAGCAGCATCTTTCAAATGTAAAGCAAAAATGGTACAATGTTCAAAGATAAAGCTGACAGTAGGCAGGAACTGATTATAAGAAATATCTTTATAAATGCAAATGGGTTTAGATTTTAGTCTAAAGATACTGAAACTCTATGTACCAGAAGAGTACTGTAATCTGATTTAAATGTAAATTCTCATTATATATCAGAACTGGATTTTTTCCGTTGCTTATCTAGGAACTTCAGAAGGCATTAAATGGAGCACAAATGGGTAGAGAGAAAGAACCAATCTAGAGAGAAAATTAAGTATGAAGATAAATGATGCCTTAATAATTCCTAGGATTTAAGCAATAATTGTGTGAATTCTCTCATTTGGTTTATTTCTTCTGAAAATAAGGGCTATGAAGCAGGCATGAGAGGGAGACATAGTGAAGTATAGACAGAAATCAAACCAAGTTCTTCCCTGGATCACAATGCAATTCCTCCCTGTTGGCACACAGTCCTTTATCTTGTTACTGCTTTCTCCATAAGATAAAAGAGGTACGAAGGCCTAGAGACCAGAATGAAACACCTAGACTAGGATTCCCTGGGAATTTTCTTATAAGGATTTAGAAAATACAAAACTATGTTGAGAGTAAGAATATAGGAAAACATAAAAAATAGGCAACACTGGAAAATTGGAAATTAGTCCTGGAAAACAAACCATGGTACACTAACAAACTTTTATTTTTTTTATTTTTTTTTTCTTTTTCTTTTTATTTTTTGATACTTTATTTACATTTCCAATGTTTTCCCCTTTCTAGGACTCCTCTTTGGAAACCACTAATCCCTTCCCCCTCCTCCACCTCTATGAGGCAATTCCACCTCCCAACCACCCGCCCACCTACTCCCATATTTCCACCTTGACATTCCACTTTACTGGGGCCTATCCTACCCCTGATAGCCAACAAGGTCCTCCTCTGCCACATATGTGGTCTGAACCATGGGTCTCTCCATATGTATTCTTTGGTTGGTTGGTTCCAAACTTTTCGGCTAATATCCACTTATCAGGAAGTACCTACCATGTTCGTTCTTTTGTGACTGAGTTCCCTCACTCAGGATGATATTTTCAAGTACCATCCACTTGCGTACAAATTTCATTGAATCATTGTTTTTAATAGCTGAATAGTACTCCATTGTGTAAATGTACCGCATTTGCTGTATTCATTCCTCTGATGAGGGATATCTGGGTTGTTTGCAGCTTCTAATTATTATAAATAAGGCTGCTATGAACATAGTGGAGCATGTGTCTTTATTACATGTTGGAGCATCTTCTGGGTATATGCCCAGGAGTGGTATAGCTGGGTCCTCAGGTAGTATTATGTCCATTTTTCTGAGGGTCCGCAAAATGGTTTCCAGAGTGGTTGTACCAGCTTGCAATCCCACCAACAATGGAGGAGTATTCCTCTTTCTCCACATCCTCGCCAGCATCTGCTGTCACCTGAGTTTTTGACCTTAGCCATTCTGACTGGTGTGAGGTGGAATCTCAGACTTGTTTTGATTTGCATTTCCCTGATGACTAGGGATGTTGAGCATTTCTTTAGGTGCTTCTCAGCCCTGTGAATTTCCTCAGTTGAGAATTCTCTGTTTAGCTTTGTTCCTCATTTTTTGATGGGGTTATTTGGTTTTCTGGAGTCCAACTTCTTGAGTTCTTTGTATATGTTAGCTATTAGCCCTCTATTGAACGTACGATTGGTAAAGATCTTATCCCAATCTGTTGGTTGCCGTTTTGTCCTATTGACAATGTCCTTTGCCTTACAGAAGCTTTGCAATTTCATGAGGTCCCTTTTGTTGATTCTTGATCTTAGGGCATAAGCCATTGGTGTTCTCTTCAGGAACTTTTCCCCTGTACCCATGTGTTCAAGGATTTTCCCCCACTTTCTCTTCTA
>CM052706.1:96507300-96525916 GCA_028551405.1 Uromys caudimaculatus | reverse complement strand
AAAGAATACACATTGATGGACTTATGGTTTGGACCACATATGTGGCAGAGGATGACCTCGATGGCCATCAGGGGGAGAGGAAAGGCCCTTGGGCCTGAGGATGTTAGAGGCCTCAGTAAAGGGGAATGTCAAGCCGGGAATATGGTGATGGGTGGTCGGGAGGGGGGTGGGAGGTGGAATTCCCTCCTAGAGGTGGGTTGGGGAGGGGATGGGGGGTATCCAAAGAGGAGACTCAGAAAAGGGGAAACATTGGAAATGTATATAAAGTATCAAAAATAAAAAAGGAGAAAAAAAAAAAAAAGGAAGCTTCACTTTTCAGCAAATGGAAACATTTCAGAAAACCATGCTTAGATATAATACAAAGATCAATAGGCTTTGTAGAGTTCTACCACAATGGAAACATCTATGTCACAGATCCACAATCTCTGGCTCAAGACACCTCAAATGAGGGGACAGGAAGATTTTATTTACATTCAGTCAAATACTCATATGTATAAAAATAAATAAATATTTAAAAATGACTCTACATTATATATTGATTTCACACATATATTGTCAAATCTGAACAGCTCTAGATTTTTTAGAGATTCTAAGAAATACTCCAAAATATATGATTAGCATTTGGCTTGTTTTCATTTGTGTACTTAGAATCAGATTTTAAATTTGCAGATTGAGCAGGATATATTTTCTTGTTATCAGACTTTAATTACTTTTAAAGTATACTACTGTTTGCTATTAGCCTTAGTACCTTACTCTAAGCTCGAGATTCCTAAAATGTGCTTCCTCTTTTCTGTATCTTTTCAGCATTTGCTTGTTTTTGCAAGGGAGATGCAGGTCTCTTTCAATATAATCCCTGCTAAATGATGCTTTCTCCTTTGTTTTGGTCCACTGAGAGAGATGAGTAGCTATCATTTTTTAGTTATTTAATTCAGTTTCTTCTCTAGGTAAAACATCATTTGGATATGTACTAGCTAAAGTAATGGTTAGACATGTCTCATGGAAATTGTAGCTCTGTAGTTTAAGAGTGGTTTGCATGAATTGTTATAGATAAATATTTTTATAGGGAAGTTATGTGAAAGGTGTCTTTCATTTTTTATTGGCACCTAGTTACAGTGCCTCTCATCACACTGACAAGGGAAATTCAGGTGCGATCATCAGAGTCACACGGTAAGCCACTGTTCTAGAGCAAAATATTCTATATACATTTTTACCAAATAGACATTTAACTCAGTCTCCTGAAGAAGCTCTTTAATACTCTATGGCTTAATGGGAATTCATACTACACTTACCACCTTTGTCTCCCTTTGATATTTGGAGGCACAGAGGGGAAATTAGGTCTTTTCTTAACAGATCATAACTTGAATTAAGAGAAAGTAGCTTTTAAAGTTAAAGATTTTATTTTCTATATTGTTCAAAATCAAAGGGCTGCATCTGGTAAACTATCTTCTATCATACACCATGATAACCACTATCACATGTGGCTACTTGAGTGATTAATAGGAATAATATGACTAAATAACTAATTTATGAGGATCATAGGTAAGGAGGCCACAACAACCGCCCCAACCCTGGAAGTAACTGGGACCAGCAGGATCTGGGGATGTAGGAACCCCATCTGACCAGTGGCATGGGTTCCTTCTTATCTGAGCTGGCACCCTGAGCAGACCTTGGGCGCTAACTCCACAGCCAGTCCCACAACACCCAGAGGAAGCTCAACTACCAGGCACTCCCAGGAACTTGGTCACACCAGGATCTCAGGGTCCAAGAGGCAGTTTGACTCCCAGGAGCTCTGACATACTCGGGATCCCAGAATCCCAGAATCATAGGCTCACAGAGACAGCTAGACTATGAGGAGTTCTGACACAACCATGATCACATGAAGGACAAGCTCCAGTCAGATATAGCAAGGGCAGGTAGCACTAGAAATAATCAAATAGTGGGAGGTAAGTATAAGAATATAAGCAACAGAAAGCAAGGTTACTTGGCATTATCAGAGCCCAGTTCTTCCACCATAGCAAGTCCTGGATACACCATCACACCAGAAAAGCAAGATTCAGATGTAAAACCACTTCATGATGATGACAGAGGACTTTAAGAAGGACATAAATAACTCCCTTAATGAAATACAGGAGAACACAGGTAAACAGGTAGAAGCCCTTAAGAAGAAACACAAAAAACCCTTAAAGGATAACAGGAAAGCACAATCAAACAGGTGAAGGAAATGAACAAAATCATCCAGGATTTATAAATGGAAAAAGAAACAATAAAGAAATGACAAAGAAAGACAACCCTGGAGTTACAAAACCTAGGATAGAGATCAGGAGTCATAGATGTAAACATCACCAACGAAATACAAGAGATAGAAGAGAGAATCTCAGGTATAGAAGATACCATAGAAAACATTGACACAACAATCAAAGAAAATGCAAAAATCAAAAAGGTCCTAACCCAAAACATCCAGGAAATCTAAGACACAAGGAAGAGATAAAATCTAAGGTTAATAGGTATAAACAAAAGCAAAGATTCAAAACTTAAAGGGCCAGTAATATCTTCAATAAAATTGTAGAAGAAAACTTCTCTAACCTAATGAAAGAGATGCCTGTGAACACACAAGAAGCCTACAGAACTCCAAATAGACTGGATCAGAAATGATATTCCTCCAATCACATAATAATCAAAACACGAAATACAATAAACAAAGAATATTAAAAGTAGTAAGGGAAAAAGATCAAGGAACATATAAAGGCAGACCTGTCAGAATTACACCAGACTTCTCAACAGAGACTACGATGTCATACAAACTCTAAGAGAACACAAATGCCAGCCGGGGCCACTATACCCAGCAAAACTCTCAATTACCATAGATGGAGAAACCAAGATATTCCATGAGAAAACAAAATTTACACATTATCTTTCCACAAATCCAGCTCTACAAAGGATAATAGATGGAAAATGCCAACACGAGGAGGGAAACTACACCCTAGAAAAAGCAAGAAAGTTATCTTCTTTCAACAAACCCAAAAGAAGATTGCCACACAAACATAATTCCACATCTAACAACAGAAATAACAGGAAGTAACAATCACTTTTCCTTAATCTCTTAAGATCAATGGACTCAATTCCCCAATAAAAAGATATAGACTAACAGACTGGATACTTAAACAGGACCCAGCAGTTTGCTGCTTATGGGAAAAACACTTCAGTGACAAAGACAGACACTACCTCGGAGTAAAAGGCAGGAAAACACATTTCCATACAAATGGTCCCAAGAAACAAGCTGGAGTATCCATTACAATAAAATTGATACTCCACTCTCATCACTGGACAGACCATGGAAACAGAAACTAAATAGAGACACAGTGAAACTAACAGAAGTTATGAAACAAATGGATTTAACAGATATTTATAGAACATTTCATCTTAAAACAGAAAAGTATACTTTCTTCTCAACACCTCATGGCATCTTCTCCAAAATTGGCCATGTAATTGGTCACAAAACAGGTCTCAACAGATATAAGAAGATTGAAATAATCCCATGCCTCCTATCAGATCACCACAGACTAAGGCTAGTCTTCAATATCAACAGAAACAACAGAAAGCACACATACACATGAAAGCTGAACAACACTCTACTCAATGATAACTTTGTCAAGAAAGAAATAAAGAAATAAAAGACTTTTTAGAATGTAATGAAAATGAAGATACATAATACCAAAACATATGGGATACAATGAAAGCAGTGCTAAGAGAAAAACTCATGGCTCTGAATGCCTCCAAAAAGAAACTGGAGAAAGCATATACTAGCAGCTTAACAATGCAACTGAAAGCTCTAGAACAAAAAAAAGCAAATATACCCAAGAAGAGGAAATGGCAGGAAATAATCAAACTCAGGGCAGAAATCAACCAAATGAAAACAAAAAGAATTATACAAAGAATCAATGAAACCAGAAGCTGATTCTTTAAGAAAATCAACAAGGTAGATAATCCCGTAGCCAGACTAACCATAGAGCATTGAGACAGTATCCAAATTAATAAAATCAGAAATGAAAAGGGGGACATAACAATGGAAACTGACAAAATTCAGAAAATCATCAGATCATACTACAAAAGCTTATACTCAACAAAATTGGAAAATCTGAATGAAATGGACAATTTTCTAGACAGATACCAGGTGCCAAAGTTAAATCAGGATCAGATAAACCATCTAAACAGTCCCATAATGCCTAAAGTAATAGAAGCAGTCATTAACAGTCTGATAACCAAAAAAAATAAATAAATAAAAGTCCTGGGACCAGATGGGTTTAGTGGAGAATTCTACCAGACCTTCAAAGAAGACGTAATACCAATACTCTTCAAATTATTCCACAAAATGAAAACAGAAGGAACACTACCCAGTTCATTCTGGCACGATTATACTTACACCTAAACCACACAAAGACCAAACAAAGAAAGAGAACTTCAGACCAATTTCCTTTATGAACATTGATGCAAAAACACTCAATAAAATTCTTGCAAACTGAATCGAAGAACACATCAAAATGATCATTCATCATGATCAGGTAGGCTTCATCCCAGGAATGCTGGGATGTTTCAATATACAGAAATCCAACAAAGTGATCTCCTACATAAACAAACTCAAAGAAAAAAACTACATGACCATTTCATTAGATGCTGGAATGCATTTGACAAAATTCAGCATCCCTTCATAGTAAAAGTCTTGGAAAGATAAGGAATTGAAGGCCCATACCTAAACATCTTAAAAAACAATATACAGCAAACCAGTAGACAACATCAAAGTAAATGGAGAGAATCATGAAGTAATCCCACTAAAATCAGGGATTATACAAGGTTGCCCACTCTCTCCAATCTATTCAGTATAGTACTAGCTAGAGAAATTAGAAAACAAAAGGAGGTCAAAGGGATACAAATTGGAAAGGGTGAAGACAAAATATCACTATTTGCAGATGATAAGCTAGTATACTCATATGACCCCAAAAATTGCACCAGAGAATTCCTAAAGCTGATAAACAACTTCAGCAACGTGGCAGAATATAAAATTAACACAAACAAATTAGTAGCCTTCTTCTACTCAAAGGATAAACAGGCAGAGAAAGAAATTAGGTAAATGACATCCTTGACAATAGTCACAAATAATATTACATACCTTGGTGTGACTATAACCAAAGAAGTGAAAGATCTGCATGACAAGAACTTCAAGTTTCTGAAGAAAGTAATCAAAGAAGACCTCAGAAGATGGAAAGTTCTCCCATGCTCATGGATTGGCAGGATTAATATAGCAAAAATCGCTATCTTGCCAAAAATGATCTATAGATTCAATGCAATCCCCATCAAAATTCCAACTCAATTCTTCAGAGTTAGAAAGAGCAATTTGCAAGTTCATTTGGAATAACAATAAAACCAGGATATCAAAAACTATTCTCAACAATAAAAGAACTTCTGGGGTAATCAGCATCCCTGACCTCAAGCTGCATTACAGAGCAATAGTGTTAAAAACTGTATGGTATTGGTACAGAGACATTCAGGATGATCAATGAAATAGAATTGAATATTTAGAAATGAACCCACTCACCTATGGTCACTTGATTTTTGACAAAGAAGCCAAAACCATGCAGTGGAAAAAAGACAGCATTTTCAACAAATGGTGCTGATTCAAGTTGAAGTCAGCATGTAGAAGAAAGCAAATTGACCCGTTCTTATCTCCTTATACAAAGCTCAATTCCAAGTGTATCAAGGACCTCCACATAATACAAGATACAATGAAACTTACAAAGGAGAAAGTGGGGAAGCACCTCGAACAATGGGCACAGGGGAAAATTTCCTGAATATCCATGGTTTATGCTCTATGATCGAGAATCGACAAATGGGACCTCTTAAAATTGCAATGCTTCTATAAGGCAAAGGACATTGTCAATAGGACAAAAAGGCAGCCAACAGATTTGGAAAAGATTTTTACCAATCCTTCATCTGCTAGAGTACAAATATCCAATATATACAAAGAACTCAAAAAGTTAGACTCCAGAGAATCAAATAACCCTATTAAAAAATGGGGTACAGAGTTAAACAAAGAATTTTCAACTGAGGACTATCAAATGGCTGAGAAGCACCTAAAGAAATGTTCACCATCCTTTGTCATCAGGGAAATGTAAATCAAAACAACCCTGAGATTGTACTTCACACCCGTCAGAATGGTTATGATCAAAAACTTGGATAACAGCAGATGCTGGCGAGGAAGTGGAGAAATAGGAACACTCCTCCATTCTTGGTTGGATAGCAAGCTGTTACAAACACTCTGGAAATCAGTCTGTCAGTTCCTCAGAAAACTGGACATAGTATTACATGAGGACCCAGCTATACCACTCCTGGGCATATACCCAGAAGATGCTCCAATATATAACAAGGACACATGCTCCACTATGTTCATAGCAGACTTATTTATAATAGCCAGAAGCTGAAAAGGATCTAGATGTCCTTCAACAGAGTAATGGATACAGAAAATGTGTTACATTTACACAATGGAGTACTACTCAGCTATTAAAACAATGACTTCACGAAATTCTTAGGCATATGGATGGAACTAGAAAATATCATTCTGAGTGAGGTAACCCAATCACAAAAGAACGTATATGGTATGCACTCACTGATAAGTGGATATTAACCCAAAAGCTCCAAATACCCAGGACACAATTCACAGACCACATGAATCTCAAGAAGAAGGAAGACCAAAGTGTGGGTACTTCAGTCCTTCTTAGAAAGGGGAACAAAACACTCAAGTGAGAAAATATGGAGACAAAATGCAGAGCAGAGACTGAAGAAAAGGCCATCCAGAGACTTCCCTACCTGGAGATCCATCTATACAGTCACCAAACCCAGATACTATTGTGGATGCCAAGAAGTGCTTACTAAAAGGAGCTTAATATAGCTGTCTTCTGAGAGACTTTGCCAGAGCCTTCCAAATACAGAGGCAGATGCTCACAGCCAACCATTAGACTGAGTAAGGAGTCCCCAGTGGAGGAGTTAGAGAAAGGACTAGAAGGAGCTGAAGGGGTTTGCAACCCCATAGGAAGAACAACAATATCAACCAACCAAGCCCCCAGAGTTCCCAGGGACTAAGCCCCAACCAAGGAGTACACATGGATGGATCCATGGCTCCAGCTGCATATGTAGCAGAGGATGGCCTTGTCAGGCATCATTGAGAGGAGCGGTCCTTGATCTTATGAAGGCTCGATAGATGAACTTTAGATCCTTTCATGTACTGTACTGTACACCTGATACTGTAAACATACTGTAATAATAATGTCTCACATGGAAACGAGAGAAGACACTTGGTCACCAGCAAGCTGTAGTTTTAAAAACCGTTTTTAGTTAATTGTTGAGGAGAAAAAAAAAAAAAGAGACCTTTCCCCCAAAGTATCATGTGTGAACCTACAACACCCTGACCTCTTTCTGTCTTCCTTGATTGTATGAATGACCTTGAGATCACCTCTTAAAATTGGTTTTAACCTTTACCCTCAGTGACTGTGCTGCCAAGTATGTGTATGTGTGTGTGTGTGTGTGTGTGTGTGTGTGTGTGTGTATGACATTGTACATTGCACATATACTTGAATCTCCATAGTTTGGTCCCCTTCCCAGCTACCTCTTTTTAGTATGGCGAGTTAACAAGTTGGTGACCTGCACAAAGCAAGACACAGCTTTTAATCTCTTGCCAGACATCGTCCCTCTTGGTGCGATGCTCTGCAGGTTTCTGTAAAAAGCCCTTGCTGTCTCAGCAGCCAATCAACTTACAGTTTATTTTTTTCTGGTTTTTTGTTGTTGTTGTTTTGTTTTGTTTCCTTCCTAATCGAGGTGTGAAAAAGGTCTAGGTTTAGTTGAAGTTCCTGATGAAGAATCACAAGGACATTTTTTTTCAGTGATAAAATCTGCATATTTATATTTCAGCAATTTAGCTATAAACTGGATGTAAATTCCTCCCTTTTTTTTTCTTTTTTGGCTTAATGAATATCATTTATTCAGTATGAAATCTTTATACTATATGTTCCACTTTTTAAGAATAAATGTACATTAAATCTTGGTTAAAACAAAGAAACTAATTTATTGATGTTCTTGACTTCAGTTGCTTTAAACTTTCATTATTACAGCTTTATATAGTTTAAAATACATAAAAGTCAATTCCAGAAAAAATATTATATTGAAATTTTGGAAATGTAATGTGATATGCCATGTAAAAATGCAGTTGAAAATATTGGCACGAAGAATTGTCACCAATTACAGACAAAGTGGATAAACTAGAGTATTTAGATGATAAGTAAGGAGAAAAGGAAATACTAAATGGACATTATACAACTCTCAGAAGTTTGTAAATTTAATTGAAACATTAAGCTTATGCATCATGACCTAAAAAAGGAGATGCACAAGGCAGAAGCTTAGAAAACATATTCAATAAAATTATTGCACAGAAGAACCCAAATGTTGAGAAAGCAATAGCCATCTCTTTGAGTCCCAGAGATGACCACAGAAAACTCTCTCCATATATACCACAGTCAAAACAGTAAGTACAAAGAACAAGAAACAATACAGAAATGTGAAAGAGAAGAGCACCAAGTTATATAAATCTGAAAGATGGGAGAGGACTTTCTGTTTTAAAATTATATACCTAACAAAATTGTGTTGCTTATATAAAAAGGCAATAAATATTTTTTAATAAACAAGCATTGATTGTATAAAATTATGACATGTTTATAGGGAATTATTGTATTATACATATTACAATTCAAATTTCTTATTTTTGAGGTTTTGTGAAGTTTTTGTAATATCTCCATATCTGGAAAATGTTGTGTATAAACTACAAGTACTTATTTATTTGCTTAAAATTAAAATATGCACACTTTTTGAACACAGTGTTTTACATAATCTTTTTCTGACTTTCTGTTGTCATGAATATCTAAAAGAGTTAGCCAAATGCAATGAAAAAATACTGTACTATGAGATATATGTTATGAAGAAGTAGAATTTTATGAACTCTTATATTTTGGCTATGAGTATTTGAGTGAGTGTCATGCACATGTGTGTATTTGTATGTGTCTATGTACGTATGCATGTCTGTGTGTTTATGTAGGGTGTATGTACATGTTCCTAAGGTTTGTTAATGTTGCATATGTTAGAATGTAAAGGCTAAGGATTGAAGCTAGTTGTCTTCCTCGATTTCTTCTCTACATTAATTTTTGACATAGGGTCTGTCTCTAAACATAAGTGGTTCAAACAATCTGGCTGATCAGTGAGCCCCAGGTATTGTCAGATAGCTGGTCATTTTCCTCTGTTCAGAACTGGGAATTCCACAGTGCGTTGTAGTACACAGCCTTTCAGATAGATGCTGGGGATCAAACTCAACTTTTCAGGCTTGCATGGCTGGCACTTCATTGACTGAGCCTCTCCAAAGAACCTAGGTGTTATTTATTTATTTATTTATTTATTTATTTATTTATTTATTTATTTATTTATTTAGCAATACTAGAACATTTTATTTTATTTCATTGTATAGATAGAGTTCATAACAAGTAAATAACTCATCCTGTAATACCATAGCACCAATATAGAGGTACTGGAGGTGCAGTTGATGAGAATAAAATCATTTTCTTGATTTCTTTCTGATAGATTCTCTACAGTGTGTATATATGATCAAATATGAGTAGTATTTAGTACTTGCATCCTGTAATCTTGTAAATTAGGGTGAGTAAAATTTCCTCGTAGAACATAGGCGACTCTAAGGCCAAGAAGCAATGGTTAATGGTAGTTCAGATGTTTCCTTTAAGTACTCCCGGGAAAATGAGAGTGCTTAGAAGACTTCCGTGTATAGTCTATCTGGCTCCCTGTTTAAGTGTCTTCAATTTTTTGCCCCCATATGTGGAAACCTAGATCTCCCAAGTATCACTTATTTACACCAGTTTGTAGGAATAATGTTATTGTCCAGTATGTAAAGATTATCCTTTTATTATTCAAGTGGAGATTTCTGTGCCCCCATATTAGGTTACAGTCCTCATTCTACTTATCTCCTGCCTCAATGTTGTGTAAGCAATGCTCCCCATTTATTCTCTGATTTGTCAATTAAAGTTGATCAGCCAAAGACTGAGCAGGGGAGAGAATATGGCTAGATTTCCTCCCAGCCAGGGAAAAGGGGAGACAGAGAGAACCAAGGGGGATTCACCATAGGGAAAGAGTTCAGGAGAGACCATGGAAAAACACCTGGAGCAGAGAAAGGCATAAAATGCAAGTATCTGGGAATTTTGGCTGGGATATAGACATGTTAATTTGGAGGATTAAAATAGAGTAATATTGCTCAGTTGCTGTGCCCTTAGAGTTTGTTAAATAAATAAATAAATAAACAAACAAACAAATAACTCAATCTCAATTATTATTTGGGAGCTAGCTGGGTTAAGAGAAAAACTTCTACACTTATAAAAGGATACTAATACTACATGATCTATTGTTTTGATTCTACAATTCAGAGAGAGACACCTGGATCTTCAGAAGCCAGCAGATGTTGGATTCTTATATCATCTTGTTATCTACATCATACCTAGAGGAGACAGTGCAAAATGAATCATCTTTCACTACAATTGTTCTACAGGTGATTGAAGAACAAGATTGTATAGACCTCATGTTTGCTTTATTGATTCTTGCATTGTCCTGTGCAATAAAAAGCACAAAACCCTGCTTTTTTTTTTTTTTTTGGCTTCCAGTGAGTTCTGTTAGACTTTCTACTAAGGTTTCTGATATGGTAGTCATAGTGTCCTTTCCTGTTTGTAACACCAGTGAGACTGGTCCTCTTTTCTAGGTATCACAGCCTCTAAATTCTCACCCTTTGTGACTTCTGTTCACCTGTTATACCTATGTTTGTGGCTTTGAAGAACCTATATATTCTGGGGTGTAATTCCCAAGCCTAAGGTCTCTTAGACAGTATCCCTAGATGTT
Organism: Uromys caudimaculatus; assembly: GCA_028551405.1. NCBI lineage: Eukaryota > Metazoa > Chordata > Mammalia > Rodentia > Muridae > Uromys > Uromys caudimaculatus. Next base: position 96,514,930 of record CM052706.1, on the reverse strand, counting down.
TATCATTTTCATCTACAGGAACTGCTCCTCAGTTCTGTGATTTCCCTCATCTGACCCCAATTTACTCCACTCCGCTATTAGGAAACGCATAATATTTATCCCTTTGACTTAAGAGATGTATGCAGCTTCTATTCTGCTCAGAGTCATCTGTTATTTTAACCTTATAATCCCATGATTATCCCAAAAGTTACAAATGTTTAAAATTGGCATTTTAGAATGAAAGCCTCCCACTCCTCTTTTTTATAGGGTATGAAATTATTTCTAATATTCTGTCCTGTCAGATGATTGGTAATTGAATATGTTTCTTCTTCATAACAGATTGTGATTTGAGGGAGATTTATATGTTTTAATGAATCCCAAGTTAATCATATGCTAATCAGCACTGATGGTATTCAGCCAGGTTTTAGCATGCATATCATGGTAAGCAATGATGCTAATCCTTATAGAAAGACATTAGACAAAGTTTACTTCTTAAACTACATCCTCATTAAGTATAAACTGTTGTAATTTGGTCCCATAGAATAATTCAATATCCTGTCTCAAAAAACCAAAAAAAAAAAAAAGAATAATTCAATATATAAACTTTTGAAACTCAATTTAAATGTAATGAATAATATGTAAATGTCTAATATTTAATATGTTGAAATTAATATAAGGCCAGAAGTTATCTACCTTTGAGAAAAATTTGCTAAATACAATGTCTATGTCATAATGGGACCTTTGCCCTTGGAATATTAGCTCACAGGGTGAATTTCTTGCAACTGTTGGTCTATTTGAGAATCTATAGTAACCAGATTTTGTTTTTTAAAAAACGTTAAATTAGTTTTTCAAATTAAGCATCACATCTCAGTCAGAGCCCCAAAGCGGTTGTGGTATGAAGCATGATGATTCTGAAACATTCAGAAAAATGAGCCCAAGTTTCTGTCTTTTCCATAATTTGTGACTCCTGTTTCTTTAATCAGCCAGCCTGATAAATGTCTAAGGCAGGCTTACATACTTAGCAAATGTTTTGTTCATGCATGTATAACTATGTTTGGATGTAGTAACCTGAAAGGACTCAGAAGAAATAGCCTAAAGAATGTAAACAGCATAGGAAAATAACAGAAATATACAACAACATAGATCCATTTCTGGGTAAAATTACAGTAGATACTAGGGATAGTTGAAGAAAGAGGATAGAAAGACAGGGTTGACTATGGGCAGCTAACACCAAGAATGTTGGGTTCTCTGTGATAGTACAGTTTTAAAAGTGTAAGAGTGAAATTAATTTAGTGACATCTTAAAGAAGCCACAATGTTTTTTCAAGTAATATTATATTTGCTCTATTTATTAATCATAAAAATTGGCTATCAGAAATTAAACAACCCAAAAAGTCATATTTATCTACAAGTAACTAGACTACCTGCTGAAAATATCTATAATTCTTTAAGGAAGGTTAACAAAATCTAGAGTACATAAAAATATAGCCCAGTAAAATGTACACATGAACAAAATGTGACTCATTCTCAGTTGATAAATCAAGTAGTAAACCATGTAGTGGACCCCTGAGATAAAGTCAACAGTCCAAGAGCAAACCACGATTTAAAAGATTCAATGACAATGGAAAAAGGGGCGTTTAAACAGGTCACAGCTTATAAATCCCACTTACTCAGAGTAGACATCAAGGATTGTATGTAAGAACTTTGTGAATCTCAAGACAATTATGCTGAGGAGAAACACCTTAGCAAGGCCTTCTACCTGATTTTCTTTGCAAGAAATGTTGGACTGACCTGCACCAGCAGCTCTGAGCAGGAAGCACTTGTACTCTGCAGCACTGTCTACTCTAGGAAGTGGAGGGGTTTTTGAGTGCAAAGGTCAGAGAAGAGATCTGTTGGCACCTGGTAAGAAAATCCCTATAGTGTACATAGTAGCACCATACATCCAGTTAGCTATGGGTCAAATATCAATACTGCCAGGGCTGTCAAATGGAAAATCCCAGTGTTTACGTCCTACGACTATTTGGCAAGAGAAGAACTTTTGTAAGGACAATAAATTAGCCTATGTTTTTATTATGTTGGTGATTACATAGTCTTAGACACTGTTCAAATACAACTGTGACCTTGCTACAGGGGCATCTTTGATTGATTATAAACATTGAATAGCACAGGTAGTATCATTTGACTTGTAAGTTGCTTTGCTACTTCTAGGTTCTTTCTTCTGTCAGAAATCCTCTTTCTAATCTTCTACTGACAACCTCAGTAAAAGCATCGGTTTTTCACCCAGACCTGCTCTGACATCCTGAGCAATGTGCATGCTTGATTATCACAGTCTTAGAACACAATCCTATTAATACTGTACTGGTCCAGAACAAAATTAAATGTAGGGGGAAACTTAGAAAGATGACTTGATAATCTACTCAGACAAATGGAGACAGACACTAAAATTAAGCCATATCCTCCTGTCAACTGGCTCTACTTATAATTTCTAAATATTTTCTATCAGTAGTCCACATTGTTAGAAGAGAAGGCTAATTATATAAGGTATGTTTCTATCGAGTTTTCACTCTATATTCAATATATAGTCATAGAAAATATTATACAACATCATTCCCTAGATGCATCAATGCCACAACAAACAATTCAACCATTTGGTGGAGAAAATGTCTTCATATATAATATTGCTGGTTGCTAAACTCTCAGAATTATCTTAGGAGATCTTGATGTCTCTGCAGACAGCTGACATGTTGCTACATATTTTAAATGATGTTGACAAATCATGGTATGAAAACTGTCTAAGATTATAGCCCAGAACTTTAGATATAAGGTGTAATGGTTTGAATATGCTGGACCATCGAAGTGCCACTATTGGAATCTATGGCCTTCTTAGAAGAATTGTGTCACTGTGGGAGTGTGCTTTGAGGTCTTCTTGTTATCAAGCTCTACCTCAGGTAGAAAGTCTCCTTATGCCTACCTCTGGATAAAGATTTAGAGATCTCAGCTCCTTCTGTACCATGTCTACATGCATGCTTCCATGCTTCTTGCCACAATGATAAAAGACTGAACCTCTAAAACTGTATCCCAGCCCCAATTAAATATTTTCCTCTATAAAATTTCCCTTGGTCATGGTATTTCTTCATAGCAATAAAATCTTAACTAAGACACAAGGAATAGGCCCATGTTTAATAATGTACCTAGCACAAAGATATAAATGGACACAGTATAACAACTACACTAAATAGTAAGAAAGAACTTTCATTCACACTCACTATCTTTTAACAAGTCTCAATAATGATTTGTTGCATTGACTTGACTCACTATAAAACCAAGACACATTTCCATATTCTGTACAGTCAAAGGGCAAATGGGATTATAATAAATGGTTTTTCATATTCATCTGGTTATTTTGCTGACAAGTAGTAATATTTACATGTGTAATAAGCTAAATGACTCTCAAATATTAACCATTTGACTCAAAATTATTACATCAATGTATTTTCATACAAATATATAGCTATCACATAAATATATATGAAAACACTATAGCATAATTTTAAAGTACTATAGTGTTTTATTTGCCTTTCTATTACCTGAGTATTTCCATTACACCAATCTTTCCTTCACTCAAAAGCCAACTTCCACCATTTCAAACAAACTTTTAAATAATTTAAATGTATTTACTAAAAAAGAATATGTTATGTTGGAGCAGAATATATCACAAAGCACTAAGTTCTTAAGATGATCTTATTTGTGATTAATGAAATTTTTCATGCTTATGAACTTAGAAGACTTTCTAAACATTCCTATGAGTCTAACATACAACTAGACAAAAGGAGTTAAAGAACAATACTGCAGGTAGAGTGTTCTGAAGAGGGTGTTACAAGAGTATGTGAAATAGAAAGAGAGGCAGCTGAGCACTCAATTAAGAGTTAGCAGCTGAAAGCAAGCTGCCATGACACACCATGTAGACAGAAACATGCTGGGTAAAAATACAGAGATGAGACAGGCCCTGCTTGCTGTGCACTGCAGCCAGATATGGTTATTATCACAGCAAAGAACTTGTGGATGTGCTCCTGAGTATTCTCTCCCAGGGGATTTATGTTATATCTTTTTGCTTAACACACATCTCATTTACTCCAGAGGTTGTCTGTTGAGAAGCTTGTTGTTGTTGTTTTAATTTAATTTAATTTTTTTTTACTTATTCACTTTACATCCAGCTCACTGTCCCCCTCAAGGTCTCCCCTTCCCACAATCCTCCCCACATCTCTCATCTCCTTCTTCTCTGATTGGGCAAGGGGCTTCCTGAGTATCCCCCTCATCCTGGCACATTAAGTATCTGCCAGACTAGGTGGTAATAATGATTATAAGAAAAATAAAGATCTAAAGCACATGCATTCAAATCCAGTCAGATCATTCCACATTATAAATATATTAACTCATCACACTGGATTTCATAAATGTGTATTATATTATCATGTATCTACTCAAAATAATAGAAAAAAAACTCATCTAAGCTACATAGCAAACATAAAGAAGCTCCCCAGAAGCAAACAATACAAAATTCTACCAAATGTATGGAGAGATGTGATCAAGACAACACAAGCTTATGACAAAACAATGGTAGTAACATTAATAGTAAGCTAATCATAAAGAGGAGACTCCTGAAACTGACAATAGGGAACAGACTTCAGTTCTGAGTACTGCTGAGACAAAACATCAGAGAGAAATACACAATTAATTTTATTTAACATTTGGGAGAGTACATTTAAAAAAAAATCTTCACAGAGGAGAAAACTTGTATTTTGAGAATGTACTAAGTCAATTTGCAAATAGAGACATTAAATTTTTAATATAATATTTGTATTTATATCAATTGAGGGACAAGAACTAAGACATTGTGTGTATTTTGATAATCTTTATAATGCAGGAGAGTCTGAAGTCTACATGTCCTTACTGATCTTGAACACACAGTTTAATGGAGCCTATTAAATAACTGTATATTCGCCTAAATATCTACAGATTATTACATGATCAAGGTGGTAAAATATGTTCAAGAGGACATTACATTTAAAAGACACATTAAAAAGATATTGTCTAATGGCAAATTTAAAAAATACTATGAAACCATGCTGTTGGGAAATCACATGGATGTTAAAATGTGCCATATCAGTAAGAACGTTGCAAAGCTGCAGTCCTGTGTGCTCCAGTTCCAGAGGAAAGAGTACAGGATTGTGTAAGATGACAAGGAAATCAGGAGACAAGAAACTGCTGATAATTTTTAGTAAAGTTTCTCATGTTGTCATTTTTCCCCAATAGAAGTTATCAAAATAATAATTTGTCAAATTAAGACATTTATGCCCTAGGACTATATTTGTGAGAAATAAAGTAATATGAACTATAAAATAGTTAAAATTTTCTCAACAAACATCACTTTGATATGACAGTGATGGGCTTTTTTTTTTTATAGTGTTGTTCATATACATTCAAGTAAGAAAGAATTGTCAAGAGAAATCTTTGGCTTTTTGTCATGGTCACACTTTTTAATTATGTGTTTGATATAATTGTAACTGTAGAGATATTGGTCAGCTATTCTGCTGTTCCTTCAAAAACTTGATTCTGTCTTATATTATATCTTATTCTTTAATCAATGATTCTGATGGGGTGCTATACCAGCTATTTAGCCATTAACATAAGTTCATTTGAATGATACCTACATCTCTCCTTTAAAATTGCTTATTTTTTAATTATCTCTATTTTTACTATTATAATATAATTATATTCTCTCCTGAATCCAACTATAAAAACTATTTTTGCTTGTGAGCCAAGGTGATCTTCCGAAATCCAATTCAAGTATCTTTAGGAGAGTCACTCAGAAAGAAGCAACTTAGAAGCCAAAGATTCACTACCTTATCTGTTTTCTTGTGGGACCGATGTTCTTCCCATTGTCTTTATTTTACATATGCATATATTTTCTTTTCCTAACATTTTATTATGAATACATAAAACAAGACATAAAATTTTATAGTCTATATCATTTTATAGCTACCATCCAGAGTTTTAAAATGTTGTAATTATATTATAGTCACAAAAATGAAAAGAGAAATGCTTAGATTATAAAAGACATTTTCTTAATTAAAATGGAACCAAATGATGTGATATTAATGAATAAATCTTAATCCAATAAATAATAGCTCCAATAAATATTAATAAATAATAATTTTTAAGAAAATTATTTGTCATCAAATCAATATTTTTAAAGATTAGCAACCAAGTTTGATGATAGCTAGTATGTATAAAATCCTACTCAGGAGTTCTATACTGCAGCATGAGATGTTCCTCAATATCTTCAGCTATGTGGCAAGTTCAAAATCAGCCTGGGATATGTAGAAAAGGAAGCAGTCAACCAATAAAGGGGATCATCTTGTAAGTTTACTTCATGGTTTTGCACTGTTTTTATTTGTTTGTTTGTTTGGTTGGTTGTGTTTGTTGGTTTGTTGGGTGTTTTATTTGTTTTTGTAAAGAGAAAAAATTTTGTAGAGAGAGAAAATTGAAATGATTTATGGAAAATATGGAAGTAGAAATTAAAAAGAAAAAGAAACCCTATCAAATATAATATAGTCTTAATCATGAAAATTATGTTAGGCCTGGGCAGTGGTGTAGGTTTCAGTCTTGATCTCAGCACTAAGGAGATAGAGGCAGGTGAATCTGAGTTCAAGGTAAGCCTGGTTTACAGAGTGAGTTTCAGGGCTACACAGAGAAACCCTGTCTTGAGAAACCAAAATAACAACAAGATCTGTTAGGATTATTTTTGTCATGTTGAAAAGACATTATAATAGCTTTGTTGTCTTTAAGAATAAAGAGTGTATGTGAGAAGAAACCCACTAATGGCCTCTCTCTTAGGAATGATGGGCTGATCATGTAATTTGTTATCACTTGTTATCAAGAAAAGGCCAAACCAAAGAATGCCTAAAGAAGAGTTACAGCTCAACAAGGTAGAAATTAAATTACTTCCTTGAAGTAGTATTATACAGATTATCAGAATGATTAAGACCATCTAAACAGAGGACAATTTCAACACATTTTCAGTGATTTCTTTACACATATAAATACACTTACTAAATTTCTATCAAGAAACCATATCTTTTCCCCCTATCAAACTGGTGGTTCTGTGATGATTAACCATCATCACAAATTTAATCAGATTTATAATTCTTAAAAGATATAACTCTGAGGTTATCTTTGAGAGATTTTTCCAGGTTTAATTGAGAAAGATTAAGATCTAGGGATGAATAAAAAGAGAATGGGAATCCAGCTGTGCAGCAATGTAGACCTCCTTCTGCTTCCTGGGTGTGGCTCAGCTGCCCCATTCTCCTGCTGACACCATTTCCATGCTGTGGTGGATTCTACTCATTCAACTGTGAGCTAAACTAAACATCCTTCCCTTGTCTTTATCAAATACTTTTACACAATAATGAGTTAAGTAACTAGTACAGGTACTTTATATTCTATCTTCTTCAGAGGCAGTTGTTTCTAACTGTGAAATCAAGATACACAGGGAACCCTGTGTCATGTGGGCTCATAGCCCTTAACCAAACCACATAATATATGAGGAGACAAAAATCTAAGGTTTGAGTAGAGCAATCTAAGATTTAGTA
>CM052706.1:96453008-96497764 GCA_028551405.1 Uromys caudimaculatus | reverse complement strand
ACGAAAGGCCCTTGGGCCTGAGGATGTTAGAGGCCTCAGTAAAGGGGAATATCAAGGCGGGAAAATGGGGATGGGTGGACGGGGGGGGTGGTGGTGGGGTGGGAGGTGGAATTCCCTCCTAGAGGCGGGTTGGGGAGGGGATGGGGGGTATCCAAAGAGGAGACTCAGAAAAGGAGAAACATTGTAAATGTATATAAAGTATCAAAAATAAAAAAAAAATAAAAAAAATAAAATAAAATAAAATAAAATAAAATAAAATAAAATAAAATAAAATGTGGTTTAACCAGAAATGATGGTACATGACTTTAATTCCAGTCCTCAAGAGGCAGAGGCAGGCAGATCTATGTAAGTTTGAGGACAACCCGGTCTAGATAATGAGTTCTAATACAGCCCAGCCTGTACAGTGTAACTTTGTCTTCAAATAAATAAACTGTAAGGCTTAGTAGTCTCTCACCTGAGCCAGGTTTTGTTCCCCTTAAGGAACAGAATGATTTTTCTTTAGGTTGTGGATTGTACTGTGCCAGATCCTCAGGAACCCTGAGTACTTCCTCTCGTTGGCATAACTTTCTTCACAAATTATCAACACTCTAGTTCTAGTTATTGAGATTCCTTCTCACTTCAAACTCATGCCATTTCAGATTGGTCAACAAGACAAGTGTGGTTTTAGGTTAGGGTTCTACTGATGAAATTAGTTTCTGAGGTATGTTCATGAATGGTAGTTTTAGAGATTTTTTTTTACTGGTGGAAGTCCCCAGCGTGGGTAAATATAATTTATTAGACTCTAATAAATAAGATATCAAAGTTTCCAAGAGAGAAAAATTCTGTAAATAAGACTGTGTTCTTAATTAAATGCCGTACTTCTTAATTATAGTTCTAAATTGCAGACTTATAAGTCTAACTTCAGCCCAGATTTGGATGTTTATAGATAAGATTTATTTTCTAAGCAAAACTATTAATTTTTAAAATATGCCACTTCATCATGATTTGAGTCAGGAGGACAACAAATTCCTTGAAGGAAAAGACACTCCTATTGAATCCCTAGAGAACATTTGATGGCAATAGAAGGATAAGAAAAATAATTTCAATATTCCCCAGGCTCCTGTGCTATGCTACTTTACATGTTTTTATTTTACTTCATTTGTGTCCATGGGAGGAACCACTGCTCGAAGCATAAACAAAAACAGAGGCAAAGACATCAGAATATTATTAGAATAAAAATAACAATAGCCTTGCTTTGTCTCCCAGAGGCCTAAGGTAAAGTCTGTGAAAACACATGAAGAGACAACGTTATAATCAGGTTGATAACACTACTGAATTCTGGCTAGACAAAGCCATGGTTTGGTATGATCATATGGACAAGAAGAAGAAACAAATTGCAGGGTACTTATCAGTGAGACTCATTCTTCCAATGTTTACTGATAGATCTCTGTTCTTATCAGCATTGGTGTAATCTTATCAGCAGTGGTATCATTGCTAAGAATTTTGAGATATTTTCATTGAAGTTTTCATGTCTAACAAACAGCTGTTATAGGAACACATCATGAATATAGTAGCGTTTACACTTTCTTGCAAAAGGAATAATTACCTTTACTTCAGTGGTACTACTTTTATTAATTTTGACAATGCTAGATAAAGATTTTTATTTAGTGCACTAGAAATAAAAGTTAAATATTCTACTATTATAAATTGCAGATGAATTGAATTAGCTAACTCAAAAAATAAACATTAAAACTTGTCTCTGGCTGGGCAGTGGTGGTGCATGTCTTTAATCTCAGCACTCAGGGGACAGAAGCAGTCAGATCTCTGATTTGAAGGCCAGTGAGTTCAAGAACTGCTAGGATACATAGAGAAAACCTATCCCCACCTCTCAAAAAAAAAAAAAAAAAAAAAATTTGTATCTGACTCTTCTCCATGGTCTTAGAACTCTTTGTCTCTTACTCAGTTGCCTTGTCCAGGATCCATATGAAGGCTTTTGCCTTGTCTTACTGACTCTTGCTTTGTAGTGTTTGATTGCTGTCTCTTAGAGACCTGACCTTTTCTGAAGGGAAACAGAGGGAGAATGTATCTGGGGGAGAGGGTAGGTAGGGGAAACTGTAAGGAGTTAAAGAGGGGAAATGTGGGTATTGTTCTCCCAGGTGACTAGAAACAAAGGAAAACTTTAGAATAGATGCTAAACATGAATAAAATAAATTAGAAGCCATGAAGGAAAAAAAATGAGAGGGCAATGAGCCCATAAGCCTTTCAGTGTTTTGAAAGACATTATATATGATGGAAGCAATCTGGAAAATAAATTGAGGGCCTCTCTCAAAACTCAGCTATGCTGTTACAGTGTGCATGACCAGATGCTCCTTCATACAAACATAGTCCCTGCAAGACATACATATTTTTCACAGAGATGATCAATGTTTAAATGTGAATACTTTGGATGGAGGTCCTGGCATTAGGAAACAAGAACAAGCATGATATTCTTATTCCAGAACAGAGGAGACACTGATATCTGAGAACAAAATTAATTATGCACAGGAATGAAGCCAGCACATGCATTGCAAATATCAGGAATGTTGTGTAACTGTAGCTTAATATTTGGAATAAATCATTAGAAACCAGCATAAGGCCGACCCTTCAGAGACAGCACAATCAATTAGCTTAGCTCATAAAATTTAACTCTTCAATTGCTGCTTGTGAGATATTTATAGTATGAGCATTTTTTACTTCATGGTTCCTTTAGAGAAATTTTTCTAATATAGAAATGAATCAGCAATAACTTCCTGAAATAAAATGGCTGAAGAATGTGGTCTATCAAAGAATACTGACTGATGAATAGGTAGATACTAAACATTGACATCCATTAAGGTGGGCACACATTTATTCATTTACTCACTCAATAATTCAACCTTGTAGGAGACTAAAAATATGCATTTCAGTCTTAGTTTTACCATGATGTTAGATATAGCCTTACCACTCTTAAACATATATAAACATCTCAAAGCTTCTTTCCTAAACTGCACATAAGGGACTGCATACTTTTGCTATAGATGGAATGCAGAAGATAACTTATCAGCAAATGTTAGTAATCCAAATCACTTAATAAGAGCTAAGAAGAGAACAGCCAAAAGATGATGAAGCAGGGACTAAGTGCACAGATTACTAACTCTAGCTGAACTTGTCAAAGAAAACAATAGGAAAGCATGACCTTTGAGAACAGAGTCTATGAAGATTTGGCAGAAGCCGACAATTATAAAAGTGATTTGATTTTTTGAAACTATTGATGTTATCAAAATAAAGGTATACCAAGGACTTGTCATCTCTGTCATGTTGTACCTGACTGTATCTCTATAAACATATTCAGGTATCTCTAGCACAACACATATCAATCAGACAGCTTAAATTGTTTCTTATATAAGTTAATATTAGTTCAACAGAGCTTGCCAATGTCTTAAATGGACATCCAGAAGGCCAGATCTTACATATAACTTTTAATTTTGAAGTAAGCTAGGTCTTTAAATGTGGAGTCTTGACTAGGAATGGACATAGATCTGAGATACTATTTCAGGATTAGTATAAATAGTAAGAAAATTATTTAGAGTTAAGATATTTATATTGTCCTAAAATAAAATAATCTTTGTTGATGCTTTCTAGTGGGTTAATGGGGAGATTTAAGAAAAGTTTCTATAATGGGCAATAATGTTCTATAGATGTACAAGCCAAAGATAGTGAGTCTTCTTTCTAGAAGTAATGAAATAACAAATATAGTTTAATATAAACACTGTTGTGTGTGAGTCTCAGAACAATAATTTATATGGTCAAATATGTTAGCAAGCAGAAACAAGTTACATTATGGTATGATTGAGCTTGGGTGCTTCCATTCTATGTCTTCCCAGATACATAGACATAAATATCAAGGTACAGATTTTACTTTTGCCAGCTTGATCAGATACAAAATGTTCAGAAAATGTGGCTGAAAAAGCCATATAGAATCAGGTTTTAAATATCTCAGCCTAAAGACATACATACAAGTAATATTATACAGAGTGAATATATTTATGTAGTGCAGACACAGGAGAGCTGGCAGGCTAACTAATTCAGCTACCACCCAGGTCCTGATCCATGGCCTTGAATTGGCCCACCCCAACATCCACCCCATCTATGACCCGCTGGAGTACCTCAAGGGCTGGTCCTGCAGAACCAAAGCAGCAGTACCTCCATGACACAGGGCAACAACAGGATATCTAAGAGGGGTCCTGGTGGAGATCCAGTATTGATGGTGTAGCAGAAGTCAGAGGCCTCGAATCAGACCAACGACTTACTGCAATGGACGTTTGTAAATAAAGGTGTTAGGGAAAAATGGTATGTTATGTGCCCTCCACGGAGAGATTCCTTTTTTAAAATTTAATCTACTAATTAGTGTATATTTATTCTCATTTTCTTTTGCAGGAAGAGGTTGCACAGGCAGAAGGTGTATATGAAGTGACAGGGAGATGAATGAGATCAGGATGCATGATGTAAAATTCACAAAGAATCAATAAAAAATTAGAAAAGGTTATATATGTGTATATAAGCATGCATAAAAAACAATTAATGAAAAGAGAAGTTTTAAATTTGAAAGAGAACAAAGTAGGGCATACAGGAGGGTTTGGAGGGAGGAAAGGAAGGAGAAACTACATAGTTATAATCTCAGCAGAAAAAAATCATGTTTTTAAAACTTCTAAAAGATAATGGGGGAAAGCTTTATAAATCACATCTCTTATCCATAGAGAAGATATGGATATCTCCAAGACAGTCACTTGTCTTCACACCACCAGATTAATCAATAAAAGCTATTCTAATTTTTGTTATATTTTAGCCCCAGAAACATGTTGATAAGAAGAAAATAAGATGAGACAAGATGGTTTTTAATTTATATTAGTTTGTTTTGTTTTGTTGTTATCTCTTATAAGCCTTTCTTTTTTTGATGAGAGACATAAAGGAAGGAGGCTCTGAGTGGGGAGCTGGGGCAGAATTGACATAATTAGAGGGATGGGAAACTGTAATAAGCATATATGTATGATGAAAAATCTATTTTCAGCAAAAGGAAGAAAGAAGAAAAACTTGAAATAATAAAAAAATACTAATAAAAAGTGAAGAAAACAAGATATCCAAGTGCTTACTTGTAAATTGTATTATGCTAATAGGTTCATACTCCATTGTGAATACTTAAGGGGTACTCATCTGTTTTGGTTTGAGTGTAAAGGGTCCTCTATAGGCCCATGTAATTGAACTCTTAGACCCTAGGTAGTGTTGCTATTTTGTAAGGTTATATAGAACAGTGATTCCCAACCTGTGAGTTGTGACTCATTCAGCAGTCGAACTACTCTTCACAAGGGTCACCTAAGACCATCTCAAAATATAGATATTTATACTATGATTCATAAGAATAACAAATTTACTGTTATGAAGTAGCAACAAAAATAATTTTATGGCCGTGTGTCACCAAAAATGAAGAACTGTATTAAAAGGTTGCAGCATTAGGAAGGTTGAGAACCATTGGTATAGAACCTGTAGGAGATGAAGCCTGCTAGAGAAAGTATATCTCTGAAGGTCAGCTTTGAGAGTTTCTAGCCCCACTTTCTGATTTCTCAAAGCTTCAGAAAACTGATATAATGTGACAGTATAGCTTTATCTTCCTGATACAATGCTTTCCTTGCCAACATAGACTATGTCCCCTCTGGAAGTGTAGGCTAAAATGAATCACTTTATCTTACTTGGCTTTAGCTGTAAGACTCACCTGTGAAGGGAGACTGAATTGAGGGATTATCTGTATTCAACTGACTTGTAGTCATATCTGTGGAGGACGTGATTGTTAATTGATGTAGAAATGCCCTACTCACTGATAAGTGGTTATTAGCCCAAAAGTTCGGAATACCCAAGATTCACTTCACAGAAACCATTGGGCTGTGTGTGAGGTCCCAGATAGAGGAGTTGGAGAAGGGCCTGAAGGAGATGAGGGAGTTTGCAACCCCATGGAGGGAGCAACAGTGTCAACTGGCCTGACCTCCCGATGCTCCCAGAGACTGGATCACCAACCAAAGAATATACATGGAGGGACCCATGGTGCTGGCCACATATGTGGCAGAGGAGGATCTTGTTAGCCATCAGAGGGAAGAGAGGCCCTTGGGCCTGAGGGTGTTAGATGCCTCAGTATAGGGGAATGCCAAGGAGGGAAGATGAGAGTGGGTGCGTGTTTGGGTGGGGGAATACCCTCATAGAGGCAGGGGGAGAGAGGACGAAATAGAGGGGTTCCAAAGGGGAGATCTGGAAAGGGGGAAACATTTGAAATGTAAATAAAGTATCAAAACAAACAAACAAATAAAAAAGAAACATTAACCCCCCCCAAAAAAATCAGTCCCAATTAAATGGTTCTTATAAAAAAAAAAAAGGAAAGAAAGAAAAGAAAAGAAATGCCCACTCTACTGTTTTCAACATCACTTCTTGGACACATGGTTTCAGGCTATAAGAAAGCTTGCTACCCATGAGCATCGGAGCAAACCATCAGGGAGAATTCTTCCTTAAGTTCCTGCCATGTTTTTCAGGTTCCTACCTTTGATTTCCTTTCCCAGCTTCCCTAAATAATGGACTGTGACCTAGAAGATGAAACATATCCACTACTCCCTAACGTTTCTTTGGGTCATGATATTTGCTATGGCTACAGAAAAGAAAGTCAAAAGTTTCCATGTGTTATGTTTGTTTAACATGATTTATCATAGCCACAGAAAGGAAAGGAGAGCACTCTTTATTTGCAACTACAGGAATGAAGTCATGATATCAACTATCAACAACTTTATTAACTAAGAGACATGCCTTGGGCAGCTCTTTAAGGGTATTCCCTGGAAGTGCTCACTGAGTGGGGTGGTCATCCTCTAGGCAAGACAACAGCTTATGATGGCCCAGATAGAAGGAGGTCTGAAGGAAGAGTTGTTGCTTTTGTCTGGCTGTCTTTGTACCTCACTGGTGAGTGCATCTACTTGCTACTGACACTGCTGTCATTCTTCTCTGATGTCACAACTCACCTTTCTGGCCATTTACTATAGACTGAAGACCAGCAGCTCTTTGATAATTCTCCAGACCTTCATTCTCAGAAAATGACTATGGAAACATCCAGCCATTTGGACTAAAGAAATAGAAGACTACCAGCTTTTCCGGTGGGCAAATGACCAGTTCTGCACTTCCCAACCCATATTTTCTAAGATAATCTACCAAATTCCTTTTGTAGTATGCCTTAATTTTTTTTAGTTATTCTCTAGAAAACCATGCCTAGTCATGTGTGGTCCATTTAAATGCTGACAGTACTCTGGAATTGCTGTTCCCTACTGATTTTTTTTTAACCTTTTCCATTGCTGATCTTTATAGGAGAACTTAAATCTCCTCATCGTACAAAGTCATTCCAGACAGACAAGACCTTAAGTCCAGCTCTTCTATGTTGCTGTGAGTAAAGTTTGTGAACTAAAACTATGAGCTAGCATTAGAAAAAATCAGTATTTTATTTATGCAGCTCAAAATACTGAAATGACATCACAGAGCAGCTCAGTGAAATCACTACAACTGTTGTTAGGACCCACAGAATCCTCTAAATAGATCCCTGGACCCTTTCTTTTGTCATTTCTTAACTACTGGATATTCTTGTCCCTTGACAATCAGTGATATATTTTCTTTATAGATTTGTTTACTCTAGGCATTTTATATGATAATGCACATTGTGGATGGCTTCTTTCATTTTGCATGCTTTTGTAAAGGTCCACTGTATTATAATGCTTACGGTCTTTTAGTCAGTTGTTAGAAACTTGAATTCATTATTTTTATACAAATAATATTACTTAATATTTATTTGGAACCTTCTCCATAGACTCCTGCTCTCATTTGTCTTGGGTATCAAATTAGCAGAAGTTTTAGTTCAAATGTAAATTCTATGCTTAAATTCAAGAGGAGATTATATATCATTTTGAAGAAGTTGTCTATTTTATAGAGTTTTTCCAGCAATGGTATGGTTCTGAATGCCCATAGCCTCATCAACATTTTTTTACCAGTGGTGTATGGTTGCATTTATATGAGTATTGTGAGGACCAATTTGTACATCTCTAATTATTAATGGTTTTATATTCTAATTGGCCTATATGTCTTCTCCAATAAAGTGTTTGTTGGCTATGTATTTGTTAGCGGGTTGTGGTAAGAGTTTCTTATCTTCTAAATATAAGCACATTATCTGATATGTACTACTTTGGGCATTCTTTTTCCATTTTTATGGTATCCTTTGAAGTATATATTGTTCAAAAATTTTTATTAAAGTCTAATCTTCCTATTCTGTTCTGTATTTTGGACTATTGCTTCAACTTCTAAGATATCCTTCTGAAATCCAACTTAGTGAAAATACATTTATACTTTTAACCTAGGATATTTCAGTCTTATTGTTCCAAGTATAATTCACACTCTTTTGGATATGCTACAAGGAAGGTGCCATCTTTTGGCGCATAAAAGAAAGTATGCACTACCTCTTTTATGCTTAATATCAGCCCAAGCTTCAGACCCTGGTTTACCATAAGGCATAAATATTGAAAATGAAGTTTTATTTAAAATTGTTATTTATGTTTACTAAAACACAGTTATTATGGAAAGGTATATATAAAACCTAAACTGAGTTTGAATTATATTCTTCATTTTAAGTTTAGCATTAGGATATTCCTCTGAGCTTAAATGCTTCTTTGTAAAATAGAAATTATACTGAACAAAACACCACTGTACTGAGAGCTGACTAAAATAATCTGCTGAATAGCTTATTGAGATTTTACAAATTACTAGGAACTATTCTACTTACTCTATTTCCTGCCACTGCCCGGGTTCCCCAAGCCACATCTCTGAGCCAACTTGACTTGTTCATCCAGGTTCTTTCCAACAGGAATTAACTTTCTGGCTTCCCCCTTTCTGTCTCAAAACGTGTAATGTTCTCACCTTGATATTTAAGTTATAATTTAATTAGTTAACATAAAGACAATGAGCTTTGTAGGACATGAAAATGTAATATTCTGTAAATGTATTCCTACATGAGAGCAGCTACTGGCATGCATCGTAGCATGATCGTCCACATCAGATGGAGCATTATTATCTCATTGTAACTCCAAACCTTACACATGCAGCACTATAGGAAAACCACATCTGAAAGAAGCAGAACATGCAGGCAGTGGCCTAGTTCTCTGCAGTCCCCCACCCCTAGCCAGGTACAACAGTAACATAAAGTCTTTGACTTTCACCTGTCACTCTTCATAGCTTCCAGCAAACTAACCAACTGAGTTAGCCATGTGCTTTTCATGAACTAGTACTGACACAGAAAATGTTAGAGGAAATCCATGAAAAATAATAGCATTATTTGGTTGTGACAAATATGGCTGTATATTTGAGATACTCATATTTATATATACACTTATAGCCATATGAATATATCAAGATATATAAGGTATATAGAATGTATCATTAATACATATTTATATTAAATATAAAAACATACATTTATATCATATTTATGTTAGTGTTTGCTTATTTGGCATTGCTATGTATCTTATTTAGGCATCTGCATATCTATATATGGCATTTATTAACCATACAAGTTCTTCTAACACTTAAATAGCTGTGGAATCTGAGGTATGCCTTTTATATGAAATAGCACATTTGTTTTCTTGTCTTGATGAATTCTCTTTAACTCTGAACAGTGATGAAGAGGACAAAATCATTGCTATCAGTTTTTAAAATATTCAAAAGTAAAATAATACCTGTGCCTAAGCATTTTGAGGACAGTAATAAACACATTATCTGGAAATGCCCATGAATCATCTTTAGTAGATATAAACCCAAAGAAATTGTTACTTAGCTTTGAAGATAGATTCTGCAAGACAATAAATTAGATTATAAGACACAAATTTTAAACCATGTACTAAATATTTAATTTTGATATATCTAAAAACTCAAAATTACATAAAATTTTATATAAAATTGCTTTAATTTTGTTTATAGACATATAAAAATCAACACAGGGTAAAAGAACACTATGAACACATTGGCCACAAAATACAAAAAGATGATTTAATTAATTCATGTTTCTCATAAAACACAACAGATATTTGTCTTTAAAATGTTTACTTTTAAGTTAGACTTTTCTAGAAATCAAGGTGTTTCATCTCTTACCCCAGGTTTTCGCTGCCCTGTGTCAAGATAATCGGTCTCTATTGCAATTAGCTGTTTTCATTCATCCCAGCACACCACTCTGTGAACTATCAACTCACATTTCAGAGAGCTGCTGAGGGCCTTGCCCTCATCTTGGCTTGACTTTAAATTCCTCTCCTCACCTAGCCCTCTCCTTTGCATCGCCCTCCTCCTTTCCTCACTCCCACTGAGCTGCCAGGAGTCAATACTGGGCTATAAAATCCTTGTCTCTGTGACTTTAAAGAGGAGGATTTCACTTCATCACCATCAAAGAGAATCACTTACAAGCCAGGAGCAGTCAAACCCTTTGGGAGTGTTATTTTCTTTCCAAAACATCAACATTATGTGAAATCACAGAGAAAGAAACTGGTTTAATCATGTTTTTTCTCTTAACTGGATGATAAAGGCTCATACTGTACAATATCTTATTCTTATGTTTTGCTAGTCATCACCTCAGAAACTTTATGTATGTATGTACACATAGTTCTACAAAACTAAAGATTCTAGAGGTAATCATACAGATCTCTTGTTGTTAGCAGCAAAGCCCAAGGAAAAACAAATAGCTGTAACTTATTTTATAGAGGAAGAATTCTGGAGGATGATCACAAGGCTGCCATCATCCTGTGGCACTGATGTCTGGGCTGTTGATTAAAATGTGACCAGGCATTCCTTTGAGTCACAACACGCTAATATTTTCACCAATAGTGATATCTGCAGAGATTAATGTTTAGGTTAAGCAACATAGACAGTTTGCATTATCTTTGGAAAGACTCACTGTAAATATTACCAATATAGTCTATTGCGAGCTTGCATGCTGAGGTCATAGCTTGTTCCTAATGTTGTCCACCTTCACCTTGATGGGATTAAAGGTATACAGGTAGAGAAGACAGGTAGAAGAAGGTTGAGGGAAGGTAGAGGAAGGCAGGTGTCTGAGGTTGAAGCCAACTCTGTCTACAGAGTGAATTCCAGAACAGTTAAGGCTACACAGAAAAACTCTGACTCAAAAACTAAAAATGAAAAATAACATTTTTAAAATGTAAAAAAAATAAAATAAAATAAAGAAGGTACTTTGCACAATGGCACCCTGCTCCCAGTTTTAAAATGTTTACATATTTGTATTCTGGTGTGGAAATATTGTCATGCCATCATTTTCTGGGAATACGAACAGAAAAACAACACATTCATTTATAATTTAATTTTTAGCTTTTGAAAACTGAACCTATTGATATAATCTCCGTGTAAATATAATACATTAAAATACAATTGCATGAGGTATAAGAGAGATGGCTGTGCAGGTAAAAGCATTTGCTTTCCAAGTCAGAGAACCTGAGTTAATCACAAGAACCCATGTTAAAAAACAAAATAAAACAAAACAAAACAAAAGCTGGATTCAGTGCTGGGCTTGCGGAATCCTAGTACTTCTATATTGAGGTGGGAGATGAAGCTGGGACAGTTTTGTAGATGTTTGCTGGCCAGCTAACCAGGAATATATTGCACAGTGACAGAAATAACAGAAGACACCCCTCAAATCTAGGACAAAAGAGCAGAACTGATTCCACAATATCTCCACAGGCACATCATCACAGTTGTAAACCATAGATCTCTCTCTCTCTCTCTCTCTCTCTCTCTCTCTCTCTCTCTCTCTCTTTTTCTCTCTCCCCCTCTCTCCTTTTACCTCTCCCCATTTCCTCCTCTGTCATTGATAGCAAAATATAAAGAAAAAGTACAAAATAGGTCTAGTGAGATGACTTATCAGGTAAAGGCACTTGCAATGAAAGCCTATGAGCTGAGTCACATCCCTAGAACCCATGGTGGAGGTTGTCCTCTAACCTCTTTATGCTCCCTATGGCACAAATCCACATTCATATGTTCATAAACACACACACACACACACACACACACACACACACACACACACGGGGTAGAGAGGAAGAAAAAGAATTAAAAAATCAATAGTAAAGTCAAAGCGAAAAAATAAAAGCTAATGGAGGAAATGACATGATCTAAACATAGTGAAGGTCATTTGTTCAAGGTGTTTCAGACAATTACAGAGACAGTAATATACATTACTATGTAAAAGTCACATTATTTGCATGCATCATTATTTTGGTACACATATGTCATACATGTCTAGGGATATAAATATGCTTATGAGAACACAAGTACAATATGAAGGCACCAAAGCGACATGTCCTAGTCACTATTCTCATTGCTGGGACAAAATAAGAGCAGCTTAAAAGGATGAGTTTTGTTTTTGTTTTATTATAGTTTGAGGAATATAATCCCTCTTGTGGTTGAGAATCAGTGAATACGAAGCAGAATTCATCACCAGGGAAGCACTTCCTCCAGGAAAACTCCATTGCCTAGTGCTTATAACCTTCCAAATTGATGCAATTAGTTGAGGACAAAGTGTTCATATGTACGAGCATATGGGGAACATTTCATACATAAAAACCATTTGGATACAAGTAAAAGAAGAAAGAAAAAGATAATAATTTTGAAAAATATGTAATTTCTATATCAGCCCTTGGCTTCTCTGTGATTGAATTAGTGTGTGTTGTGTAAGAGAAAGGCATTGTTAACAGGAAGGGTGTTTTTATATTAGGAAGAATCAAGCTTTCTTAAGATAAGGGCTTCCACCAAAACACTATTCAAAACCTGGGAGTGGTGGGGATGGTAAGGTCAATTCAGCATGGATGAATAGCCAAGTGTTTAGACAGTGGAAAGTGGAAGTCAAAATGCAAAGTCTGATAACTACATGAAGAAGCCCATTTTGCTCAGCAATTATCTATTCAAATTAAATGAGTTAGGTTTTGAATTTTCAATAAACTCTAAAACTCCTAACTTAAGTGTTTGCATAGCATTAGACTGGTTGGGAAATTTTTTCTAAAGAAAACATTGAAAAAGTCCTGTTAATCTTAGTTAAGTTTTATTTGATATTATAAGTATAAGAACGGAGCATAACTGGACATAATGGAAAGTCAGAGATGAAAAGCAGTAAAGCGAACCACAGAGGGTAGGCTTACAAACATCTGTATACATTGTAAAAATACATATACGATTGCTGCACGACATGTCTGTAGTGTATATTGCTTCCCTTCATAGACTGCACTGCCCCAAGAGCTTCTCTCTTTAAACATGGAGGTGAGTGGAATGTGCTGAGGTATGTGATGGACTCTCAGTTCTGTGGTGATTGTTCTCAGGCAGACTAAGGCAGTATGCCCTAGTAATGAGATCATGCTATAAAAAGTTATAAAGATGCTATAATAAAGGACCATAGATGTGGCTGTGGTGAACCCTCCTTTCTGCCTGTGTCTGCTCTCAGTTAACCCAAGGTCTGTTCTCTCGTGGTACAGAAAGCAAAAATAAAAATGTGTTAGAAGAAAATGGGAAGGGGTCTTATCATAATTTTTCTTTCACAATATCGAAGGTCATTACAGAGAACTCAATAAAACGATGCATTCTATTATATGAAAGGCCAGATAAGTTCACCCCAAAACTGTTGGGCATGAAGATGCCTACAAAAGAGAAACATAAATTTCCAATATATGGAGATTACTAAATGTTATGAAGCTTCCTAAAACAAAATAAAATAAAAACACAATCCTACAAAATGCTTCTATGGAAACGCTGCCAGCTTTTCAGAAATAGTTCTGTGCACAAGAATCTGCACTTAATGAAATAAACTATCTTTGAAACAAACAAAATTAAATAAAACTTGCTTTTTATTCATTAAAAATGTATTGACCTAACTCTGAGTTTTAATAATAGATTCTAGGAGGAATTTAAGAACATTCATAGTGCTGTCCAGCAATGTACTGGGGCTGCTTTCCAACAGCTAATAGCAATGTTCATCATTCATTGTCTACTGCACTGAGATTTGTGAGTGACCCTTGCATTGATTTCCTACATGAGTAATAAGGCATCTGCATCTAATCTTGGCAGTGTTTCTACTTGGGCTTTGAAAGTGGGCTCTGTTTGTGCTACTGACAATTTTACGAAGGAAACTAGACTAACTTGCTGGGTTTTTTTGTTGTTGTTCTTGTTGTGATAGTGATTGTTGTTGTCAATAGTGGTAGTAGTTTATTTTCCTTCAATGCATGCGTTTTAAATCTTGGATGGGGAGCTATGTTATTTTCCATTTACTAGGAGAATATTGCTCCCATATAGCTGTGAATATCGATGGAAGAAGTCAAAGAATTCCAATGACAAAAGGCAGTGATATTGCCAACAAGAAGTGCCTGAAGAATTGGACATCTATGCTAAAAATAAGCCATGAGTTTTTTCTTAACATTTATTAATTTGAAATGAATCTTTAAATAAAATTAAAATAATAAAGGAAATTTTGGTATGCTATTTCTAATACTTTGGTAAGTGTAATAGTCTAAATTATAAAAGGAAGCAAATATATCTAGAATAAATGTATACACATATCCAGTTTGATGTTTCCAGCCAAGAAACCATTAACAATTTCCATCCTTTCTGTATGTTTTCTGCCTTTTCCCTTATGTCCTCTCAGCTCAGGTAGCATTATTCTACTTCTGGCATTAATATTTGATTCTACTTTCCAAGATTTTATAGAAATAGACTTACACAGATGCACTTATGCTTCATCTGGATTCTTCTACTTGTCAGCACAAGCTAAGGCCCTTCAATTTTATTTCATTCTTCAACTGTGTCTGTAAAGGATTATTCATCACTTCGTTGTAACACATCCTCTCAATACTGAGTGGGATCTCATGACAATAAACCACACGTTTACTCTTCTTCACTAATGGATATTTGAGATATATTCTATTTTTCATATATTATAAACAAAACTTCTATAAGCATTCATGTATTTAGTAAGAATTATTATGTTATATTTCTTGATATCTCTTTTTCCTAGAAGCAGAAAGATTATTAAATGATGTTATATTCAAATTTCTTTATAACAGCCAAATTACTTTTTTGAAGTAGAAATACTATTTTATATTTCCCCCAAAGTGTAAGAGGATTCTGGTTCTTTCTTCTCAATGACCACATCTATACTGTCTTTCTATGAGATTTAAAATGCCCTGTAAGTGATCATCTGTGCCTTCTTTGTGTTTGACTAGCTTCCTAATGGCTGATACGATTGAGAACATTGTGGACATTTGAAATACTCTGATTAATTTCTCAAGAACTTCATACAATATAATTTGATTATTTCACTCCCAACTCTTCTACTTAACTCCTAGGTCCCCACAAACTCCCTATTCTTTCTAATTTAATGTGCTTTAAGAAAATATTTTAATTTTCCAACCCATCCACTCCAATATGTATTGTTTATGTACTGCTGGGTACAGGTACAAGGCCATCTAGTGGTATATGGTTGACCTCTTAGTCGCCACACTCTTAACAATGATCTCTCCCTCCTCCAGAAGCCACCTACTCTCCATAATTTCTTGCTTTGGAATGGACCATGAAACCCTTCTCACTCCGTGTTACAGTGTATACTGTCTTTGTATTGTACATGTCTTAATGAAGGCAACCACAGTCTATGACTTTATGAGAGCAGCTGTTTTCTGTCATGCAGAAGATAGTATTTTGTTCTGTCCTTTCTGTCCTCTGATTCTAACAATATTTTCTCTCCCTCTTCTGAGAAGGTCCCTGAGCTTTGAATATAGGGTATGATAGATGTTCCATTGTACTGAGTGCTCCCAGGTCTCTCATTGTCTGAACTTTGACTAACTGTGAGTTATTGCAGTAAACACCATCCACTGCATAAAGAAACTCCTCTTATGGGATATGAAAACTGCATTAATCTGCAGGCAGGGAGATTTGACTATAGAGGGCATTTTGATATGTTTATTTATTAAACTAATTGTAGTACATAACATCTGGAGTCTGTTAGCTCCTCATCCATGGGTTCTTGGCAATATTTACAGTAATAGACACCTATTTCCTCCTATGAAGTGAGTTGTATATTCAATCAGACAGTGGTTGGTTATCCTGATAGTATTCATGCCAATATTGCACACATGGGCATATCTTGCCATACCTGTCCTTATTGTACTTTACTGGGTTCACAACCAGGTAAGATTGATATTTCAGTTATTGAAATTCAAGGACAGAAATGAAATAGCTTGGTGAGATCCATAGGCAACAAATAGAAATGACAAAAGTAAGATCCGGAGAAAGTGTAGCTGTCGTCACTGGAATCTTTGAGTTTTCTTTTAATGTGGGTTTTGGTCTGAGCAATAATAAATCCAAAGCATTTTCATTAGAGTTTGTTACCAGCAGCCAGGTGCCTCATAGTAGTTAAAATCTTGTGGTAATATGTGCTGTGATTCAATCTTGTGTCAAAAAAATGAACAATACTGATTTGGTATTAATACTATAAAGAAATAGATATTTCCTCATTAGACAATTCTGTCATATTCTTTCCCTCTGCAGGAGTCTGTCTGTCTATCTTCCTTCCTGGCTTCTTTCCTTCCTTCCTTCCTTCCTTCCCTCCTTCCTTCCTTCCTTCCTTCCTTCCTTCCTTCCTTCCTTCCTTCCTTCCTTCCTTCCTTCCTTCCCTCCCTCCCTCTCTCCTTCCTTCCTTTATTTCTTTCTTCCTTCCTTTCTCACTCCTTCCCTCTCTTTCCCTTTTCTTCCTTCTTTTCCTTAAAACTTTACTATTGTAATTCAGTATCATCATTTTTCCCCACAAACTATTCACAGATTCTTTCAAATAGTAACAACATGGTGAACTTGCACTGACTCATTTGATCTCTCCATTCTGTCTAATAATATTTAGCTCTAGTACATTTGCTAGTTTGCTACCTGTAAACTATCTTGGATGGTTGAAGACATACATTAAAGATAAGATTCTCACGACAATCCATTAGGATTTAGCGTTAGTTTTCTCATGGGCTTATGAAGACAGAGCTGCTAAGGGGTTCAGAACACCTTTTCTCCCCTATTTTTTGTATACTTTGTATAATAAGTAAGATGTGTGCATAGAGTTTTGAGATCAATTTTTCTCACCCAGTACACGAGTTGAATGTTTTTCCAAGTACCTCAGAGAGTTGATGTGAACATCTAGGAAGGAAACAAAATGAAAGCTCTTTGAAAAAGAGTAAAGCATTTCTACTATGAGTTTGGAGAATTGTTAATTATTGATGCCATTAAGCCTAATTAGGGCCTACCCTTAAATAATTTATCTGATTCTATAGACTGTGTTCCGTGAAATGTTCTAGCATTCTCTAAACAGCAAATTTACTTTGTTTTATGACTAAAAACAAGAATGTTTGCCAGGGTATAATTTAAAATTCTTGCTACAAAGAGCCTTTTTGAATACAAATAGGGTTTTGCATCGAGAATGAACTTGAGTCATTGCCTCAGGGGAGCAGACGCTTTTAGAATATTCTTTCCAAAATCATGCATAAAATTATAAAATTGAAAACATTCTATTTTATACATGTATTGTCTTTAACATTTTAAATACAATTTATTTATTTATTACTATCTATGGCAGCAATTTAATCTGTGGCTTCATGGGTCTTCTTCTTGGGTTGGATATTGCACAATGCCTGGGTGTTCATCTTTTTCATATTTTATTATATATATTTTATGCCAGAAAAATATCAGCACCTACTTTAATAGTCACACAAATATTGTTATAATTTTTCAGAGAAAATCGTTTCCTAACATCTGGAATATTTTATATTGTTCTTAATATGGTCTTTTCTATTTATTAAAATATATGAGTGCTAACTGTTTAAGTGGTTTATAGAGTTTGTTGAAATATACTGTATTGTATAAAATAAATTATTTAAAATGTAACATTCCTTAAATTGAATGTTCCTTGAATTCTGAAAACTATGGCCCTTACATGATCCAATTCTGACATAATGCAGTAATATGAAAATCAACTTCAGAGAAATTAACATATTTAAATAAGATAAAAATGAATGTAATTAATTTACCATAGAATCATTTAAATGAAAACATATACTTTGAGCTTATAACATTGATTTTTTTTAAAAAGAAACTATGACAGTTGTCATTGCACACCTGTAAATACTGTACTCAGGGGAATAAAGTCATATCATCTGGTGTAAGAACAGGCTTAGATACAGGTGAATGAGAGGCAAGCTTGAGCTACATGAAAACTTTGATAAGAAAAGTAATAGATGAAATGAACAATTAATAAATACACAAGAAGTCATCGTCCATGTTTCTGTGTTACAAGTGTTAGATGGATATTCTACAAGTAGATATCATTTAGTCCACGTGTACAAGAAAGTATTAGTCTTCCTTCATAGCACCTAAGTCCCAACCTTCACTTGAAAATACAACATGATTAAGCCATCACTTCAGAGGATAGTGGCTACAAATTCTAGAGGTTGTAAAACTTCTAGTGATAACTATTTTGAAAAATCAGAGATAGGAGGAACATTTGTACACAGGGAATTTTATTTTTTACACACTCTGACAAGTAAGTATTCTTGTTGCTGAGTCAACAAGAAATCTATTTTAGAAATTTACTATGTCTTTAAAGCTAATTCAGATATTTATATATGCTGTGTATGTAATAACAAGGTCCATGTCACTATAAATTTTTATAATGATGTTACATCTCTGAGCATACTTTGATCAGTGTAAAAATTCTTATAATTTCTCATCACATCCCATTGTGGATCTTTTGTTCTCAAGGGCTTGCAAATTTTATACTTCCAGGCCATCACTTCTTATTCCCTCTGTATACACAGAACAATGCTTTTTTATGTAAGGTGACTCAGTTGAGTCCTGGAGGTGAGCCTGTTTGCCTGTCTATACCGTGAAGTGGAAAAGAATTGTGGCTAATAAACAGAGTTGATATGACACACAGAAAAATCCTCTTTATAAAGATTGGGAACATGTATCTCTCCAGGCTATTGACTTGCAAACTCAGAAGATTTAAAATAGGGTTGGGTTTGTTGTGGCGGTGGTGGTGGTGGAGGTGGTTTGTGGTTGCTGTTGTTGGTTTTTTGTTTTGGTTATTTTTTTCTTTTTTGATTGCTTCTCTAGAGAAGAATTGGTTTATAATTTATAGTTAAGTGGATACCATAGGGATTATAAAATAGTTAAAAGTGCTTTTGAGACTGAGAATTTCTTTTCCAGGGCTGCATTTTGGGGAATTGAATACAGCTGTTAAACTAATTCCATGGATTTCTATCACCTATGAAAGCCAAATCTGAAAAATTTAGAAGCTTAGAAATTGCTTTCTATTTGCATTCTTCCTCTTCACATATGTGGCTCTGTCTGGTAATATTGAAACTGGGGATATATTTTATACTTTTGTGTTTCTTCTGGGTGACTAAATTAGAGTAAAAGTGAAATTCAATATTGAGAGAAATTTTCCTTTAATCTTTTGCACTTTGTTATCTCCTCTTGTTATCCCTGGTCCATGAAATTTGAAATGTGCTCCCATAATCCTTTGCTTATTCAATGTTTTCTTCAACAATGATGACGTCTTATCAAGAACAAAAGTTTGTTTTAAGATTATTGTCCATTTTCTTTTCTTTAGAATAAAAACTATATAAAAAAGGGATTGTCTATCTTGTCACGGAATATGAGGATCAATTCTTCTGCCATATCATCAGTGGTTCTTCAGCCTTTCATTCCGGGTTGTTTCCCCAAGGATGCTTGTCTAGGAAACACAACTGATAGAAATCACACACTACAATTCCCCCCACCACAGACAATGGGCTTCTATTAGTCCTGGGATATATATTTACCTCTCCCAAAGATAATTGAAGCATAAGAGTTGGGGGTTCTTTTCAAATCCTGGTGTGTTTCAGCACTAATACAAACCTACAGTGTCACAGACTCTCCAAAATTATTCCCTCTGTGCAGTTGAAGAGGCAAGTGAGACACACAGTCAAGACCACACCGTAGGCCCACCTGTGGCCATTTTATTTGCCTTGGGCCTGTACTTCTGTATTCTCTATCTGTAGCATGAAAATTTGACCATTTAACACATTAGCAGAAAACAAATGAAAGTCTCGGGCTCTTCACACCTGTGGATACAATGTCTAGTAAATTGTAGTATGCATAAAAGACTTAAAGAATTTGTCAAGTAATGAATACATAAGTGAATGAATGATAAAAGAATCACAGCCTTCATCTGGATACATAATAAGCATTATACATCGATAAGCTTAGCAATCATATTTTATTTTACAAATAAATTTTTATACCAATCTGAATGAAGCATCGCAAGACCCAGTGATCTACAGTGTACATTTCATATTAAGCAGCATGAATTGCATTTCACTCACATCTATTGCTCCCTATGTGAACTTGAACAAAATGTTCACAACCTTCTGGTCAGCGAATTAGAAGAAATAATCTTATATTGCCTATTTTTCAGTCAGAGAAAATAGCATGGCAAGCACTGTACTCAAGTCTCTTACTCTTGTTATTTTGCTTCTCTGAGTCATGTAAATAATCATCATTTAAAGTACAGAGAATAAAAACAATTTGCACTATTAAGTGCCTCAGTTTTTATTTCTAATTTCTAATTTCACTGACGCACATCAGTGTAGGATTCATAGAACTCGCCCCTGTCTGCTGGGTCCCCAGGCAATCCCAGGAGCAGTGAGTTCTACCCTGTCCCCTTTGCCCTCCATCTTCAGGTCCTCACCTCAACCTACAAACCCAGAGGCCTGCAGCCATCAGGGACTACAAAGTGAAACCCCTTACCCCAATCCCCTACCTGCTGGTCCCTCTGAGCAAACCCAGCAACAGAGAATTCTGCCCTAACCCCTCTGCACTCTATTTCCTGAACCACAGCTCTGCTTCGAATCCCTGGAGGCCTGCTGCCACCCAGGACAACCAGGTGCAATCCCCAAGCCCCAAGCCCCTGCCTGGTGTGTCCCCCAGCAAGTCCAGCAACCCTGAGGTCTGTCTTGTTCCCTCTGCACTCCATATTCCCAGTTCACACTTCTACCTTCAATCCTACAGGTCTACAGCCATCAGGGACCACCCGTGAGATCCCTACCCCAATTATCTGCCCACTACTGGTCCCTCTGGGAAAACCCACCAGGGTCAAATTCTGCCCTGCCCCTTCTGCTTTCTTAGTTTGCAGGCAACAGCTCCTGGGAGTCTATGGGAGTGACTGTACCTGAGACTCCTGGCAGTGGGGGATGTGGAGCTTGAAGTTGCCACCTCCTGTAGACAGGCAGGACTCCCAGTGGAGGAATAAGGACACCAACCCTCCCACAAAACCTTTAACCCAAAATTTGTCCTGCTTACAAGTATAAGGACAAAGGGGAACAGAGATTGAGGGAATGGCCTACCAATGACTGGCACAACTTGAGACCCACCTATGGGCAAGAACCCATATCTGACTTTATTAATGATACACTGTTATGCTTGCAGACAGTACCGTTGCAAAATTGTCCTCTGAAAGGCTCCACCCAGTTGCTGACTGAAACAGATGCAGACCCACAGCCAAAAGATGGAGCCCGGAGAGTCTTGTGGAAGAGTTGGACTGGAGTACTGTGGAACTCAAAGAGAATAGAAACTCTAAAAGAAGACCAAGTCAGTCAATTAACCTGGATTCTTGGGGGCTCCCAGCGAGCATGCATGAGCTGGACCTTGGCTGTCCACACATATGCAGCAGATGTGCAGTTTGGTCTTCATGTGGTCTCTCCACAACTGGAGAGGGAGCTGTCCCTGACTCCGTTGCCTGCCTGTAGAATCTGTTCCCTTCACTGGGCTGCCTCATCTGGCCTCAGTGACAGAGGATTCCTGGAGTCACTTGATATGCCAGCATAGGGTGATGGGGGTGGGGAAGCTCCCCTTTAGAGAAGAATGGAAGGGGAAAAGTTGGAGTGGTTGTGTGAGGAGAATTGGGAGGATGAAGGGCGACAATTGTGATGTAAAGGAAATAAATAAATGAATTAATGAAAAGAAAAAGAATTCATGTATCTCCTTGAATTAATAGTGAAGTGTCTTTTATGCTTTGGAAAAGTCTCCCAATTCTTGATGTTTTAAACCTTGTTTCCTCTG
This sequence comes from Uromys caudimaculatus, assembly GCA_028551405.1. Classification (NCBI taxonomy): domain Eukaryota; kingdom Metazoa; phylum Chordata; class Mammalia; order Rodentia; family Muridae; genus Uromys; species Uromys caudimaculatus. The sequence goes on along the minus strand of CM052706.1, from coordinate 96,475,534 downwards.
CTTTGGTCACACCCCTTTTCTCATGCCCCCTCCCCTTTTTCTTTTCTCTTTCTCCTCCTGATATTGCCTCATCTGGCCTTCTCAGTCCTTTCACATAGGAGGCTGACAGGCAAACTCCTCCTCCTGCCTGTCTTAAATTCTTTGCAGTAGTTTTCACTAAACACATTATCTTCATAAGACAATTTAAACTTGTTTTTTATGAGGTTTTTGCCTGCATGTATGTATGGGCAAGTTGTACAGGCCTGGTGTCATGGAGGTCAGAAGAGGGTGCTGAATTCTCTGGGACTACAATTATGGTGTTTCTAAGTTACCAAGTGGGTGATGAAAAACAAGCCAAGATACTCTGCAAGAGCAACAAGTGTTTTTAACTACTGAGTCTTCTCTCTATTCCCCATAAATCTGTTTTGTTTTCCCAGTTTGTTTTTGATATGTGATGTGAACTTCTTAAACTCATTGAATTACTAATTGTGTATTTTTCAATTCTAGAATTTTTGTACTTTAGAGTTTCACATCAACTTCTTTTATTTCTATTACCATATCTACACAATCATTTTAAAGCCTCTTTGCACTGTGTTTTACTTTAAGATCCTGATGACTTATGATATACATAATTTTACCAGCAAGTTTCAGAGGATTTCTGCTTTAGTGACAGGTATTTTATTTTTAGATAATTTTTATTAATTCCTTGAGAATTTTACCCTTAAATTACCTATTTTGATCATATTAATTCCAATTGCCCCTTCCTAATGCTTTCTGAATATTGCCCCCTTGCATTTCTCTTCTCAATCTCATATATATTATAGTTTAAAATAGAATATGGAGAAAAGAAGTAGAGACAAAAGTATAATGTTATCTCACTCCAGGGATAGCTTGCATTTTCTCTGGCAGATGACTGGATACAGGAGCCAAGCCATTTGGATCATACAAATCCAATCTTAGGAAATGAGATTATGGGAAGTTACGGTTAAGCTTTGGAGTATTTCTGTTTGAGTAACCATCTGAAGACTCTGTCCATTGCAGTTGGGATTTTTCAGGTCACTGTATTCTTGAATGACCTCCAGTTTCTCTTTGTACATTTAGACCTATAAGATAGTTTGCAACTTTTTTTTTTCTAGGTGGGTAGAACATTTCTTATAATGTACAGATCTTAAGAGACAAGGAGTCCCTAGTGATAAGCAATATTTGTGCATTATTTCCTCTGCTCTCTTAGTGTAGTAGGTTTTCAATGTGTGACTAATTCTAGTATCTTCTCTGGATAAATGAGGTCTTCCCAATCCACAATAGATGCACTCAAAAGTTTTCCACTGTAACTCACCCACTAACTGGCCCCCAACATAGAAGAAAAAAATTGAAAAATCACTTAAACTACATTACATAATTCTGAATTATACATAAACTTGAAAGTGATTTTACTAGCTGTCCCATGGAATGATGAGGAATAAAGTATAAACAATAGCAATTTTGAGCATTTTCTGAAAAAAAAAACTATAATTTTTATTCTAATCTTCAATTTTAATCAGAAAGCAGCAAAATGCCTTAAACTAGCTATGCTGCACATACCTGAGGTCCTAGCAAACAGCCTGACTCCATAGTAAGTCTCTGCATTAAAAAACAATAAATAAATGCATCAACACTTATCAAGGTAACATGGAAACAGTTGTGTGTCATGGGTGCAGAAATAACCAAAAATGAAAGCTGCTGCTAGTATTTCAAGGAATCCTAGGTTACATGATATATTTTCTACATGAGACAAAATATGTTGTATTAAATCCATTTTATCCCAGAAAATCATAAAGAAAAGATACAGGGAACGATGAAGATATCTGGGGAAGGTCTTAGGCAGAACATGGGAGAGGGAGGGAGGAACAGTGGGAAGTAGAAAGAAGAAGAGATGAACTTGAGCTGTATATGCATCTCCTAACAGTTTACCCTGAGGCTGGTGAATAAGGTGGAGAGGAAGAAGTCTCAGAGCTGGATTGCTGATCTGCTCTATTTGGAATATACAGCTCTTGTGTTTCATGGAGACTCATGGACACAATTCTAGCAACCTATAGATTCAATCTGATGGAGCAGCAAATAAGCCTGTACCCCCTCTAAAGCCTATGTGACTCACCAGAACAGTTCCTCTTTTGTTCTCCTTTAAGGCCCATTCAGCCTCCAGCAGCATCCTCTTCCTTAATGACAAGCAAAGGAACAATTCATCAGAAGTCAGGGACTGAACATGTTGTCAATCCATGTAAACTCAAATTTGTTAAAGATGTAATTCCAATTACAAATCTGGACACACTATTTGAATATGTGAGAAAAACTGTTTCCTTTTCATTAACCCTTGATCAAAACTGTATTTTTTAAAATGAGTTTCTTCAGCAAAGGTTTCTTCTGTATAACTGTAGAGCAAGGATGCCTTTTCGACTGTAATATTTTAGACCTATAAATGGTGATTCTCCTTCTTTCAGGTACTTGATATCTTATCTAGGTATATTGTTATATTGTATAACTGAATTCATTTTTAAAGCATAGCATTAATTTTCTTAAACACTTTAATAAACAAATCACATAAAAATGTTAATCAAGAAAAATTGTATATGAACACTGTGGACACAGACTACACACACACACACAGTATTCGTCTTTTCATATAGCTGATGCTGGCAGATATTCTGTGCAATTGTGTGTGCATAAGTTTAGGCCTGGTTGATATAGGAGCTGATTCTAATCACATTTGCTCCAGGCCTCTAATAAAATGTTGTGACTCTGCTGATTTCATTTTCCTGCATAGACTTCTTTACTTTAATGTTTTTAATTGAAGTGAAATTACATCACTTTGACTCTCTCTTTCCAGCCTCACCCAGTAACCCTTTCTCCAACCCCTTCCATGTCACTCCATTCCCCACATGGTAGTCTCTTTTATTGTTTCTGTTATATATGTGCAAATGTGAAATACAGGTATATGAAAAATTTTAATGTGAAATTTAAATAATACATAGTGCAAGTATATATATATACTTCAGCCCAAATTGGAAAATGATTAGTGATTTACTGATGAAGGCTACCTGTATGGGAATGCACTGTGACCATTCTTCAACCACACTGATCCCATTCTTTTAGCCTAATCTAAGTGAGAAATGTGTTTGGAATGATACTACATTAAACTGAAGTTATATTGTAGACAGTGAAATAAAGGAACAAGTGGAGTGAGGGAGATTAGGAAGAGAAGATCTGTTGAATCCACAGGAGATGGAGACAGGATGGGGTGGAAGGCTGAAGCAGGTGTTCTCTTGAGGAACTGCAGATAAGCCTCAGGGATTTGGAGAAACGGAGGGAGCGGTGAAGATTTGCAGTTAGTGTATTTACTTCCCTGCCCGGAGCCCATTTCCTTTTATAATGTAAACAATCAGTTTGTAATTTTGGTATAAGCACTGAAACCAGAACCTTATTATCTTCTTTTTTTTTTATCACAATGTTAAATTATATTTGCACATATTTTACATTATAATTTATCAATATGCAAAGATACATAAAACTCTCTAGCTTTCACTGCAGCTATTTATCTCAAGAAAAATGTGTGTAAAGGATAGAAAAAAGTAGAAAGATGATGGTTACATAAACTATGAAGACTCCACTTACAGAAACAGCTATGCAAGAATATAACATATAATTAAAGTGCTATCTCAATAGGCAGATGAGGAAGTGAGTCTCTGGAGATTGAACAGTGACCAATGTACCTACTTCAGGACTGTAACTATTAGCACACATTTATCAGGTCATTTTAGGATTTTAAAAAAGTCATCAATGAAAATAGAAAAAGAAAAGAAACCAGAGAGGGAAAAGGCGTAGGTGGTCGCTCTCCTCACTGTTTCTTGAAATTATATTATCTGCTCATACTAAAATAAAGAAAAACTACTGTATAGCCTAATATTCCAACTTAGGTAAGAAAGGCTAGGTTTTCCAATCCTTTTTTCTGAAAAATGTAATTTTTGTTTCTTTGTCCTTCACCCACCTCTGCAGTAACTCTTCCACACAGTCTCAGATAAGCTGAACAAGAGCACTCTGGACACTACAATGAGTTCAGTTGAGCCTAGCATATTCTCTTTGTATTTTTTCTTCTTTTCCTTTAGCACTTGGAAGCCAATTATGTACACACTTCCCTGATGTGCCTTGTATAATAGCTTGAATAAAGGAAAGAAAACCACAGTTGTTCTTGTCTATACCTTTTGGCAATGTGCAGGACTCATAGTCCTCCTAATCAGAAGGCTCACTGGGCTAAGCAAAGGGAAGAAGTATGTTGGAGAGCTCCAGCTTGCAGGTGCAACTCAATGTGGCTCTAAAAGAAAGGGAGGTAACCTTTAAGATTAAGGCCACTCAGGCAAGCACAATACAAAATAGAGTGATTATCGCTCGCTCTGAGTCACTAAAATTGACCAAAGTATAGATTAAGACTTAAATTACGTTCACAATTATATCTGGTTTTTAGCACACTAACTACTCCACTTTTATTCCAGTAAATTCTACACAAGCTACATAATGACAAAAATCCCAGTGCATTCTAGGGATTTGGCAACATGCTTGTCCTTAGAATCACCTCCAATAGTTCCAGGAGGTCATATTATTTCTTCTTATTGAATATGACCAACTCTCAAGCTTTCATAACCTCAGTCTTTGGACTATATAGACTCATTGTGCACACACACACACACACACACACACACACACACACACACACAACCCACAAGTTCAGGGAAACGGAGCTGTTTTAAGAATGTCCTATATATCTTATGATACTGGGAAAAATCAAAACTTGTTTTATTTCCTTCCTGCTTTCTATTAGTCAGGATTCTCTACAAATATAAATGCACATTTAACAACCTTATAGAATGAATCTCTGTGTGTGCGTGTGTGTGTGTGCATGAGTGCACATGTATTTATATACATTTAATGCATAATATAATCCATATATATATATATATCCTATAAGTCTATATATATAAAGATTTATTAGAATTGCTTATAGGCTGCTATCCAACAAATTCAACAATGGCTGGCTGTGACAGAAAGTCCAAGAGTCTTGTAGTTGCTCAGTTCATCAGGCTGGGTGTCTCAGCCTGGAAGGGAATGGATGTGCTACAGAGGAGAGGGTAAGCAGGCAAAGAACCAAAGCATTCTTTGTCTATAGTCTTCTATAGACTTCTAGCTGAAGGTGTGGCCCAGAATAAGGGTATGTCTTCCAATCCTAAGATCTGGACTGAAGTCAATGTATATCTTCCTACCTCAAGATCTGAATTAAAGGTGTGTGTCTTCCTACCTCAAGATCTGGATCAAAAGCATGTGTCCAGACTAAAGGTGGATTCACCCACTTCAACCAAGCAAGACAAATCTCTCATAGGTGTGTCCTCCATTTCAGAATTGTAGCTCATTCCAGAGGTAGTCAAGTTGACAATCAGTAATAGCCATCACATATTCAGATAACTACTCATAGTAAAGTGTTCCTCCTGTGCCAGTTATACTTGCTAACTTACAAATTAGAGAGCGCTCTGCAAAGAGTACTTCTCCCCACTGTCTCCATTGGAATAAAGCCACTAAAACATGGGTTTTTAACTGTCATTAAAATATCAAAACTCTACAACATGGGTCTCAAAAGAAAAGACTGAATTCATATTGCAGAGGAGGTAGATATCTACCTCCAGGAAACAAATGCTAGTAACCTTGAATATACGACTGACTGATTAGGGTAAGGCTAATGTAACCAAAAAAAATGTCTCAGAATAGAACCATTTGATAAAATGGTGCTTATATATGTGGAAAATAGATATCTATAAAGATTCATAGAGAAAAAAATCCACAGAGATATGAGAAACAATGGAGAATCATGCTATTAAACAGAAGAAAAGAACTCCATTAAAGATATGAATTATTTCATGTCATGTATCCAAGAATTCCACCCATGAAGAATTAAACAAAATCTTGTCAGAATATTGATAAGGAATTTAGATTTTTATATTCATAGTATCCATGGAAGAAGTCAAGAAGAGTGGATGTTCAGAGACATTTGGATGATGCAGTTGGATAAAGATGAGAAATTTATATTTTGATTTGAGGTAGAGATGACTGATGTATTGAGATGCAACAGAAGTTGGGTGTAGGTGAGAGGTCAGCAGCAAGCTATGACTCAGAGTGAGATGATGGGGCACATGTAGAGAGCGCTAGTCAGTTGTAAAGAAGAGACAATTCAAGGAATATTTCCAGATCGCTCCCAGAACTATCATATAAACTTACCCTTCTATACTGAGTTGGCTGCAATTCAAAAGTGTTAAGGATAAATATACTTTCAAAATAAACATCATGAACTTAACTTTAAAAGTAGCATTCACCTGAGATAAAATGAGTATGAAGGTATTTGCTTCTTTCTCTTTCTAAGAGATAATGATACAGCTTACCTTGTTATTCTCAAAAAGCCCCATATTACCTAGCTTGAAAAACAATTACATAGCTGTAGTTATCAGCTGACTATGAAATTAAAAAACTAACAATAAACATTGTCTAGGACCCAATTAAAAAGAACTTAGCTTACTAATAATTAGTGTACATTGTTTTCATTGCTTCTGTTATTGTCTGATCAGGTCTAAGTATGAGTGAAAAATTAGAGAATAAAAATGTGTCTATATCTTAAAATAGCAAATAAATATGCACTTAAATTTGTATAGTTAAGCAAAAGCTTATAAAAGAAATTCTAATTGCTATTAATAGTGTGCAAGTAACTATATATATACTTAAATAGAGCCACATTCCAGTCAAGATTATAAACATCCTTCACAAGAACCGAACTCAGAAGATGTCATCCAATTTTAATTGGTTGCCACCACCTCCTATGTAAAAGGTTTTAAGCATTTATTCTTATTTAACTATTGATTTTGCTAGTTAAACAGTCCAGTGGATAAAAGACAAAAGATTTTTGACCTCAGAGTTTCTAACTTCCATTTATTAACTATATGGCAACAATCATGTATAAAAAGAAGTCAGAAATAGTTGTCAAGTATTCATCAATTATTTGCAAAAAAATCTACCTTATCTAGTATTGAGGAACCCAGAGAGTTGTGTTCAAAACAGATTAGGAAGGCTTTTCCTGTTTTAGATGGTCTGCAACAGCAATCATACAGAGAGACTTAGCATTTCCTAGCAAAATGAGTAAGCTTGGGCAGGAGGACAGAGGAGGGACCATGATTTTGGAGGCAAAAAAAACTTCATTCCTGTTTGTAAGTTGTTTTTTTTTTTTAGGATCCTGGCAAGTGTGCCTGTCTATAGTCCATAACAGCATTGTCGGCAAATGCCTGAATTGATCTCGAGTAAACATTTTCATAATCAGGGATGAAGAATAAAACAAAATCAGGAACATGTGGCTATTAAGATATTTGCTACAGGGAGTTTATTAAATGATCACCAATGTAGACTTCATAAATCTTTTGGCACTGACCATGAAGAAGAAAGGGAGACTACAGTTACTAGCCTGAGTTAACAGTCAAACTCTCTTTTTTGTGGAACCTTCAGCCATCTTAAGATATTTTAAACAACTGAATCAGGAACTACTAGATTACTTAGGCTTCTCTTTGACCTAATGTCAGCTGCTCACAAATTTTAATCACATATAGAAAACACATTCACAGTAATGCCTTGCTTACTGTTTAATTAGTAGCTAATAATTATAATTCAAATAGCATATACTTTGCCTTCACAGTGATAGCAAAGTTTCTGAATTTTAAATGTCTTTTTTTTTTTTTTTTTAACAGAACTGAAATAAAAAAATAGAGTGGTCCAAAGTAGATCTCTTTCTATTTTTGCTCAACAACTCTACCTTATCTGATAAAAAACTACTCATGTTTACATTTATTTGATACATATGTGCTAAACAATTAGATGACAATTAATTTTTTAAATACAATATACATTTTTTAAAAAAAATACCTTTCAGGAAATGTTTCAATTACTTTGCTCTTTTTGTGAAAGAGATCTCGTTTGTGGAATGGAGGATGATATTACCTAAATGACAGCAATGCAAGGATTCCTGCCAACTTTAATTCTCTATGTACAGAACATGAAATGGGAATTTCTTGTTTTCTTGGAGACTCAGTTGTGTCATGTGTTTTTCTGGAAACTGTCTTATGAGAGGATGTTTTGCTAATAACAGACACATGATATTTTTCTGAAAGCTGACTGGTGAAAGATCACATGGTGTTTTGTTGGAGTGGATGCTTAAGTGGCACATGATATTTGAAGAATATAGATATATAGATATAACCCAGCAGACAGTGGCAACACTCTTGAATTGGTTTGCCTTGCAACTCTTTGCTGGTCTTCATTGAGTTTCACTGACACTGGTCTTCACTAGTGACACTCTTGCATTAGTTCAGCTTGCTTTCTTTGCTGATCTTTGCTTGTCATGATTTCAGAAAGAGAAACACACCATTGAACTTTTAATGGTATTCTGTCTGCTTCTTGTTGCTTCTAGGGACTCATGCCAATCACAGGAGCCTTGAGGTTCCTTCTGGATCAAGCCACTGCTACTGATTTGTGTTTGGTGTTTTGATAGTGGTATGGACTGCTGATAAGGAGGATTGGCTTTCCTCAAATAACTATTTCTAAATAGGTCCACAACCCCCATTTCCTATTAACCTTTTTTTTCCCCCTACCTCTGTTGGATGGTTGGGCTAGAAGTGAGGTTGAAATGTTAAGGAACCATAATTAAAGTAAGTTTTGAAAAAAATCTAAGCCTACATGAACCCATAAGGGTAATAGCTTGCTGGGCTCAAGAATCTCTAACTGCTAATGCTGATCAGTTTAATATAAAAGGACCTCTCTTTGTAGCACTGCTCCAATATGTTCATTTCTTGTTGAGAGGAAACAGCAGAATGTTCTTAGGCAGTTAGACTCCTCTTCTTCCCCCAGGTTTTCTCTTGTCACAGAAAATTCCCAAAAATTCCATCTCAAGAATGCTTTGAAATTAAGCATGTAGACTTTCTGTGGTTCAGTTTGGGTGCCTCTCACTCAGTTTTAGGGCTTTCCCAATATGTGAAGCAGTCACCTGAAAGGTGACATACAACCAGAGTGACTTTGCATAGGACTTGTCTCATGCATGATGGAAACCACACTGTTTTAATTTTATAAATTATGCAATCCATAACTATTTCAGAAAACTTTATTATCTGCAGAATCATAAATAAAATATTTTTAAAAATTCATATTGTGATGTTAGGTAAAAGAATTCTAGACTTATCATTTATATATTTAATTATTTGCCTTTATATTACTAGCTCTAAATAGATTTTTCTGATTTAACTATAGCAACAAATTATTCTATCTCATAATCTCATCATTTTTTATGCCTCTTGCATGTGTTTTGGGGTTCCAAAAGTGTGTAGCATTTGTTGTGTGACTACAGCAGAGAAAGCCTACTAAAGGGAGAGGAAGACATTCTTAATATAACTTCATATTCTTTACTCAGTATTTTCGTTTGATTCTCAAACCTTGGAGATCATAATTCCAGTATCACACATAGATACTGCAGAACTCAGAGTTATTATAGCACAGGAAATTCAGATTAATAAAAACACAGGCTTTGATTCAGTGATACTCTTCTTTTAAAAAATATCATAGGGCAGTTATATTCTTGGATAACTATTACTTCAAAAATCATATATTGTGGATTATTGACATGCTTAGTGGAATCTGTTTTTTGTAAAGTCTGCATACTCTTTTTTGATCAAAGTTCACCCTCAATTATCATCTCTTATCCACTTCTACCTTGCCAAAGTCCCCTTTTCTTCTAGAATCTTCCTCTTATGTTCATGCCTTCTCCTCCCTCTTGTTTAATTAAGAGTAATGTCCTCTTTCAAGGCTTAGGAAAAAATAATGTAGGAGGGATCAGAAAGAAATGTAGGTGCTAGACAATAGGGATGGATGCTATAAAATGGTGTTTCATATACATGACACAGCTGTTTCACCCTTGTTAGAAAATAAATCTAATGGTTCATCTTCAAAATTGCCTTGAGTAAACCAAACTTATGTTTAGTGACCCTGCTAATGCCTGATAATTTAGGTATTTGCTTTTGTAACCTGCATGGCTTAGGGATTTAACTAAATGGTTTTCATAGGAAATGAAGAAACAACAGACACAGAGAAAAGCACGGAAAGGGGGTATGGTCCTCTGGTAGAGATATACAAACCACAATACAGAAACTTGGAGTACTTGGGAGGTGTAGTGGTTAGAATAAAAATGGCTCCCATAAGCCCATAGGGAGTGTCATTTTTAGGAGATGTGGCCTTGTTGGAGTAGATATGGCCGTGTTGGAGGAAGTATGTCACTGGGGGTGGGTTTTGAGTTTCCAGAAGCATAAGCTAGGCTCAGTGTAATTCATCTTCCTGCTGCCTATGTATCTGAATATAGAACTCTCAGCCTCTCTCCAACATCATATCTGCCTGAGTACTGCCATGCTTCGTGCTTTTATAACAAAGAACTAAACTTCTGGACTGTAAAATAACCTCAATTATGTTTTTCCTTATATGTATTGCTGTGGTTATGGTGTCCCTTCACAGCAATAAAATCCTAATTAAAACAGGAGGAAAATTTAATGTATTCTGCTGATTAATGAAATAGGTTTAGATATTCTCATAGGGAGGGGGGAGTCTCATGATTTTAACATCAGGAAGGAAGAAGCTGGGGTGGACATTTTTTTTTTCATACACTATCAACATCTGCACAATGACCAGAGGAAGATTTTCCCATTTCCAAGGATCTGAGGCATTGAGGTCTTTGACATGGCCTGCTTACCCATGGCAATAGGGCACATACCCTCACCACCTCATCTGTTAATATCTTTCTTTTCTTTATATCTTAAATGTTTGGGATGAATCTTCATGCTTAGTCCAGGGACAATTTAATATTATACTTGATACCAGACTGTAAAGGTGTTAAGAAGAAAAGAACAGTTTTCTAACAAAACACAAAAATATCCTCACAGTCCCTCCCACCCAATTTAACTAAGCTACACACCCAAATGCACTCAGACTCAAAATTTAGAATAAGAAATTACAAACAGCCTTCATGTTATCTAATTTTATGTGTGTGTGTGTATACGTGTGTGTCTGTGTCTGTGTGTCTGTGTGTAATTACATTAGTTAATTTATTTTTATTTGTATGTCTGTGCATCACATATGTACTAGGTGCCTACAAAAGCAAGAAAATGGCATTGGATGCCTTGGAACTGGTGCTACCCACCATTGTGAACTGTAATATGGATGGTGGAACCAACATGGATTCCTCTGGAAGAGCAGCCGGTACTGCTAACTGCTCAGCCATCGCTCCAGCCCATGTCTGATTCATTTGAAAATAAACATGATATTAAACTTAGAGACAAGCACACCTGCTTTGTCGAGAAAAGAACAAACACAAGTGACTTAATGTAAACACTTGTTTACTTTAGATCGCTTAGTTATGAGTAAAGGAGAAAGGGTCAGGAATCAGGGTTATAAAGATTTTTCTCTTATTTCAGGATGATTCCCACCTTTGCAAGGTGTTAAAATAAATTGTCTTTCTTTCACTACTCTGAGTGTCCAGTACTCTTATTTTAGAATAAGGACTCATTCCTCTCAACAAGAAATGAGCATATTGAAGCAGTGCTGCAAAGAGAGGTCCTTTGATATTGACACCCATGGACTCACTTCATCTGTGGCTACTTGCCTATGATATTCACGAGACCTGACCCATCAACATTCTGTTGTTACTGTTGGAGGGGTTTCATAAGGTCTCAGTGCTGTGCTCCTAGGAATGTGTTCTTCTGTTTAGACTCAGCACATAGGAAGGCATTCTTACCTCTGTGAAATGTTCACCTGATATCTTAGAAATGCTCACCCAGTTCAATCTTTGACTCAGCCACACTTACTAATTAATTTTCAAAATTATTTAAACTAATTTGGAGGACACAAGTCAGATACTTACTTCAAAATTGCTTTTAAATTGATAAATCATATTAAAAGTTTATGATGAAAAAAATTGAAGTTATTTAAGTTGAATTTGAAGTTATTTAATTTGAAGTTATTTATATCTCTTTTAGTTAGAATTGTCCAAAAGAATACAACAGAACATAAGATCAATTTATGTGCAGAGAACCTAATATTGATATCTTAATTGAATAATAATTCAGTTTCATATAAATTGTTTTCTATTTTATTAAAAAATAATTTCAGAAATGGCAAAAAAAATTTAATGAGCTTTCTTTCTGAGTTTGGTTATCTGTACCAAGAGCATCTTAAAACTGGAGGAAAGATGGAGCCATAAAGACTCTCCTTGCCCTAGGGTTCCATTGATCAGGTTATAAAATGACTATAACCAGAATAGTGCAGCTGAGAATCACTTGAGTTTATTAAAAATAGATTTCTAGCTTGAGACCTTTTCCAATGAGTCAGACCATTTGCAGGGCCTTGTTTGGAACCTCTGACTTAAATAAGCCTTTGAGGCCTTTCTTTTGCATGGCCAGATTTGAATACCTTTTCATTGGGCATATTTTGTGCCTAGATACAGGAAATGTGGATTATTTCCCAAAGACATGATTCTGACTTTACAAGTAGCAGCCTTATCATGTCTCTCAGTAGTCAGTCTAATATTCTGTAACTTGGGGTTTAAATATTTCATGTTCTTTATTTTAATAATAAATATTAATTATACATATTATATCCTTATGATTAACAGATTATGTATGAGGAAGAAAGGAGGAAGAGAAGAGGGAAAGAGAGAGAGAAAGGGAGGGAGGGAGAGAGAGAGAGAGAGAGAGAGAGAGAGAGAGAGAGAGAGAGAGAATCCAGTTCTACCTGCCTTATCTCATGCTCCAATGCTGAAAGGCATGAGGCAGAAATTGTGATGTACACAAACCTCTGACATTTCTGACTCTTCACTCAGCAGCTCTTCCACTAAGACACTTCTGTTCTCTCTCTTCTTCCCTCTCCTTCCTTTGTTCCAATGCTTTTTTGTTCTAACTTTATGTTTGATTTGCTAAACAGTTTTGGAAAAATTTTAGCCCCTTCTCCTGAATCAGTATCTTACCTACTTGTATATTATGTATAATCCATATAGAAAGCTTTATATTTTCTACTTTATTTATATTTGTTTTCATATATTATTTCTAAAATATGTAAGTAATAAAATGCACAGATTTTAAAAACACAACTTTACAAATCATAATAATATGTACCTGATTATTTATTATCTACAAATACAAATAGGATATAGAAACTTTCATTTCCAGCAGATGAGATAGTAGTATCTTGTTGTGGGCAACACCTCTGTCTTTGTTATGGTTTTATTACTGTGATAAAACACCATGACCAAAAAGCAAGTTGGGAGGAAAGGGTTTATTTGGCTTACACTTCTAGATTATAATCCATCACTGGAGGAACTCAGTACAGGAACTCCAGAGGGCTGGAAAATAGAGGCAGGAACTGATGCAGAGGCCATGGAGGGGTACTGTTTTCTGGCTTGCTTACCCTAACTTGCTCAGCCTGACTTCTTATAGAATCCAGGACTATCAGGCACCCACAATGAGCTGGGTCTTCCCCCATTGGTCACTAATTGAGAAAATGCCTTACACCTGGATCTAATGAAGTCTTTTCCTCAACTGATGTTCCTTCCTCTCTGATGATTTTAGCTTGTTTCAAGTACACACACACACACACACACACACACACACACACACACACACACACACACACACAAGTGCTCGCACACACACAAACAAAAGAAACCAGCCAATACAGTCTTTATCCAGAGGCAATGACACTCCATCTCCCAAACTACCAGAAATCCATCACCTCTGTAATAGTATATGTAAATGAAATTTAAAAATGAGTTTTTCTCCCTTTAGTTTGTTTCATTCTTTTTGTTTTGACATTTTGGTATTTTGTGATTATTAATGAAAGCAACAGAGTATTTCTTCTCTCTTACTTAAGAGTTACTTTTTCTCAGTTAACTTTATGATGGGTTTAGAATTTGTATCAGTCTTTGTTTCCATAATATGTAGTTCAGTCAATTGATTTCCACAATTATTTCCCATTATTTCCTTCATTCCATACCTTTTTTCAGTTTAATTTTATAGTTACTTCTCTTCTTAATTTCTTGAGATACAAACACTTATAACTGTTTTAAAATATTTTTCAAGTTTAATTATAGGCATATATTTTTAGATATTTCACTTTAAACATACCTTTATGTCACTCTTCAAATGTTATGGCTCATATTCTTATTACTTAGGACAAATTAATTCTTAGTTTCCTAGTTGATAATTTTTTAACCCTGAAAGTATTAATAATGTCCATTTAATTTTCCAAATTTGTCATCATTCCCTAGTTATAGTTTGATCTTTATAATGCATGTTATAATACAATAAACTTTGTATGAACTCAGGTCTTTAAATTCAGTATTAAGTTTAATAATAAAATTATATCTTATCTGAGTATGTATGAATTGTTCACTTAGACTGTGAGTTCTCAAATTATGAAATGATTGTGTTTATTTCCCATTATCACTTCTTGTGTGTTAGAGTTACAATAAAGTAGTCATGTTCATTGTGTTACTGCAGTTGGACACTTTACACAAACAAACTTTATATAATTATTTATTCTTATTCTTAGTTTATTTACCAACTCATCTTTTTTAAAACTAAGACTAGATGGAAGAAGAAGACTGTCAGTTGTATTTATGCATGTAGTTAGTATTTTGAGTGCTATTTTCAAAATCTGGAATTTTTTGTTGGGTGAAATTCCAGGTAGTCATTTGAATATTCTGTGAAGAGACCTCATGACCAGTGCAAGTCTTATAAGGGCAAACATTTAATTGAAGCTGGTTTACAGTTTCAGAGGTTCAGTTCATTATCACCATGGCAGGAAGCATGGGAACATGCAGGCAGACGTGGTGCTGGAGGAGTAAAGAGGTCTACATAGTGTTCTGAAGGCAGCCAGGAGGAGACTCACTTCCACAGTGATCAGAGACTGAGCATAGGACCTCAAAGCCCACTCACACAATGACTCACTTCCTCCAATGATGCCACATGTATTACAACAAGACTATTCCTCCTAATAGTGCCACGTTGCATGGGCCAAGGATATTCAAATCACCACAGTACCCTCAGTCTGAAAGGCATCTTTTCATTTTTGTTTTTATGTTATTTCATTCTGCTTTGTTTGTGGTGTATCTCTGTGTGGATTAGGGCTGCTTGTTAGTACAAGTTTTTTTGTGATAAATTATATCTGTTTTTTATTTCCTCTCAAGTATCCCCATTTTGTACTTATTTACTATGAAAACTTCAAAGGCTACTCAGTTCTCTGTGGGGTTAAATCTCTTCAATACTGTTTTCTGGTTCTCATTCCTGACAGAAATCCTTCCCTCCTTACTCAAATGTCCTTGCATAAAATGTGTTCTATATCATCCTTAATTCAGTGTTCTCTTTCTTTTCAGTATGTCTGGCATAACATTCCTTGGTGCCTTGTGTTTTGTACTTACTGGTGTTTCCTGAATTTCTTTTGGATATCTCCCTTCTTTGATATTGCATTGGAATTCTTTTACTCAATATTTCTTTGAATCTTTTATACTGATCTTTTCTTCTCAATTTTTAAATTTATTCATTTGAAAATGTGTCACCAACCAGTATAGCTTCCGGTATCTTCTCCCCTTCTACATTAATTTGAGTTTTCTTCAATCTCTGATGCTCAGTGATATTTTTCATTTTTTGGTTTTAATAGGATTAATTTTTATAGGTTCCAAATATTTCCTGAAAATTCCCTTCCATTTATTTCACTTTATTTTATCAATGAATTACAATTGTACACATTCCTTCTATATATTAGAAACTCTTACTACAGAACTACAGTAAAAATTAAAAAGACATTGTACTTCATCACTTTACAGTTGAGTGTTTGGTGCCCCTAGTCTGAGATGTCACAAAGCTATGTACCAGCAAATGACTTCAAATTGTATTATTGGGAATGCACATCCAAGTAAAAGTGAGTAAAAGGAAGTTCATAAATAGAGAGTTTTAATTCTTGCTTTGTTAAACTATACTGAGAGGTAAGTTATCTTTTTATCCTCTTTGTAACTGTTGGAATAAAAATTATATTAAGATAACCATTGCAGTGAAGGTAAATGTCTGTTAGGTTCTCAGCATTTCACAGGCAACGTAGTCTATCAGGATGACTGCTATTTCTTTCTCTGAACTCATTCTGCCAAAATTGACATCCTCTTCAGGGACTTGGAAAGGCGGTATTGTTTGATTGATTGCTAGCTACCGAATTTTGAAGGGAGCATCTTATGGTGGGAAAGGGAATTATACCAGACAGACTGAAGTGAGACCCTCAAAGAAGAATGAATGAATTCATGCAAGAAAGTACTAGATATGCTGAAGAAACAATTAAGTAGAACATTTAACAACAGTTAATCAAGTATTAAATGACATTTTTCACTTAATTACTCCTGCATATCACAGTACTATGGAAGTAGTCTGTGGTATTCAATTGTAAGTATGGACAAGTCTCCAACACAGCATAAAAGATGATGCTAAGAAGTTCTCCTGATTTCATTTTGTAAACAGCATCATAGATGTTGCTTGCATTTCCTGTCGTCTTTTTTCAGAAAACAATTTCAGGTGTATCAGTCTGAAATTAGGCTGACAACCTAAGGAAGGAAAAGCATTAATGAGTTTTAGTCATGGCTTTGATACTTTGGATAACAGACTTGACTCTCAGGATCCATTTGGTAAAGAAAATAAATATTCAAAGATCACTAGAGCTTTTGTGTAGTTTCTATATTTGTATAAGACTGTTTATACCATACAGTTTAAAATCATAATGTGGACATCATTTAACAAGAATATAATGCTACATTCCATGAAAAGCTAACATGAAAAGATAAGTTAAGTATCGTGAAAAAACATGCACACAAGACTACTGCTAGAAATTTGCCATGGATTTCAAAACACTACTCAAAAAAGTTAAACAGATTCAAGATTTGTTGCTCTGAAACAGCCAGCAAGAAAGTAGATTTTAAATCAGCTAACAAAATAAATCGTCTATCCACATTCCTGTATCAGCCTTCCAGTATGTGTGGCAGTTGTTAATCTAATGTATTGATAAGGAAGAAAAAAATTGGGTCAGGAGTAGCAGGCAGTAGCTAGAATGAACAGTCTGCTGAGTGGACATTTGGCTCACACAGAGACACTTAAGCCCTCACCTCCTCCATGCTCAATGGTAACAGTAATGTCTGGAGGGAGCCATCTGTCAAGCACATTCACATATCAGAAGCTGACATACAAGAACCCTCACTGTTTGCAGTTGCAGATGAGAATCAAAGGACCTAAAACAAGGCCTTACAAGGGAGTTGACAAATCAGAAGTTCTCAGAATTACAGGGAAGGAAAAAGGGGCATCCAGGGAAGACCCACTAGAAACGGATTTCTTTGATGAATGGGTGAAGGGATGCAGCTGAACTCTGCAAATCTCCTGATAATTAGGGATTAGTAAAATACTATGCTTGTTGTGTCTCTGACAGGCTTTCCTGCCCCCACTTTGCAACAACTTTGTCAAACTAAACTCACTCATGATCCTCCTACTTTTCAGACTTGATGTTGAGTTAACCAGCCAGTCATTGGAAACTGACTTGCAACAGGTCTCCAGCTCTCCACTTAATACTTCCATGCCTTTTCTTGTTTGTCATCAGTTATCTATCAAATATTCTGACTTGAATTCAGCAGTAATGGTACAGTTCTTGAATTTTCTCTTTTATTTTCACCAGTTCATTTGTAAACAAATTATGATTCTAAATTCTAGCATATCTGATTTGCTTTTAAATAACCTAATAATATAAAATCCATTGGAATCCTAATGAAATCCATAATTGATAACACTGCTTAAAATAGACACAACATCTGTTCCAACACCTGGAGTAACTTGGACCAGCCAGTGGGACCCAGGCACTCAGGAACTCCACTCGACCAGTGGCACAGGTTCCTTCCTGACTGGGCTGGTGCCCTAAGCAGACCTTGGGAGCGAACTCCACAGTCAATCCCACAACACCAAGAGGAAGCTCCACTCCCAGGCATTCTAACATGCCCAACATCATAGGTGAGAAGGACACAACATCAATTCCCAACATCAGGAGTAACTGGGACCAGCAAGATCCAGGGACCCAGGAAGCCTCCCTAATCAGTAGCACGAGGTCCTTCCTGTCTGGGCTGGTGTCCTGAGCAGACCTTGGTTGCTAACTCCACAGCCAGTACCACAACAGGAAGCTCCACTTCCAGGCGCTCTAACACGCTTAGGATCACAGGAGCACAGAATCCCAGGACCTTGGTCATACCAGGATCTCAGGGTCCCAGAGGCAGCTTGACTCCCAGGAGCTCTGACACACCCAGGATCGCAGGATCACAGAATCACAGAGACAACTGGTCTCTGAGAAGTTCTGACACAACCAGTATCACAGGAAGGACAAGCTCCAGTCAGATACAGCAAGGTCAGGTAGCACTTGAGATAGTCAGATGGTGAGAGGCAAGCTTAAGAATATAAGCAACAGAAACCAAGGTACTTGGCATCATCAGAATCCAGTTCTCACACCATAGCAAGTCCTAGATAAACCATCACACCAGAAAAGCAAGATTCGGATCTAAAATCACTTCTTAAAATGATGATAGAGGACTTTAAGAAGGACATAAATAACTCCCTTAAAGAAATACAGGAGAGCACAGGAAAACAGGTAGAAGCCCTTAAAGAGGAAACACAAAAATCCCTTAAAGAATTATAGAAAAACACAATCAAATAGGTGAAAGAAATGAACAAACCATCCAGGGTCTAAAAATGGACATAGAAACAATGAAGAAATCACAAAGGGAGACAACCCTTGAGTTAGAAAACCTAGGAAAGAGATAAGCAATCATAGATGCAAGCATCACCAACAGAATACAAGAGATAGAAGAGAGAATCTCAGGCACAGGAGATACTATGGAAAACTGACACAACAGTCAAAGAAAATGCAAAATGCAAAAAGCTCCTAACCCAAAACATCCAGGAAATCCAGAACACAATGAGAAGATAAAAACCTAAAGATAATAGGTATAGAAGAGAGTAAAGACTCCCATCTTAAAGGGCCAGTAAATATCTTCAACAAAATTATAGAAGAAAACTTCCCTAACCTAAAGAAAGAGATGCTCATGAATATACAAGAAGCCTACAGAACTCCAAGTAGATTGAGCCAAAAAAGAAATTCCTTCCATCACATAATAATCAAAACACCAAATGTACTGAGCAAAAAAGAATGTTAAAAGCAGTAAGGGAAAAATGTCAAGTAACATATAAAGGCAGACCTATCAGAATTACATCAGACTTCTCACCAGAGACTATGAAAACTAGAAGATCCTGCGCAGATGTCATACAGACCCCAAGAGAACAAAAATGCCAGCCCAGGCTACTAAACCCACCAAAATTTTCAATTACCATGGACTGAGAAAACAAGAAATTCCATGACAAAACCAAATTTACACAATATCTTTCCACTAATCCAGCCCTACAAAGGATAATAGATGGAAAACACCAACACAAGGAGGGAAACCTTAGAAAAAGCAAGAAAGTAATCTTTCAACAAACCCAAAAGAGAATAGCCACACAAACATAATTCCACCTCTAACAACAAAAATAACATGTTAGTCACAATCACTTTTTCTTAATATCTCTTAACATCACTGGACTCAATTCCCCAATAGAAAAATGTAGACTAACAGATTGAATACGTAAACAGGACCCAGCATTTTGCTGCATACAGGAAATGCACCTCAGTGACAAAGACAAGCACTACTTCAGAGTAAAAGACTGGAAAACAATTTTCCAAGCAAATGGTCCCAAGAAACAAGTTGGAGTAGCCATTCTAAAATTGATTAAAATCAACTTTCATCCAAAAGTTATCAAAAAAGATAAGGAATGTCTCTTCATACTGGTCAAAGGAAAAACCTACCAAGATGAACTCTGAATTCTGAACACTCATGCTCTAAAAATCACAAGCAGTATAATAATATATGCTTAAAATACACAAATATGGTACAGTTCAGGTAAGTGACACATTCACAAGGATAGATAGGACTCAAGGAATTGTTTTCTAAAGCATTCTTTACCAGTGATAATAATTGTAATGTTTGTAATTTTATAGAATTTTACCAAAATCCACTGGTACAATTTTATTTGTTGCTAATACTTTGAATTCTTTTATTTTCTACATCTGTGGTTTAACTTTTAAAAAACTTAAATGTCCTGTAAAAAATCCCATGTTTCATTCTTTTCAGAAATAGTCATTATAGAACTAGAAATATTTCAGGGGTAACTCCAGCAAGTGTTATAGGTATCTGATGAGTCTCAGTGTAATGGCCTTGGGAAACACAAAGGAATGTTGCTCTTTGCTCAGAGTGAAGCTGACATATTTTCAAGGGAGAAAATTTGAGGCATTTGAATTTTATGTTCACATTAGGGAAATTAGTCCTGTATATTTTAGAAGGCTAGTATTTATTTTCTCTGAATTTAGCCAGGAGTTGTCAATTTTTTTCTAGTGTGACAGTAGGAAGATTTTCAAAGTCTTCTGAAAACAAGTAACATTAAACTTGTGATTTATGAGATTAGGTTATGTGGGTTATTTTGACTGAAGTCAACTTTCTTTTGTCATTTCAAAGGAGAAAAAAATGGATGGCCTATAAAACTGTAAGAGTGAATCTGTCAGAAATAATTTCCAATTGCATGATGTTTTTACAAAGTGATTTAATTTATTTTAATCATATTTATAATGGGAAAGTGTAAGATGATGATAATATTGACTTCTAAAGTTTTAGCCAAAAAACAGCATTTTAATTATTATAGAAATGTCTACAAGTAATTTCATAATTTATTAATTCTGTATTTAATTTTGACATATTTCTCCTAATTCACCATTGTATATAATACTGTGATAGATATCCCACAGTACATATATAAATTTGTCAACATAAATTCATAGAAATAAGTTTACTAGATACAATTTTATGCACAATTTATACTTTGGTACTTGTTGGTAAATGGTTCATTAGAAGTACTGTATTGATTTGTACTGTTATATGAAACATTTCTCTAAAATTTTCTAACAATTAAATTTTATTATAAAATGAAAAAAAATTAAAAAAAAAGAATTAAAGAGGCAAAAAGCCCAATGTTTAAAATAAGCATACTGTCTTAGTCAGGGTTTCTATTTCTGCACAAACATCATGACCAAGAAACAAGTTGGGGAGGAAAGGGTTTATTCAGCTTACTCTTCCATGCTGCTATTCATCACGAAAGGAATTCAAGACTGGAACTCAAGCAGGTCTGGAAGCAGGAGCTGAGGCAGAGGCCATGGAGGGATGTAACTTACTGGCTTGCTTGCTGCTCCTGGCTTGCACAGCTGGCTTTCTTATAGAACCCAAGACTATCAGTCCACAGATGGTACCACGCACAAGGGGCCCTTCGCCCTTGATCACTAATTGAGAAAATGCCTTACCACTGGATCTCATGGAAGCATTTTCTCAACTGAAGCTCCTTTCTCTGTGATAACTCCAGCTTGTGTCAAGTTGACACACAAAACTAGCCACTACACATACTATCCTAATACAAAAGAAAAAGTTAATAATTTAATAATTTAATAAGTTTAGTATTCATTAATGTACAAAGATTTTGTAATTACAGCTTTAGAAAATGTACAAAAGCGATCATTAGCTCATTCCAATATCAAAAGTAAACAAGCAAAGAAAAAATTAAAACCACACTTTATGTATAACAGTAAAACTTACTTATTAACAACATAATAAAGTAATGTAGCATAGTTTTAAACAGACAAAGGGGAATTTTTCAGACTACCAAATTCTGCCCGTAAAAAATATTACCTATATTAATTTATTCTAGCTTTGATGTTAGTTGATCTAATGATAACTATTTTAATTATATTCTATCATCTATGATTTTTAGCGAGAATCACTGAAATTCCAATTGACGGTGTTTCAAATACCCCACAGCATGAATTTTTAATAGTTACAAACTCTTGGCAAATTTTCAAACAAAATATAATATTTCACTTATTTACATAATTTTGCATTCTTGGGGAAATTCAATAAACATTAAATCATGGGAAACCTCAGCTTGGGCCACAGGGCCCCACAGCTAATCAGCGCCGGGACAAAGATCCCTCGCCGGAGATCGCAAGACCCAGCAGAGGGCCAAAGACACGCCCCACAGCTCACCAGGCCACAGAGACTGACCGTCAGCAGCTTCCGGCGACGGCCGGAAACCTCAGCTTGGGCCACAGGGCCCCACAGCTAATCAGCGCCGGGACAAAGATCCCTCGCAGGAGATCGCAAGACCCAGCAGAGGGCCAAAGACACGCCCCACAGCTCACCAGGTACTGCCCCGAACCCGCGAGACACAGGGACCGAGGTAGGCGGGCCTAGAAACCCCCCTGGA
>CM052706.1:96396049-96452508 GCA_028551405.1 Uromys caudimaculatus | reverse complement strand
AAAAATGTCTTTCAATACCACTATAAGAGCTTTCTTTCAATGCTTAACTTGTTAAGCTTAGCAAATAAAATCCCATTCTGTTTAAAAAAAAAAAAAAAAAACGTTAAATCATGAAAAATTGCTATAGGTATAAAGATTATGTAGAAAATTGTTTTAAAAATACATTTCTATGGATTTGAATTTTACACTAATGAATAGAAACAAGTATATTTAGTAATTCCTTTTAGTGGGACTTTGTGCCACCCTGAGCTATCAGCCTGCTTCTCTTGAAGTAGAAGTATGTCACTTACTGTGATGACAAAACCGGTGGCAGATCCTTTGTGCTGCTGAGAAAATACACTGGGAATCCTGTGAGACTCTCACAGACCTATACTGAGAATTCAGTAAGACTCTCCCTCAACCCTACACTGGGCAGTACGTGAGACCCTTCTAGACCTATCCTTATATGGTTTGGAAGGCCAAATTTAACTATATATACTGCTAAGAAAAAAATTACTAGGTAAATCCCAACGGTAATCAATTGTTTCTGATGTAATAATCAATTTCTAAGGCTTGCATTTACGTGTGATTATAGGTAGAAAAAAGAGTAGCTTCTTCTGGTTGGAGAGAATGACAAACTACATGACAGGCTCAGGCCAGAGATCCTGGGAGTATGGGTGCTCTCAGCTGTACACATCCTTGACCAGATTAGGACTAAGACAGTGCTCAGGAAATATTCACTGAGGATTTGTGTTAAAACAATGACAGCTAAATAGGGGAGTGCCTACTGACCACATTGTTCAGCTTTGTGCCTGGAGTTTTTGTTCCAATTGCCAGGGTGACACTAGAAACCCAGGGATGACCTACATTATATCTATGGAATGATAAATGTCATAGCTGTAAATTTATCTTTTGTTTAAATTTCAAAAACGCTTGCGCTCATCCATTGATTTTTGTGGGATTTGGGATTTAGTGCACTGATGTTTTCACTAGAAAGCACAAAGCTGAGGTGAAATAATAATAGTAGAGTTGCATCCTGCCTGTAAAACTCAAGGGGATTTTATTCACTAATATATTTGCCAGATGTGAAGCAAAAAACTAATAGCAAAATAGCAAACAAAAAATACCAGTCACAATGGAATCAAAACTAATTCACAGATTGGTAACCTTTGTTCATAGAAATCTCTGCAGGAGAACTCACCCATATTCACCATTGTTCTTCAATCCAGCACTACTGAACCAAGTCCAATGCACTCTGTTTCAGCATGAAAATGTTTAATAACTGGCCAATCACTTCAGCCATTACCAGTCTCTCACAGAATGAAGCAATAGCAAAATACATGCATTCAAAGTTCACAATAGCAGACATCATACAGAGTTCTTCAGAATTCTCAGACTTTATGGGTTCTTATATCAGCATTATTTCAGGGCTGCTTTGGAAAAACCCAAACAAGAATGTTTCAGAACACTTTTCTAGTTAGCAAGTGAGGGGTCAATATGTATCCACGAGGTCCATGTCATGGAGATCATTCCCACTTCCTCTACAGGTGCCACAAGGTTCTGCTTGGCTGGGAAAAGTAAATAGTAGTAAGCTAAATAGAAACCTGTCCTGAATCATTTAGTCAGAACATAGGGAAAATATCACTCAACACACATCAATTTCCTTGCTTTAAAATGACTGAATACTTTTGTCCTCGAAAAGAAAAGTAACTAAAGGTCTTTAAGTGAATGGCTTTGCATCTTGTTTTATTAATAAAGTATTATTTTTCTTCTAAGAATAATGGTAGAGAAGCACTTTTCTCCTAAGCCACTATCCATCAGCTGGAGGAGGTGTTCAGAGCAGTTCCCTGTATTTCAGCTGATTTATGGTTAATGCTGAGTATATTTCTTAATGACTGCAAGCATGAGCAGCTCTGGAGAACCACAAAGCTTGATGTCTGAGATTTATTTTTCTACCCAGATAAAATTGCGAGTATGCTACAAGCAATTAAAGTGCAGGCAAAGCCTTCCTTCCCATTTAGATCTTTACAAACTTCAAAAATATATCACCATCTTTCCAGCAGAAAATGGTCTCCAGCTGGGAAGCTGTGTTAGAGTAAGGCAGTAGGAGCTGAGGCCAGTTAAAAGACTGCCCACAGACATCATTCAGGGGCTTCACCAGCTGAGCACTGCCAAGATATTTATATCCTCAAATATGGCTTTTGGTTTGACTCAGTGTCACTGAGCAAATAAGACATCAGCCTTGTAAATGAGTTGGATGGTAGCTACAATTCTCTCTAAAACTGCCTACATAGGAAAACACTAATAAGAAAGGTAGAAAAAATAAAAACAGAAGTAAGCCATTTGTAGACATTTGTAGGATTGAATGGCTGATTTATTGGTCCCTGCTGGAAAACCCCTTCTTATAAAATAGTCATCTTGTGTCACCATGGGTGTCAGGGACCACAACTTTATACCGGATTCTGGTCCATTGGGCTCCCCTGCCACATGAAGAATTTACTTCAGTTTTTACTGAGATGATTAAATGGAATGTTTTGCATAACGATTTCCCAAATAGCTGTTCCATAGTTATTTTTTACATTTTCCTTCGCCATCCACACATGCAAATTGCTTTCTACATTTGAACTGACTTTGAATCAATGCTGAACATCAAGATGTAAGATGGAGATCTGGGGATGATTAAAGCACAGTACACATTGAAAGCTTCCTAAGGAATGGTTGGGTTTTAGTCCCTTTGTATGATTTCTACACAATAGAAAAAAAATAAAAGTACTCCCTCTTTAACCTCTGTCTCACTCTGTGTATCTCTGTCTCTGTCTCTGTCTCTCTGTGTGTGTGTACTTCCCTTAATCTGTCCCTCATCTTGCTATCTCTTTCATCTCTTTGCTTCCTTCCTCCTTCTACCTTTCCCTCCCTCCCTCACTCCCTCCCTTCTTGCCTCCCTCCCTCTGTTCCTTCCTTCTTTCCTTCCTTCCTTCCTTCCTTCCTTCCTTCCTTCCTTCCTTCCTTCCTTCCTTCCTCCACGTGTGTTACTAAGGTTTGAATGCAATGATTCCAGGTGAAATGTTAGCCACTTATAACTGATCTATAATCAGAAATAATTTTTTCTTTAAAAATGAATTAATGGAAGTATTAGGTCTCAAGAATATTTCACCTTGCATTTAAAGTGATTGATCACTTCAATTACTAGTGATGCTCCTTCATATTATTTATGCTTCATGCCACTAATGAACTCAAAACAACTAGAACTCGAAACAAGTATTAGCTAATAGTCACTGGCAACTTCCTTTTTATTAAAAACTACAAAAAGAAAGCTTGTTTGAAAACTATGGAGATAACTGTGTTGATAAACTGTTTGTGGTGTGAGCACCCTGATTTCAGTTTGATTCCTAAAACCCATGTACAAAATACTGAGAAACTTATAAATGATTTTCATACTATGAAGAGGTTGCAGAGACAGGCAGACCCCTAGGGATCATAGGCCAGCCAAGCTGCTCTACTTG
Organism: Uromys caudimaculatus; assembly: GCA_028551405.1. Taxonomy (NCBI): domain Eukaryota; kingdom Metazoa; phylum Chordata; class Mammalia; order Rodentia; family Muridae; genus Uromys; species Uromys caudimaculatus. The sequence goes on along the minus strand of CM052706.1, from coordinate 96,449,026 downwards.
ACAGTGAGAATCCGTCTTGAAAAATAAGAAAGGCGTGTTGCAGGAGAAATAAACACTGAGGTGGTCCTATGGTTTTCATACACACATGTATGTATTTTCATATGAATTTCTTATTCACATGAATGTACCCAGAAGAATCTGCATATGGAAAAAGTATGAACTGGGAATATATATTGGCCCTGTCCCTCTGTATGAAAATAAGAAAGACAAGAATCAACTTTCTTTCCTTTGCTCTTACTCAATATCCCTTTCAATGCTGATCTGTCTCACAATAGACTACAATTTGATGTATCCATAGGACTTCAATGCTTACAATAAAGAACTCTGTTTTCTGCTCATAACTTTAAGAAATAGAAGTGTGTGTTTTGTTTCTGTGAGCATAAAAGCTGTCATAATAAATAAAAAAAAATTAATGAAAAAGGAAGAGCTGGAAAACCAAGAAGTCAAGGCAGCCAGACTTCCAAAGCCAGTGATGGGGATAGAGACACCAAGAAAACACTTATTTAGGATAAACATAATATAAAACTAGTGTAGTCTTCACAGCACATTAAATAGCCCTACCTAATCTCTACCTGATACAGCAGTAGTCTTTTAGGCTAGCTCAGCTTCACAGTCTCTGCTGGTTTCAGAAGGAAACAGTAGACTTTGCTTATGACAACACTGCTTACCAACTTGATTGTCTTGACCTGACAGGTTTCCCAAATCTCTAGCACAAAGGCCTTCCCTTTTTCCCTAACTGAAAATCATTCTAGACCATGAAGGCCATGAAAACAGACACAAACAAATCTGAGGTAATATGTAGTAGCAGAAAATAACTGACACATCAAAGATCTGGAAACTATTCTAGGCATTGGGGATTGGAAGAATAAGGGCTTCTGAAAATTACCATATACGCTGGAGTATATCACTCATTTGATAAGGAAGATACATGACCAGAAAGACCTAAAATATTCTAAGCTGTAACCTTACCTAACCTTGGGCTTTATACTAGCAAAAGTAATGACTAAAGTAGGTGGGGTTTCCCCAACACAAGTCCAAACTGTTGTTCTCCTCTGTATCTCTGTTTCTTTCTCTTTCCCTCCTGCTCTCACGCACAAGGCTCTCTTTCCTTCTCCCTCAATCTCTTTCTCTTTCCTTTCTCCTTCTCATCTTTTCTCTGCATTTTTCTTCTTTTATTTTCATTTCTTTATCTCATGTGGTTAAAGAAGATTCTATTTATTCGCAGCACTGCAGAATAAAAGAAAGTCATATTTTCTTTCTTGTATAGAATCTAGATTTTGTGTGTGTGTGTGTGTGTGTGTGTGTGTGTGTGTGTGTGTGTGTCTTCTTACATGAAAGTATATGAGAGACAAGGTAATTGAGAGTAAGGTATCTAAATGATCGGGGAAGCTTATGAACTGAGTAAAAAGAGTAAAAATCATATTCATATTCAGAATATATCAACAGAAAATGAAGTTACTTTACAGGAGGAAAGAGACCAGTAGAAGATTCAGGGAGATAAATGGGGAACTGCTGAGCAAATAGAAGCAAAATATAATTGTATACATGAATGAAAATGTCCCAGGGAAATTCATGATATTGTATGTTAAAAGTTAATTTAAACTGAAGAAAGAAATCCTGTCATTTACAGGAAAATTAATGTAAGTAGACAAAGGCAGAGACATAGCTATGGAATGCATTAATAATAAATACAAATAAAAATTATACACAGGTATCTAATTACTTCAACTAAGAAGAGGGGCTGCATGAATGTCATAAATACATTACAGGAGGGGATAGCATCACAATGAAGCCCATAAATTTGTTAAATTAGTGTTTTATGAGTAGCAATTATAATAAAAACATAGAACAACTGCAGAAATATTACATTACTTGTTTCTATATTATTTAAAATGAATAACAGTAATTTAGATGCTAAAACAGTGGGTAATTTATGTATAAAACTAATTTTTGACCAACAGAAACATAAATGTGTGCTAGGATGGATGGAATGGATGGATAGAAGTTTTGCATACCATTAGAGCTAACCTGTATTAATTTATAATAGGTTTCATATATGAAATAACCACATTCACAATAAAAACATCAGTAAGAGACTTAAAAATGTAGAACACTCACAATATAATCAAAATAATAGCAGTAAAATATTTGTTATAGGTAATAGAAAAAACAAAAATTAAATTCAAGTATGTATCCCATTATTAGTGATAGCTTGCTAATCATTGGATCACTAGACATTACTTTTAGTCATAAATTACATTTTGATGTAAATAAAATTATATCATTTCACTCTTGTCAGAATTGTTATTATTGAGAAAACAATAAATCAACAAATCTGGTGATATTCCAGAGAAAGCGAAACACATTCCTCTTTGGAATATCACAGAGTGTAGCCACTTTTGAAATAAGAAAATATGTACCTAGTATTCTAAATATGTAATTCCCATATAAACAAGGTATATTCTTCCTACGTATTCACTATAAGGACTCCAAGTCAACATTTCATAGAGATACTTAAATGTCCATGTTCATTGCTGAAGTACTCACAATAGCCAAGATGGAAACTCAAACTTAATATTCATCAGTAGATGAATGAAGAAAAAGAAAATGAAGTACATATACACAATGGAATTCATTCATTCTTGAAGGAGGGCAAAATTACACCATTTGCAAGAAAATAGATGTAACTGGACATGGTGCCAAGCAAACTGAGACAGAAATGGACAAACATTTCATGCTTTCACAGAATTTGTGAAATTTATATTTAAATATACTATTTCTATCTTAACATATATATGAAATTAATGTAGAAGGGAGACTGTTGAGAGAGAAAAAAGTATTGGAAAAGGAGCAACTACAGATGGTCATGGGGTAGTAAATGTGAGCATAGTATGAACGTGTCATATAGATACTTAATATTCTTTACATTAAAGAAGGCTGTAGAGAGGCTTGTACAGAAAACACCCGATTTATGCCTTACCAACAAATGTCTTATTTTAGACATAATGAAAAGATGTATCTTGCTGGCAAGGGACAAACAAAAGAAAGTTGAGCTAGCCAGACAAAGAGACAGCTGGATTAAAGATACTTAGCAAACCTAGCATAAACTCAGGATAAAACAGTTGCTAGAGGAAAATGTCACTTTACTAAGAAGATAAAATTCTTTTGAACAAGCATGTATTTGACAGCAGTGATCAAAAATAAGTAAAGATGTTTTGAAAGTGTATTTTTGACAATAATATTGGATGGTTCAGCATTTTGTTTTAAATAATGGATTTAACAACTAGTAAAACATCTATGAGTGAAGAATTCATACTGTATTGTGATGCTAAGAGATCTAACAAACATGTAGTTCAGGTTTATATGGAAAGAGAAAGTTATTGAGGTATATTTCGTAAAATCTTGTACAATTACAAGGTATAATTATTTTACCTTTACTGCTTATGAAACTGCCACAAACAAGAGACTTATCACATCCATCACCTCATAGAGCCACCATAGCTGGTAGGTGGTTGGCAAAAACAGCTAAATCTACTTAGCAAATTCAAGTACAGTGCACAATATAATAATCCACAGTCATTACCCTAAGCATTATGTCACCAGCATATAGGGTTAACATGTTCACCCTTTGATAAATACTCTTTGTCTAGTCTATTTCCTTCCCTTTCCAGTCCCTAAAACCAGAATTCTGTCCTGTGCTTCTTCTGCAAGTCTAACTCTTTTGCTATCCACATAAAGGAGAAATTGTACTTTGAGGTGGGATTGCACAGAACTTGTCTTCCTCTGTCTTGCTTATTCCACCTAGGCTAGATCAACCAATGTTAGTAAAAATGTCAGAATTTCCCTCCAGTGTAAAGCTGAACTACTTTGTTACTTATGTGAATGTGGATGTTTCTATATCTCACATTTTTCTTCTGTCTTTTGACTTCAGCAATAAAGAATGGCTAAAAAATTCTTGTGTCCTAAGAAGATGTGAGTTAATCTGTTTGCCTCAGATAAGGCTACAGTTACAAGCTGAAGAAAAGATTTGCCTCTATTCTAATTAGGGGAACAACATGTTTACTAAAGTTACTCAAAGGCAGCTGTGTCATTGAACAAACTATGCTAAGGTGTGAATAACCCATGAAGACTGCATCCAGTAAGCTACCAGCTCAACTGCACATAGTCCCCCCACCAACTGATATTGCTTATACCTTTGTGAGGGGCTTCCAGAGTCCTGCAGCTTTCAAGAGCATCCTGAGCCTTGTAGATTTCCTTAGCTTCTTGAATTTTATGAGTCTGTTTCCAGGAAAGAATAAATTTGAAACTGATAGTCACAAAACAAATGATATTTCAAAGTAACTTCAAATTGTATTTCTCTGCTTATTATTGACATCAAGTAGCTTTTCATATAGCTATTATACATTTGTGTATCTTTTTTGAAAAATGGTTATGGAATCACTTTGCCCATTTTTAATTAGGTTGTTTTAGGGGGTTGCTTGTGGTGCTTGGGTAGAGGCCCTTGGTCCTGTAAAAGTTTGATACCCCAGTGTAGGGGGATGCTGGGGTGGTGGGGCTGGAGAGGGTGGGTGGGTGGGAGAGTGTCCTCATAGAGACAAAGCAGAAGAGGGAGAGGTTGGAGGTGTAGTGGGGGTTTGTGGAGGGGTAACTGGGAAGTGGGAGATCATTTGAGATGTAAGCAAACGGCATGATTAATAAAAACAAGAAAGAAAGTAAATCTTATTTATTTCTTTTTAACACTGATTTGTATATATAGTTTCATTGTATAATTTTGGGGAATGTTTGTTTATGTTTTTGTTTTTTAAAATAGAATTTTGACTATTCCATATTGCCTTCAAATCTATTACATAGTAGAGAATGGACTTGAATTTCTGATCTTTCTGCCTCCACCAGCCAAGTGCTGGAATTATTTACTTTTACCAATAAATCCTGATTGTGATGTACTAGGAGACAAACTCAAGGCTTCATGGATCCTTATATAGTTTGAATATTAATATCTTATTAATTATAAAACTGTACAACTTCTTCCATTCTGTGAGGTGTTCTCTTTTCATTCTTTCAATTGTCTTGTTGCAATGTTACACATTTACTTTGCCACAATCCTATTTTTATTGTTCTGTAGTTACTTACTATTTTGGTATTAAACTTAGAGATCATTATCTAAAACATAATTAATTTAATTTCACTATGTTTCTTCTAGAAATTCAGTGGAATCAAGTGTTTTTTTTTTTTAGAATTTAATTCATTTTTAATTTATTCTTATATGTGGTATAAAAAAAGTTCATAATTTCATTTTTATCAAGTATGTAACCAATTATTTGAACACCATTTACTGAGTCTATTATTTTCCTATTGGATATTTTATTATCTTTTAAAAAGTTAGTTGGCTTAGGTCTGCACTGGTGGCTCATAGATTGTGAATGTTGGTTGCTCTTGTAGAGGACCAGGGTTTGTGTTATAGCACCCATATAGTAGCTCATAGCCATCTACAATTCCAATTCCAGGAGATCTATTGCCCTTTTCTATTCTCCTCTGGCACTGCACACAGGTGGTTCACATATATGCTATCAAGTACATTGCAGTTGCATGAGGTAGCAGGTGAAATTTTACATGGAGATACTTTATGTGGAGTACAAAAAGTATACAGAATAATACTTTCTAGTGATCAAATTTTGTTGCAATTCACTAGATAGAAATGGCCACACTGTATCAAAAGCAATGACAGGTACTTGTCATTATCAGGTATGTAGTCTATATTTAAAATGGTTTCCATCTTAGTGTTTTTATGAGTTTCTTCAGTGCATAAACAAGTGGGTTTCTGATTCTTGTGTCACCTCTTGGGTTCTTTTCTTTCTGTTTATTGTTTTGTCCTGTTTCAATGTGTTTTTGTTTTATATTATAATATTTTATTAAAAGTTAAAAAGTAGATATGATTCTGGGAGTGGGTATGGTAGATCTATGAGCAGGTATGAAAGGGAGGAGTGGGGGGGTGGATATGATCAAAATACATTGGATTCATGTATGAAATGCTCAAGTGTTAATAAATAAAAAAGAAAGGAAGCATCAGGGGAAGGAGGGAAGGAAGGATTATTTGGGAAGAGAGGGGAAAATAAACCAGAAAGGAGATAAAAGTATTTCTTAGGGCTATTGTCTTACAGAGTTAAGTGAAGTCTAAGATTTTGTGATACATGGAATCATGGATGGGGGTGCTTAAGACAGGACAGTGTATTGAGAAGAAATTTTAGTTTTGTGAAAGTTTGGGAACTTGTTAATGGTGACTGATAATATGGGATGGCTTTTAACTCCGAGAAAGAGAGAGAGAGAGAGAGAGAGAGAGAGAGAGAGAGAGAGAGAGAGAGAGAGAGAGAGAGAGAGATGGCGAACACCACAGGGCTCAGCAGCGAAATTTTAACTAACAATAAAACATATTTTAAAGAAAAATTGCTTAAAGAAATCTACAAACTATGCTATTGCATCTCAAAACAGCTCAAACATTTTCCAGACAAGATCTTCAAAATGTCTTATGCTGTGTCTATGTGGTCTTTGTCTATGAAACTGACTTCTTCACATTCGAACCCAGCTTTATTTTTTTACATGAAGAAACATGATATTTTATCTTGTACTTTTGAAATATATTGGTTAAAATATAAGCAAAGCTCCTAATACAGAAGGGTAAGTAGTTTTAATGAGATACAACTTCATTTATTTCTCATGTACTAAAAAAATCTGTCTGGACTCCCAGAGTAGACATAGAGAGGTGTTACCCTCTAAGCTAGCTCACTGTACCTACTCTCAGCTAGCCCTCGCCATCCTGGTTAAGCCTCACTCACTTGTTTGTATCTTGTCTGCATTTTAATATTGAAAGGAACAAAAGAAAAAGGAAAGAATAAGTATCTCTTTTTTTAATGTATACAACTTGGAGGATGGAGCTACAATTTCCCCTCACCACCTAGAATCTTTCATGTGTTCTTATGGCAATGACTACACCTATATGAAAATACTATAGCACATTTTCAATGGAAAAGGTAAAAATGGAAGAAAATGAGTATCTTCTTCCAAAATGTGTTTGCATTTACTACAATTTCTTACTACTGTGTCCTCATCTCTGATCCTAGATTAGCAGGAAGCACATCCACTCTGGGAATTTTCCATTCTCTGTGGTGATTCCAAGGCTCTACTTTTAAACTTGAGTAACGCTTCTTTGGAAGTTATCACTCTGTGATCTTGAAAGTTTGGAACATGATTTATAAATACTTTTATTTCCAGCTGACAGGATAATATTTTCTAATGAAAAATTGAGTTAAGAGTATATATTTCATGCTATTTTATGATGAGATAACAAGATTCCACGCTCACTAATACAATGGTATCATATTGGGAATCCTGTTAGAAGTACAAAAATTTTCCCTTATCATCCTTCACCTAAATAAATTCACTGAATCTTAACTCTGATCAACACCTTTTACAGGTTTCACTGGACAGGAACTTTTATGACAATTTTATTATTCTTTATTAAATTGTACACTGCAGAGATGTCTTCACTGTGGGACATTCCAATGAAAGTATACTCTGTAGCAGTACTCAATTAATGCTACTCAATTCAATCCCAGTGGCAGCAGCATGTTCCTGCTACCTGCCCCAATGTTTGATATTCCAAAATGAGAGACGCACATACAGCCTTTATATTTGATATGTCTAAAAAAGCTCTATGGGTGGGCTAATTCCAAACCTCCATATGACAAATCCACATTCTAATACTTCTGAGTTATTATTTACTAAACCTATATTTCATCTTAGCTGCCCTAGACCCAGACATGCAGCCCTCTCGGGCTCGGTTCCCCTAGTTTTTACATGTCTACTATGCTTTCTCTCCCATGCCTCTCAAGAGTAGCATCTTGGTTCTCCCTCTTTTGCCTTTCCTCAGTCCCTTGTCCAGGAATCCTAAAAGTCCGTCCTCTGTCTCTCTGTCCAGCCATTGGCTTCCAACAGCTCTATTTACCAATCAAAACCAACTGGGGATAGGATTCCCTCAATGTGGATTCTCTTGTAATATTTGGGGCCACAGATTTATGTAATACAAACAACATTAGAACAAACGCACAACAATACTTTAGTATGTTTTGAATATGTATAAAGAATATTTAGTCCAATATACTTAAGATCTATAAAGGAACACACTGTGTGTGTGTCTGTGTCTGTGTTTTGTTATATTCCAGAACAGCACTGAGCCTCCAATGTAAAGATAACTGGGAAGCCATTCTTGGCATACATGGCTCAGTGTGGCAAAGACAATTTCCACTGAACATACTATTTTCTATTCACAACAAACAGGAGCAAGTATTGCTGCACTTATTACTTGATTCTAAGAAAGTCTCAGTTGCTGTTTTTCAAGTAAAATTTATTTCTGTTAAATGATGACTTAATAATTGACGAAGTTCCCTAACATTGAGTAAACCTTTAATTAATTTAGTTAAACCAATTGCTCGGCCCAGAACTTCAAGTACTATATTGAATAGATAGGGAGAGAGTGAACAGCCTTGACTTGCCACTGATTTTAGTGGGATTGCTTCAAGTTTTTCCCTACTTAGTTTGATGATAGCTATTGGTTTGTTGTACATTGCTTTTATTATGTTTAGGTATGGGCCTTGAATTCCTGATCTTTCCAATACTTTTAACATGAAGGTGTGCTGTATTTTGTCAAAGGATTTTTCAGCATATAATGAGATGATCATGTGGCTTTTTTCTTTTTCTTTAGGCTTATTTATGTAGAGGATTATGTTGCTGGATTTTGGGTGGGGGAGCACCATTGTATAGGCAAAGGGAAGGGGGGGAATAGGATGGAGGATTTATGGAAGAGAAACTTTGAAAGGGGACGACATTTGAAATGTAAATAAATAAAATAACCAATAAAAAATAATTAACCCAAGCTAGGCTCAAGTAGACATTGGCTGTTTACTCACATGAGTTTGCTTAATCATGTTCAATAAGGGAAAAGGAAAAGGTAATAAACATTCTGTGAGGGTGGCTGTCACCACAGCAAGCAGGCTTGTTCTATTCCTCTGATGAGAACTGAAATTCTATGAATAGAGCCAAAGAACCCAGATTGTTATTAATACATTTTAAAAATCCTAGTTTTGAGTCATTAAAATATGTATGTGAAGATCCATTCAGTTCTTTCAAGTAAGTTGACATCTTAGCCACTCATCTCTGCATGTCTGTGTTCAACAATACAGTAAGTCATTGAAAAGAAAATAGTATGATTTGTTAACTTGTTAATTTTGGGGCCCTTAGAATATATAGTTTTGTGGAGCAAACAGAAAAAAGGAAAAAAAGAATGAAGGAGGAGAGGAAGGAAAGAAGGAAGGAAAGAAGGAAGGAAGGAAGGAAGAAAGGAGCAAAGAAAGCTTTGTTCTATCCAAACTAATTATTGCAAAGTTTTCTATGTAAATGTCTTTATTTTTTAATATCACATTTAATAAAATCATTATTTATATCTAAAGAAGCATTTAATGTATTTAACAAAAGTATTTATAAACTAACTATATTTAAGAACTCATTTAGAAGACATTAGGCAGACTCACAGGATTAAGTTCAAAGACCAGACATGATGATGAACCATAAGGAGTTTCATGACTCTGTCTTCATATTCATAGCAACTAGAATGAACACAGCCACATCTATACCTTTCCTGACTTTACTAACTATTCAATTTTACTCATATTTTCTATGTCAATTATTCTGTCTTATCATTTACTGAAGTTTCAAAATATGCTTGGTTAAGTACATATTGTTCTATTAAATTCAACATATTTTAATTTTGCATTTTAATTTTTCCATACTTTATATTTAAGTCTAATTAGCCACATCACACATGGAATAGAACACAGCCTGTAGTATTTTTAATCTAATGTTATAAGTAAGTTTATAAAGAAATAGAAAGATTAAGGCACCATGGCTGAGAAGACAGCTCAGTGGGTAAAGGTAATATACTGAAGCCTGCTGACTGGACTCTACAGAAACTACATTTGAACCTAACTGTTCTTCCTCAGGATCTCTCACAGCATAAAAATGTCAGCCCTTCTTGCACCTATTTAGTCTCACACAATTGACAGTTAAGGTTTCTAATATGAAACTATAACTTAAATGGAATTCTAAGAAATTATTTCTGAGCATAATATACTTGATAATAGAGTAATTCAATTTTGTCAACTCTTGTCAACTAAACATTCTCTAACTATACATAGCTTTTGAATCATCTATGTTCTTTTCCTAATATAGCATGGCAATCTTTTATAAAATTATAAATATATAAATGAATCCTTGGTCAAGATATTCTAAATCCCAAATCCTCCTTCTGGGTGATATTTATTCTTCTTCTAACAGGTAAAGACTTCCAAGAATCTATACCTTCAGTGATACTATAGAAGGTCCACATCTATGCCTAGGACCTATGTACATGTACACATTGTGTGAATACATATGAACATGTATATATGTTTCTTATAAGTCTCAAAAATGGCACAGACCTTGTTTCTGGTCACGCCCAATACTCAGTTCCTTCAACTGATATGGGATGTTAAAATCATCCTCATAAAATTGACTATTGTTTAACATCGAAATAATAGAAAATGACTTCATTAAGAATAAAATACAATTCTTTTTATTATGTTCTTTTCATTTTTCTGTTTTCCAAGCAAAATATACACGTGGTTGGTAAATATATAGATAGATAAATTAATGATCAATAGGTAGATGGCAAGTAGAAGATAGCCAATAAATATATAATGATAGATTATTGTGTTGAAGTTACATAAATTATAGATAGATAGATAGATAGATAGATAGATAGATAGATAGATAGATAGATAGATGATAGATAGATAGATGATAGATAGATGATAGATAGATAGGTAAGAAGAAGGACCTCACAAGAAATAACATTTATTTGTTGGTATATTTCTGCTAAATTTAATAATGTCTTACAACTCCGCTCTGTGCTTTTTCCTATTTTCAAGGAAAGATATTTTCTGTGAGTTATGAGTACTGCCTATAAGATAAAAAATCCTCCTTTGCAATAAATATCTTCATTGAAAAATATTCACCTCTAAAATTAACCCAATAAGTTTGCAAAAGTAATGACCATAATATAATGACACTACTCTTTATTAAAATGTTCCTCCATTTGCTACAGAATCACAGTTTGTGGTTATGGAAAGGGGTAATTTGTTTAATAATATATTCACCCACTATACATAATATGATTTAATCAGTACATTATATACAAGCTCCAAATGTAAAGCATGTCAGATGATCAAATAAATTATTAACGGTTTACAGTCACTGAGCTGTTATCGAGAAAGGGGCAAGCTGAGACTAAGGACCCTTATAAATCTCTCTACTCTCAGCTGTGTCTAAACACCAACATTCAAAAACAGCCTTTCATGTCAAACCACTGAACAGCAGTTTTCTTTATAGTTAACAAGCTAAAGCTCTTTTCATGATTTAATATTGGTAAATTCATGTCATTTTTAAAATAAACATTCCTTCTTATTTCCTCCCCAAACCTCTCCTATTCAGTACTGAACACACCACGCATCCGTCAGTTCTTCCTGTAAAACACACTCATAATCTGACCATCTTCCTAACATGGCTGTATTGGTCCTAATCAGTACCATTGACTCTAGCTTTAGCATCCATCTTCTTTTCCATTCAGAAGCCAGGACAATGTTTATAAAATGAAAGCCAGTTCCTGGTTTTCTTTGCTAAAAGGTCTTTAAGAAAAGGTTTGAAGGTTTCTCACTCAAGAAATTAAAGCCCAAACTCTGAAATGGTCACATTCTGAAGCAGGTTGCTTAGCCTGTTCACATGCTGGGCTCAGGATCAGCCTACCTTCAGTTCATTCTTTGCCTCTCAGCCTGTCTCACAGAAACCCAGATTATACAACTCCAGACCCTCACTGTGAAATCTGTTTGGTTCTTTTCCTGCCGTATGCTTGCCAGAACATATATTTCTTTTGTCTTTTCCCCCTCTAATCTTGGCATCAGACTGCTCTTTGCTTTCTGATGTATTCCTTTTCTAGGTATGGCAGATGTGTGGGCGTGAGGAAAGGGGAGAGTTGTGCAGACATTTAACACTGCTTCTTATTAGTACTCAAAAATATTGGACTCTTTGGGCCAAGGGAGCTTTGGGTCCTCAATTTAAATGTAAACAAATGTTTAAAAGGTGAGGGGAAATAAATTCAGCATAGGTCCAAAACATCTTTATACTAATTTTGCTTAGACACTTACATTATTTTAGTTAAAGATGTGAAAATGGGTGAAACAAATCTGTTCCAGTTTCACCACTTCATAAATATACTTTCAAAAGAACCCCAAATAACTCTGAGGTATCATATTGAATAGTCATAGAACAAGAAATTGTATTCAGTATGAATGAGAAGTGGTTTGATATAATTAATTGATTCCTGCTTACAAACGACATACCAAATCTAAAAATAATTGGAAAAATCATATTTACATGTGGCAGGACAAGGTAAAAATAGAGCAAAGAAATTTTGACCTTTATAAGAGAGAGTTCTGGATGTAAGCAATAGTTTGCCATCTTCCATTTTTTAATCCTTTTAGTTACAAAAATATGGTTTAAATTTTCTTTATATATTTAAAATAAAAAGCACACATACTACATTTAAAAGTAGTTCTCTCTCTTACAGGGACATTTTTACTTTGTATTACACCATATTAAGACCCCAAACTTATTGGAATCTATCTCAGAGAAGTAGATTCTCCATTACAAAAAATGTATAATATGTACAACTGGGAAATATTTTAAGTATCTTTATTAAAGCCACTTATTATTAGTAGAGAGAACTTATCAAATTATAAATGAGGCGATGGATTTAATTTGGTTAAACATCCTAATTGAAGTGGAGGCTGCTCTTAGAGAGAAGAAAAGCTGGGTTATAACACTTCTGCCTTTGAAGAGGCTGTCTAGGTGTAATGAAAATCCCGAGAATGTCTGGGAAGTATGTGGTTGTGAAGATCTTATTGAATGTATTAAATACAAAACATAAAATGAAGAGGATCTAAGAAGTGTTGCTCTATCAGAACATTGTGTGGTACTCTACTGAATTGTGCAGAAAGTTATTAACCTAACACCTTTCACATTTGTACCACATCACTCAGTGTTTACAAATGTTGTATCAGATATATAACTTATGTTAACATATGAAACTATCCCATAATGTGTGAATTTAAGTCACACGGACATTGAGGAGTTCACTCACTAGTTTAGACTCAATGCTGTGCATCCAATAATTACAAAGTTCTATTTAACTTCAATGGACCGCTAAAATTTTACTTTAGCTATTTGTTTAACCTGATGATTCTTGGTCAAGGTACACAAGATTCAGGAGCCAGAGACAATGAAGTTTTCCTCCTAGACAGAGTTCTTCTCAATACTATCTGAAGTTGCAACTGTGTAGGGTTATTGGGATCTTGTGTCTGCTCCACCATAGGGCATGGCCATTTGGGGAGCCAGGACGCAGGAAGTTTATACTATACTTATCCCACGCTGTCCCTGGGTGGGGACATTGCTCTAGGGGTGCAGAAGTGCAATCTGAGGTGCGGGACAGCTGGAGCTGGCTTGGGGGGTCCCCAGGTCTGCAAGGAGGCCAGGGATGTTTTTGTTCTCAGGCTCTTAGGCACCCAGGCACCGCTGGAAACCACCGAAGAACTGAGAATGGAGTGAATGGGGGCCCATGGGCTGGATCTAGCTCAGGGCTGTGATGGGGGGAAGGCGAGCTCCAACTGATTCCACAAGGGGAGTCCCTGGCTTGACAGGCAGCAGTCTTGGGCATAGCTTGGTGGTGGTCATGGCTGGTAGCACAGAGAGGCCCTCTATGGGATATTAGATGGTGGCTCTAGAGACAAAGGCCTTCTCTATGACTCTCCATGGCAGATCCCGATGAAAAGCGGAAGTCCATGGTCTTAAGTTATTTATTGTTTTGATGGAACGTGGTGAGTAAAACCATACCCCACTTCTCAGGGTGGGCCTGAGATTAAATACCTTTTGCAGGGAGGAATGTCTGGGAAGGAAAGTTTATTGGCTAAGCCCTTCAGGCCTTTAGGTACCTCATTAAAATGAAGATCTGTCTTGAGCATACATGACCACAGGTCATGTCCTCTACATGTGGAGAGACTTGGGACATTGCCCTTACATGACTGATAGCCACAAATATATGAGGGGGGGCTGTGGCTAGTGACAGGGACCTTGTGCCCAGGAACAGGCAAAACTACTACTATCCCTTCAGGGTCTCTGGGGTTTTGAACCCAAGTTCAACCAGAAACAAAGCTATCTTTCACAGTCCCACACCACTCCATGAAGTTTCATGAAAAAGATCATCTCAGTTTACTTTACTGTTGGGATGAAGAAACAACAGATCTGTAACCTACCTTCCTGTGTTAAATGAGCTTTGTTGTCTGTTTAATAAATGCTACAGATACACACTAAGCAAAAGTTCAGAATGAGTTTTGTGTGTGTGTGTGTGCGCGTGTGTGTATACGTCTCTGTTTCTGTGTGTTTATCCCTCCACTGGGGATCAAGTCAATCTGCTGGAGGTGGTCATTTCAGGTTCTATTTCCCTACTGTTGGGTATTTCGGCTAATGTCATTCTCATTGGGTGCTGGGAGCCTCTCGCATCCCTGGTGTCTGGGCCTTTCTACTGGTTCCCAAAGTTCTCCTTCCCCCACAGCTTCTTATTTATACTCATTCTCCTGGCCATCTGCACTTCTCTTCTGTCTCTTCCTAAACCTGGTTCTACCTTCAATTTTCCCTCCCACTACTCTTTCCCACCCACATCCCTCCCTACCTCTGCCTTCCATGGTGGTTTTGTTGCCCCTTCTAAGTGGGTTTGAAGCATCCACACTTTGGCCTTTTTTCTTGTTAATCTTCATATAGTCTGTGAGATGTATTGTGGATATTCTGAGTTTTTAGGCTAATATGCACTTTTCAGTGAGTATATACCATGTATGTCCTTTTGGGTCTGGGTTACCTCACTCAGGATGATTTTGGCTAGTTCCATCAATTTACCTCCAAAGTTTGTGAAGTCATTGTTTTTAATAGCTGAGTAGTATTCCATTGTATAAATGTACCACATTTTGTGTATCTTTCTTCTGTTAAGGGACATCTGGGTTGTTTCCAGCTTCTGGCTATTAAAACTAAGGTCGTTGTGAATATAGTGGAGCATGTGTCCTTGTTATATTTTGGAGCATCTTTTGGGTGTTTGCCTAGGAGTGGTATAGCTGGGTCTTCAGGAAGAGCTACTTCCAATTTTCTGAGGAACTGTCATATTGATTTCCCATGTGGTTGTACAAACATGTAATCCCACCAGGAATGGAGGACTGTTCTTCTTTCTCTATATCCTTGCCAGCATCTGCTGTCACATGAGGTTTTAATCTTAGCCATTCTGATTGGTATAAGGGGAATCTCAGAGTCATTTTGATTTGCATTTCTGTGATGACTAAGGACATTGACCTCTTCTTTGGTGCTTCTTGGCCATTTGAGATTCCTCAGTTGAGAATTCTTTTTTAAGTTCTGTACCCCAATTTTTAATTGGGCTATTTGGTTTTCTTGAGTCTCACTTCTTGAGTTTGTTGTATATTTTGGATATTAGCCCTCTATCAGTTGTAGGGTTGTTAAAGATCTTTTACCAAACTGTAGGTTGCTGTTTTGTCCTATTGACAGTCTCCTTTGCCTTATAGAAGCTTTTTAGTTTCATGCAGTCCCATTTGTCAATGGTTGATCTTAGAACTTTAGCCATTGGTGTTCTGTCTAGGAAATTTTCCCCTGTGCCTATGTGTTCAAGGCTATTTTCCACATTCTCATCTTAATAGATTAAGTGTATATGGGTTTATGTGGAGGCCCTTCATCTACTTGGACTAAAGCTTCATACAAGGAGATAAAAATGGATCAATTTGCATTCTATATACAGACTGCCAATTAAACCAACACCATTTGTTGAACATGCTGTCTGTTTTTCCACTGAATGGTTTTGGCTTCTATGTTAAATATCAAGTGACTGTAGGTGAGTGGGTTTATATCTGGGTCTTCAATTCTATTCCATTGATCTGTCTGTCTCTGTACAAACATTATGCAGTTTTTATCAGTGTTGTTCTGTAGTACAGATTGAGGGCAGGGATGGTGATTCCCACAGGAGTTCTTTTATTTTTGAGAATAGTTTTTCTATCCTGGATTTTTTGTTATTCAAGGTGAATTTGAGGATTGCTCTTTTTATCTCTGTGAAGAATTAAGTTGGAATTTTGAGATGAGGATTGCATTGAATCTGTAGATTATTTTTGATAATATGTCCATTTTTACTGTTATTACTGCCAATCAATGAGCATGGAAGATCTTTCCATCTTCTGAGGACTTCTTTGATTTCTTTTCTCAGATACTTGAAGTTCTTTTTATATAGATCTTTCACTTGCTTCGTTAGAGTCACACCAAGATATTTTCTTTTATTTATGACTATTTTAAAGGTGTTGATTCCTTAATTTCTTTCTCAGACTCTTTATCCATTGTGTAGAGAAAGGCTACTGAGTTGTTTGAGTTAATTTTATATCTGGCCATTTTGCTGAAGTTGTTTTTCAGGTGTAGAAGTTCTCTTGTACAATTTTTAGAATTCCTTATGTATACTATTATTTCACTTGCAAATAGTGGTACATTGACTTCTCCCTTTCTGACTTGTATGCCTTTGATATCCTTTTATTTTCTAATTGCTCTAACTAGAACTTCGAATACTATGTTGAATAAATAGGGAGAGTGTGGGTAGACTTGATTTGTCCCTGATTTTAGTGGGATTGCTTCAAGTTGCTCTCCATTTAATTTGATGTTGATTGTTGGTTTGCTGTATATTGCTTTTATTATGTTTAGGGATGGGCTTTGAATTCTTGATCTTTTCAAGTCTTTTAACCTGAACGAGTGTTGTATTTTGTTGAAGGCTTTTTTACTTCTGAGATGATCATTCAGTTTTTGTCTTTGAATTTGTTTATATAACGTATTACATTGAAGTATTTCCTTATATTAAACTATCCTTGTATCCCTGGTGTGAAGCCTAATTGGTTGTGGTGAACAATCATATCAATGTGTTCTTGAATTTGATTTTTGAGAATTGTATTATTTCTCCATCGATATTCATAAGGGAAATTTGTCTGCAATTCTCTTTCTTTGCTGGGTCTTTTTGTGGCTTAGATATCAGCATAACCGTGGCTTCATTCAATAAATTAGTATTCCTTCTGTTTCTCTTTTTGGAATAGTTTGAGAAGTATTGGTATTAGGTCATCTTTGAAGGTCTGATATAATTCTGCACCAAAACCATCTTGCCCAGGACATTTTTGGTTGAGAGAATTTTAGTGACTTCTTCTATTTCCTTATATGTTATGGGACTGTTTGGATCATTTATTTGATCCTAATTTAACTTTGGTACCTAGTATCTGTCTAGAAAATAATCCATTTCAATTAGATTGTTCAGTCTTTTTGAGTATAGGCTTTTGTAGTAGGCTCTGATGATTTTTTTATTTCCTCAGTTTCTGTTGTTATGTCTCCCTTTTCACTTCTGATTTTGTTAATTTGGATACTCTACCTGTGACCTATAGTTAGTTTGGCTAAGGGTTTATCTTATTGATTGTCACAAAGAATCAGTTCTTAGTTTTATTGATTCTTTGTGTAGTTCTCTTTGTTTCTAATACGTTCATTTCAGCCCTGAGTTTGATTATTTCCTGCAGTCTACTCCTCTTGGTGATGTTTGCTTCTTTCTGTTCTAAAGCTTTCAGATGTGCTGTTAATTTGCTAGTGTTGGATCTCTCCAATTTCTTTGTGAAGGTACTCACTGCTATGAACTTTTTTTTCTTAGCACTGTTTTCATTGTGCCCCGTAAATTTTGATATGCTATGACTTCATTTTTTGTTAAATTCTAGTTTCTGTTTCCATGATCTGTCCATTGGTAAGAGTGGGGTGTTAAATTCTCCCACTGTTATTATGTGAGGATCAATGTATGTTTTGAGCTTTAGTAATGTATCTTTTATAAATGTGGCTACTCTTGCATGTGGGCCATAGATGTTCAGAACTGAGAGTTCATGTTGGTGGATTTTTCCTTTGATGCACATGAAGTGTGTTTCCCATCCCTTTTGATAACTTTTGGTTGAAAATCTATTTTATTGGATATTAGAATGGCTACTCCAGCTTGCTTGGGACCATTAGCTTGAAATTTTTTTTTTAGCCTTTTAGTATGAGGTAGTGTATTTCTTTGTCACTCATGTATGTTTCCTGTACGCAACAAAATGCTGTGCTCTGTTTACATATCCAGTCTGTTAACATATGCCTTTTTATTGAGGAATTGAGTCCATAAATGTTGAGAGATATTAAAGACCAATGACTGCTGGTTTGTGTTATTTTTGGTGTTAGTGGTGGTATTATGTTCATGTGGTTCTCTTCTTTAGAATTTGTTGTGAGATGATTAATTTCTTGGTGTTTTGTGGGTGTAGTTTCCCTCTTTGTGTTGGAGTTTTCCTTCTATTTTCTTCTGAATGACTGGATTAGTGGAAAGATATTGTTTAAATTTGGTTTTGCCATGGAATGTCTTGTTTTTTTCCATATATGGTGATTGAGAGTTTTGCTGAGTATAGTAGCCTGGGCTGGCATTTCTGTTCTTTTATGGTCTGTATGACAACTGTCCAAGATTTTCTGGCTTTTAGAGAATGTTTTCATGAAGCAGGCTCAGGTGAAAGGATCTTTGGATGTAGCAATTATGTGAAAGGATGTTTGATGAAGGAGTATAAATAATACTCCACAGACAGAGGGAGATGAGCATTGAGAATTGGTTTGATTTGTTCCACCTTGCTATTTTTTTCTAAAGATACACATGTATTGCTTCACCTTACATATTATTGTTCAGTTTAACTTGTGGTAACGTTGCCAAGGAGAGAATCTTAACCAAGAACTGCCTATGAGGTTTCAGCAGCAGCTTGGCTTTTCTCTTGCCTTGCCTCAGGCCAGATGGCAATAGTGATGGTTTCTTCAGGAATGAATTGCAGCTGCTTGTTTACTGCTTGCTGAAAGGATTGGACTGTAGGTGCTGGTTCATGCCTGGTGTCTGCTGGCCTGGAGGACTTGTCTGCAGCTGCTGAATCACATTTGGTGTTTGCTATGGTACTAAACTGTTGCCAAAGAAGATTGAGATCACCCCAAAGAACTATTGCTGAGCAGGTCCACTTCCACCATATCCGAATAACTTTTCTCTTCCTCTACTGCAACTCTGTTTTGGACTAGAGAAGTCATTGAACCCTTATTAAAAGTAGATTGCAAGAAATTTATGAATACAAACTGATTAGTGACTTTTGCATCATTGTTGAAAAGTATATTCTTTCTCTTTTCCTGATCCACCTACCTTAGTTGTAAAAGAAAAACTTGATTGAATCAAGATCCCAAAGGGTAATCTCAGTAGTTTGGATTCTTCATCTTCTAAGTTTCAGCTTACCTAAATCTATCTAGCCTATACAAATCCAGTTTTTTCTTCTGTTTTCTCTGTGTCTTTCCTCATCTCTTTACTCTTTCCTGGTTCTTGTTGCATGTAGCTTTTTGCTATCCTGCCTTAACTCCAGGAAAGGACTATGCTCCCAGCCTCCACCCAGAGAACATATGATCCACAGATGGAGAACACAGACACACACAGTTGTTCAATTTCGACTTGCCTTTTTGGCACAGTTGCTGGACACTACTTATCTCCTGCCCGCGGAGAAGCATGCCTTTATCAATATTGTTAGCTCCGCACCTCTCCACCTGCCCTCAACATTAGTTGCTCAGTTGTATCTAGTCCCAGCTAAACTCCCCTTACCACCTACCTGCCTGTAGGAGCAGCCTGTGGCCACTCCAACCAAGTTCTCATATGGCTGTTAACCTTTTCTCCCTAAGAAGAATGGCAAACTCTCTCTCTCTCTCTCTCTCTCTCTCTCTCTCTCTCTCTCTCTCTCTCCTCTGCTCTCCTCTCCTTGCATGTGTCTGCCTGCCTTTGGGGACCCAGAAGTTCCACCTATTCTTTTTTCCTAGCAATTGTCCCATGGATTCTTTACTGATAGATCAAGAACCAATTGGGGAACTGGACCTTAGCATCAGAACCATGTGTACCAGTTCTTACATTTCTCTTTTCTTACCTCACCTATACTATCTTTCTCTCTTCTTTCCAAGTTTTTGTTTCCTCTATTCTCACCATTTTTTCAATCTTTTCTCTCTCTCTACTTCTTAGTTTCTGCCTTTATTTCCTTCTCTTTTGTCTTCTGCTTTCTGTATTTCTAAAAAAAAAAGTCATTCCTTTTACTCTTGCCAATCTAACATTTTACTCCCATCCCAAACATAAGTAGAGCATCTATCAATCAAAGCATAATCAGCATAAGAATAAAAATCATTTATCTTCCACAGAGTTTTCTCAAGAAACTTGACCAAAATTCAATGTTAATGGTTTAGAGTTTTAAATATGTGCTTTAATGTGAGTAATTTTGTACCATCTGCTTCTTTTGAAAAGCATGCCAATTTAATAAAACTCTGAAATGAATAGATATTGAACCTCTATCTGACAGTTAAGATGTAGAAGAATCATAAAACTTGTTCTAGACTGTTTCTATCACTTTCTACCTTTCTATAGATTTTATTATACTTCAAAGTATATGCAGAGATGACTTTCTCCTTCTCACTAAAAATGAAATCTTTTTATGACTGAGCATAACTATAGAATTGTGGCAGAATATCCAGATACCATTTTTATTATTAATTCATTTTAAAGCAGCATTTCACTGAAAAATATTTAGAGATATTTTTCAAAAAAGATTAGAATTAATGTTGAGCTTTAAAGAGAAGTAAAATCTAGGTAAAGTGTCATTATAATGCCAAAAGGATACCTCTTAAGCAAGATCTAGACATTAATTTCCATCCAAGTTTTAACCAGAATTCCTCTCAGTTTTGCCATTTAGGAGTACTGACTATGATGGCTTGTTTATCATGAAATAATGTGCTTCAAATTTAAACTGGCTTGTATAATTTATGTTCATCAAAGTTTTCATTGCAAACTAAAACAAAAAATTTTTAAGGTGGCTTGAATTTACCACAATTGTAGTTATTCCAAATAGTTCATATAATGAAAGACTAATTTTATTGAAACACCAATTTTTGACCCTTTGAGACTTGTAGCCTTTTTGTGGACACACATTCATAAATATTTAATATAGAGAAAGAGTGAAAAGAAAGCAAGTTAGGACCTTTAATAAGCAGCCAGGATGCTTTTTCCCTTTGTCTTACACCACAAGCCTGGGCCATTGTGGAGTATAAATCTCCATGAGAAATGATATTGATGACTATTGATGATTCTAAATGTAGTCACAATTTATGCCAAGAAAATTTGTTTTTAGATTTATCTAGATGCTGAGACAAATGAGAATACACAGTGTTTTGATTGTAAGTACAGCCATAAATCTTAAGATAGACAAGTCATAAAAGTACCAATCAAGAGAAATCATTACTGAGTAGGTTCTTTCTTCCCAAATGAATTATTCTGGTGTAGTATTTAACAATTTTAACACCTGGGATGGCTCTTCCTGGTTAATAACTTTACTATATCTTGAATGTACTATAATCCAGTAATGGAGGGCATACCTGTAATCCAGATATTGGATCTTGACATGAACATCTTGACGCATACTGGCCAAGAAAAGCTTAGATGCAGGCAAGGTAGTATACCCCTTAATCCCAGGAGACCGAGGCAAACAGATATCTGAGTTCAAGGTCAGCCTAGGACAAAGTAAGATCCAGAGCCAGGCGCAGTGTTACATACCTTAAATCTGGTCCATGTCTCTGCTGGAGACCTACATAAGGCTATCAGAAGAAGGAAGACTCACTCTTCTTTGTTGGCTTACACTTACTTGCCAGCACATCTAGTGGAACCTACTTCATCGGGATTCCAGCTTATACAGAAGACCGAATGAAACAACTAGTCTTCTGAGACTGAGGAATTAAGAGATTTTTAGACTTCTCATTCATAGCTACCCATTGTTGCATTAGTTGGACTTCAGACTATAAGTCATTAAAATAAATTCCCTTAATATATAGAGACATTTCATAAATCTGTGACTCTAGATAACACTGACCAATATAAAACCTTTCCTTGCTTTAATACCCTATATTTAAAGTGAAAAATTGATCACTATTTTATCTTGAAAATTAAGAATCTAAAAATGTAGATTTTTCTTATAATTAATATTTTCTCCACTTAAACACGTGACATACTGTAAGTGTAAAGTAAAATCTGTATATATATATATATATATATATATATATATATATATATATATATCCATATCCTGATTGGTCTTTTCAACTCTCTGTACTTATGACAAACAATAAATAAATTCCTCAGAAATATGCAGAATTAATGTCAGTTTCACACAGATTTCTAAAGAGTGAATTGGAGCATTGTTTCCCTTAATATTTTAGACTATAGAAAGGCGTCTCTGATGGTTAGGTTCCTATAACTGAATGCTATCTTGACATACAATGATATCAGAGGTTTATCTGATGTATCTGATAATGAGCATATTCTATTGGCTTAACAATAAAACTACCTTAAGAGAGAAAGCACAAAGGGAAAACATGTACAGTTTACCACTCACTGGTAGGAAAATCTCACCACTACATAACCTGTAAAATAATACCAAAGTCAATATTTAAAATACAGCTTGCCTTGTATCACTGTAAAAAGAAAAAGATACATTGATATTGTTAAAATAGTTCTCAAAGACAAAAATAATGCTTTGGATGTGATTTCTTTTAGTTTTCATCAACATCAATGCCAAACAGAGTTTGGAACATAATTGTTACCATTCCAATGGAAAGATCTACAGTCTTTAACAAGTTACACTGGGTGATAATAAAATTATAAGGCACAGTAGTCATTTTAAATTGTTTTGTTTAAATTAAGAAACCTATTTTTCTGTTTTAAGGATATGACAGTTTCATAGAAGCATATGGCGTGTTTTGTTTAAATCCACTATGCACTTCCCTCAAATTCCCACACTCTCCTTGACTTTAGTTTTCTTTTCCAACATGTGCTTACATCATCATCATCATTATTATTATTATTATTATTATTATTATTATTATTATTATTATGTTTCTTGCCAACTGAGTATACTTGGCTCTGCCTGAATGTTCATGGGCTTATAGTCATCTCCTGGAGGATGAGAAGATTCTCAGGGCCTGTATTCCTGAAGAAAGCCAATTTTTTCTTTCCCAAGCAGCTATCAATCACCAAGTCCAAGGGGATGGTTGTGTTCATATTGTATAGGTATTATGCATGCACCCACATCTGCTTTAAGTTGAAATGTATAAGACCTCTGTCATGTGTCAAAAGACTGTTTTACTGTAGACATCTAGCATTTTTGGCTCTTGCATTTTGTTTTTTGTTTTTGTTTTGTTTTTTGTTTTACTTTTGTTTTATTCTGTTTTGTTTTTTTGTTCCCTTTACAGTGGTGGTAGGCATGTTATATAGAAATATAGTTTTAAAATTCAGTGAAAGTAACCCACCTCCTGGTCTGTACTACCACAATTACTCATCCCTTTCCTCCTCCTCCTGTCTCCAAAAGGATGTCCCCAATCTCCACCCTTACCTCCCCATCCCCACCAACTCTCCCCTTTCCCTGGGGCCTCAAGTCTCCTGAGAGTTAGGCATGTCTTCTCTTACTGAGGTCAAACCAGTTGGTCCTCTGCTATAAATGTGCTGGGGACCTCGGACCAGCCCATGTATGCTGCCTGGTTATGTTGCTTTATTAACATGGCTTTATTTTTCAAATTAACCAGTACTTACCTTCAGTCTGCAAGAAAATGTATGTTAAAGCCATATTACTTCCTGCAAAACTTTTAAGCAATTTCATGCGATACCTAGCTGAAGATACACCACACACACACACACACACACACACACACACACACACACACACACACACACTTTAAGATGGCTAAATCAATGCTGTCAGTTCCAATGGTTTTACAAAGATCTCAACTAACAACAATGTCTTGGCCATTCCATGTTTACTATTTTCCTCATTCTCAAATTTAAGTTTATGTCTCAAATACTTACCAGTTATTTTCTTGCTTAAGAGGCCTTACTGATTACTTTTGTTGAGGACAGATATCTGGGAACAGAATGCAGGAGTCATCCCAAAAAGTGAATAATTAAAACATATTTTATCAAGAAAATGTTATCATTAACTGTTGAGGGCTTAGATTTTAATTAGTGAGATATATGTTTTTCATATTTAGTCTTACTCAGGAAAATAAAGAAGTTTGTAGTGTTTTTATTTTATATATATATATATATATATATGTGTGTGTGTGTGTGTGTGTGCGCGCGCGTGCGCGTGTGCGTGTGCGCGTGCGCATGTGCATGTGCGTGTGCATGTGTGTGTGTGTGTTTATGGAGAAAATTGCCAAAAAATAATCCCAATAACAACTAAGAATCAAAATTAATGCTTTCCACTGGTTAATTAAATTGCAAAATGCCATTATTACCTTTCCTCCTTATCACTATTTACTAATTCTAATCAACCAAAAGGTAGAGAGATTATACAAATTAAACTGGAATAGGGCTATTGGTGTTAATACTGTTGAGAATGACGACACACCTGTGAGCACAGGTAAGACCACTGCTTCTGCTCAAATTCCTGGACCAAGAAGGACCTGCTTAGAGCTGTCTGGACACAGGAACCAAAGAACAGACAGAGGCAGGAACTTTCTGGTTTACATCTGCACCCCAGAGCTGACATTGTGCTACAGTTCTCCATAACCAAATTCCTCCCACAGAGAACTGGTCTCACAGGAGTACTGACACACAGGCTTGTAGAAGGAAAAAGGTACAGTCAGAGAGAGAGCAAGACCAGCTAACACCAGAGATAACCAGATGGCTGGAGGCAAAGGCAAGAACATAAGCAACAGAAACAAAGGCTACTTGGAGTCATCAGAACCTAGTTCTCCCACCACAGTGAGCCCTGGATACCCCCAACTCTCCAGAAAAGCAAGATTCTGATATAAAAATCACATCTCATGATGATAATAGAGGACTTTAAGAAGAATATAAACAACTCCCCTAAGGAAATAAAGGAGATCACAAGTAAACAGGTATAAGCCTTTAAAGAGGAAACACAAACATTCCTTAAAGAATTACAGGAAAACAGGTGAAGGAATTGAACAAAACCATTCAGGATCTAAAGATGAAACTAGAAACAATAAAAAAAATCAAAAAGGAGACAACCCTGGAGATAGAAAACCTAGGAAAGAGATCAGGAGTCATAGCTGCAAGCATCGCAAACAAGAAACATGAGATAGAAGAGAGATTCTCAGATGCAGAAGATACCATAGGAAACATTGACAAAGCAGTCAAAGAAAATGCAAAATTCAAAAGGCTCCAAACCCAAAACTTCCAGGAAATCCAGGACACAATAAGAAGAACAAACCTAAGGATAATAGATATAGAAGAGAGCAAAGATTCCCAACTTAAAGTGTCACTAAATATCTTCAATAAAAGTATAGAAGAAAACTTCCTTAACCTAAAAAAAGAGATGCCCATAAACATACATGAAACCTACAGAACTCCAAATAGATTGGACCAGAAAAGAAATTCCACTCGTCACATAATAGTCAAAACACCAAATGCACTAAACAAAGAAAGAATATTAAAAGCAGTAAGGGAAAAAGGTCAAATAACATATAAAGGCAGACCTATCAAAATTACACCAGAATTCTCACCAGAGACTATGAAAGCTAGAAGATGCTGGACAGATGTCATACAGACCCTAAGAGAAAGCAAATGCCAGACCAGGCTACTGTACCCTGCAAAACTCTGAATTACCATAGAGGGAGAAAAATAGATATTCCATGACAAATCTGAATTTACACAATAGCTTTCCACAAATCCAGCTTTACAAAGGATAACAGATGGAAAACTCCCAAAAAAGGAGGGAAACTATACCCTAGAAAAAGCAAGAAAGTAATCTTCTTTCAACAAACTCAAAAGAAGTTAGCTAGACAAACATAAAAATAACACCAAACAAAACAGGAAGCAACAATTTTTCTGCATACAGGAAGCATACCTCAGTGTCAAGGACAGACACTACCTAAGAGTAAAAGGCTGGAAAAATTTTCCAAGCCAATGGTTCTAAGAAATAAGCTGTAATGACCATTCTAATATCAAATAAAATTGGCTTTCAACCGAAAGTTATCAAAAAGGATAAGGAAGGACACTTTATATTCATCAAAGGAAAAATCTACCAAGAAGAACTCTCAATTCAGAACATCTATGCTGCAAATGCAAAGGGAACCGCATTCATAAAAGAAACTTCACTAAAGCTCAAAGCACACATTGCACCTCACACAATAATAGAGGGAGACTTTTACACCCCACTCTCATCAATGAACTTATCATGGAAACACAACCTAAACAGAGACACATTGAAACTAACAGAAGTTATGGACCAAATGTATTTAATAGATATTAGAACATTTTAACCTAAAACAAAAGAATATACCTTCTACTCAGCACCTCATGGTATCTTCTTCAAAACTGACCATATAATCGGTCAAAAACAGGCCTCAACAGCTATAAGATGATTGAAATAATCTCATGCCTCCTATCACATTACCACAAACTAAGACTGATCTTCAATAGCAACAAAAACAACAGAAAACCTACATAAACATGGAAGCTGAACAATGCTCTACTCAGTGATAGCTTGATCAAGAAAAAATAAAGAAATTAAAACCTTTTTAGAATTTAACGAAAATGAAGGCACAACATACCCAAACTTATGGGACACAATGAAAACATGCCAAGTGGAAATCTGATAACTCTGAGTGCCTCCAAAAAGTAACTAGAGAAAGCGTATACTAGCAACTTAATAGCAGGAAATAATCAAACTTAGGGCTGAAATCACATAAGTAGAAACAAAAAGAACTATGCAAAGAATCAATGAAACCAGGAGCTGGTTCTTTGAGAAAATCAACAAGATAGATAAATCCTTGGCCAGACTAACCAGAGGGCACAGAGACATTATTCCAATTAACAAAATAAGAAATTAAACGGCAGACAAAACAACAGAAAATGAGGAAATTAAAAAAAATCATCAGAAACTACTACAAAAGTCTATATTCAACAAAACTGGAAAATCTGGATGAAATGGACAATTTTCTAGATGGACACCACCAGGTACCAAAGTTAAATCAGAATCAGATAAACCATTTAAATAGTCCCATACTCCCTAAAGAAATAGAAGCAGTCATTAAAAGTCTCTCAACTAAATAATCCCCAGGACCAGATTGGTTTAGTACAGAATTCTATCATACCTTCAAAGAAGACCTAATACCAATACTCTTCAAACTATTCCACAAAATAGAAACTGAAAGAATACTATTCATTCAATCTATGAAGTCACATTTACGCTGATACCAAAACCACACAAAGACCCAACATTGAAAGAGAACTTCAGACCAATTTCCCTTATGAATATTGATGCAAAAATACTCAATATAATTCTTGCAAACCGAATCCAAGAACACATCAATCATTAACTACAATCAAGTAGGCTTCATCTCAGGTATGCAGAGATGATTCAATATACAAAAATCCATCAAAGTAATCCACTGTATAAATAAACACACATACAAAAAAAGACATGATCATTTCCTTAGTTTCTGAAAAAGCATTTTCAAAATTCAACACCACTTCATGATAAAAGTCATGGAAAGATCAGGAATTCAAGATCCATACCCAAACATAGTAAAAGCAATATACAGCAAACCAGTAGCCAACATCAAACTAAATGGAAAGAAACTTGAAGCAATCCCACTAAAATCAGGGACTAGACAAGGCTGCCCACTCTCTACCTTTATATTCAACATAGTACTTGAAGTTCTAGGTAGAGCAATTCAACAACAAAAGGAGGTGAAGTGGATACAAATTGGAAAAGAAGAAATCAAAATATCACTATTTGCCCACGATAAGATAGTATACTTTAATGGCCCCAAAAATTCCACCAGACAACTCCAACAGCTGATGAATAACTTCAGCAATGTGGCCTGATATAAAATAAACTCAAAGAAATTAGTAACCTTCCTATACTCAAAGGAAGGACAAACAGGCTAAGAAATAAATTAGGGAAATGACACCCTTCATAGTAGTCACGAACAATATAAAATATCTTGGTGTGACTCTAAGCAAGTAAGTGAAAGATTTGTCTGACAAGAACTTCAAGTCTCTGAAGAAAGAAATCAAAGAAAATCTCAGAAGATGGAAAGGTCTCCCATGTTGGTGGATTGGCAGGATTAGTATAGTAAAAATAGCCATCTTGACAAAAGCAATCTACAGATTCAATGCAATCCCCATCAAAATTCCAACTCAATTCTAGAGTTAGAGCAATTCTCAAATTCACTTGGAATAACAAAAAACTCAAGGTAGCAAAAACTATTCTCAACAATAAAAGAACTTCTAGGGGAATCACCATCTCTGACCTCAAACTGTACTACAGAGCAATAGTGATAAAAGCTGCATGGTATTGTTACAGTGACAGGCAGGTAGATCATGGGAATAGAATTGAAGACCCAGAAATGAACCCATACACGTATGGTCACTTGATCTTTGACAAAGAAGCTAAAACCATCCAGTGGAAAAAAGACAGCATTTTCAACAAAAGGTGCTGGTTCAAGTGAAGGTCAACATGTAGAAGAATGCAAATTGATCCATTCTTATCCCTGTACAAAGCTCAAATCCATGTTGATCAAGGACCTTTCCATAAAACCAGATACACTGAATCTAACAGAGGAAAAAGTGGGGAATAGCCTTGATCAAATGGGCTCAGGGTAAATTTTCCTGAACAGAACATGAATGCCTTATGCTCTAAGATCAAGAATCAATAAATGGGACCTCATAAGTTTGCAAAACTTCTTAAGACAAAGACACACTCAATAGGACAAAATTGTAACCAACATATTGGGAAAAGATTTTTACCAAATCTACATCTGATAGAGGGCTAATATTCAATGTATACAAAGAACTCAAGAAGGTAGACTCCAGAGAACCAAATAACCCTATTTAAAAAATGGGGAACAGAGCTAAACAGAGAATTCTCAACTGAGGAAACTTGAAGGGCTGAGAAGCACCTAAAGAAATGTTCAACATCCTTAGTCAGCATTGAAATGAAAATCAAAACCACCCTGAAATTCTATCTCACACCAGTCAGAATGGGTAAGGTCAAAAACTCAGGTGACAGTAGATGCTGGCAAGAATATGGAGAAAGAGGTACACTCTTCCATTGCTGGTGGGATTGCAAGCTGGGACAGCCACTCTGGAAATCAGTCTGGTGGTTCCTCAGAAAACTGGACATAGTACCACCTGAGGACCCAGGTATAAGACTCCTGGGCATACACTCAGAAGATGCTCCAGCAGGTAATAAGGACACATGCTCCACTATGTTTGTATCAGCCATATTTATAATAGCCAGTAGCTGGAGAGGTATATACTGACTTCTTCACCATATTCCTAGTAGTCAATTAAGGTAAATGAATTTCATGTGTTTATTCTTATTGATATATCTTCAATAAAACCTTTCATCAATGTGTCTGTTTCTTAAATTTTGAAGTGATTTTCCCCTGTGGAGTTGTGAGAGTTCATTATATTTCACTGACTTGAGCTTTAATTATTTGAAATTTTCACCTCAAAATATGCAGAACATATCTGAAACTCCTTTACAAGCCTTTTTAAGGAAAAAATGTTACTCTTGATAATGTAGCATGTATTTCTCTCATGTACCATGTTCTTATAATGAAAAAGTACACATTCCATTTGCAATAATATAAATGAAGCTGGGGTACATTATGACAAATAAAATAAGCATTTTAGAGAGAGAAAAACCTTGCATGGCCTCACTTATGTGTGGAATATAAAAAGGATGCATTTAAAGAATCAGAACCTAGACCCCATAGTCATTAGTAGTTTGGCTGGATGTGAGGAACAGTTTGATTTCAGTTCTCTAAGATAAATAACCTCTGGAGACCACAGTGTAGAAAATGTACATAAGTACCATATGTTATTAATGCACTGTCTGTTTGAGTAAGAAAATAGATCCTAAATAACTCACCATATGATAACAAGATGAGAAGAAGAATATGCTAATTTGGTTAATTTAATGACCTCAGACTTTTCACAAGTATCAAAGCATAACGTTTTACAATAAGTCTTTTTGCTTGTCATTTTTGATTAATAAAACTGAAGAAAATCATTGAAAAATAAAATATTTGTAAATAAATAGAAAACAAAATTCTTTCATAAGCCATTGGAACATTAGATGCTTTCTGTATCTTTTCCTTTATATACAGCTCATTTCTGCACAGTATAGCTAGTTTGAGATTGCTATCTGATCTCTCCTTTTACTTAGTCTGTGGACACTAAGTTATTCCATCAATCATTGTTAAAAACATACTTTTTTCCACACTGAATTGTTGATACTTTAAAAGAATGTGAAGTGATCATTAGTGATCATTAAATATCCCCAAAATAGATACAGAAAATGCTTCTAAAAATATACTCAAAGAAAGGATCTCTCACAATGAAACAAGAGTCAGAAAATCAACTAAAGAAGACCCAAGAACATATAAATTAAAAGCTATTTGCAAAATATATTCTTTAAAATTAAAAACTAGTTGCACATGAAAATATTTTCAATGTAGTCATAGAATTCCTTCTTCTTGTTCTTAATGTCCTGCCAAGTATGGAAGCAAGAATCCAGCCTTACATGCCTGGGATAATTCTCCATTGCTAAGCTATATTCCCAGTGCTTGTGGGGAGGTTCTTTATGTTTTTGCTTCCTTTTCCATTTTAATAATGTAGTGTCTAGATCTGTGTGTGTGTTCTGTATGTGATATATGCATATATGTTGTGGATTTGGTTTAATGCTTGGATTATGTTAATTGGGTTCCCAAAATCACACAAGAATCCTTCATGAAAGACACTGAGGATCACTGCCTCCAGTTGGTTCTTATTGGTAAGGTTTCCAGTGGCCAGTGCCTGGGCAGGGAGACAGAGGCAAGATGTTAGGTTTCTCCAGCAAGGGGACTTAGAGAATCACCATGACAGAAAGGAATAAGATCTAGGCTTGAGAGCTGTAGAAGAGAGAGATAATAATCATGTAAGAGCCAGGGAAGAGAGGCTCCAGGGACCACCCCCACCCAATTTGGGTTTAGGGTAACAAAGATGGAATATATATTTTAGTAATATCTCAGGAGGAGTATTAGAGGAGAGGTGTTAGCAACGTGGATGTTTGTGAGTGGCCTAACCATTGAGCTGTTTAAGGCATATTTAAATATAAGGCTACATGTGTGTCTCTTTCATTCAGGAATCCAGAACTTTGGGGCAGTTAGCAAGGAAATTGCACCACCACTGGTCATTTAGAGTGGATTACTCACCCACAGCCACAGATGGCATCCAATCTGCAGGTTGCAAGTCACTATTAAAAATTAATTGGAGATTCTTGAACGGAAAACATGCACTGTGATGTGAAATTAGGAGTTGAGGAGAGTTAGTTTCTTAGCAGAGCTGCAGGTTTTGCCTGAGCCATGTGGTTCCTCCCCAAACTGCATGGGTTTTGGAATAGGACAAAAACATGCTAATTGGTGTGTACAATTCTGGAGTTCATGGTGCAAGCAGGGACACAGCTAAGTCACCCAAGGTGACTCTGACCAAGCTGAATGGCAGGGATTTAACCTGGTTCCTTCTCAAAGGCTTCTAATCTGCCTTGGAGAGTATGATCTCAGAGTTGCTGGGAGCCCCTGCTGTGCAAAGAGACAGGCTGCTTAGAAGGCAGAGAGAGGCTGATAATAGAGGCTGCTTGCCTCCTAAAATCAGATAAACAAAGGACAGAGATGAATGA
The DNA here is from genome assembly GCA_028551405.1 of Uromys caudimaculatus. Classification (NCBI taxonomy): domain Eukaryota; kingdom Metazoa; phylum Chordata; class Mammalia; order Rodentia; family Muridae; genus Uromys; species Uromys caudimaculatus. The sequence continues at coordinate 96,417,017 of CM052706.1, read as the reverse complement.
AAATTGATGTAATTGTGTTTAAGGACAGAAAGGAGAAAAAGCTTTCAAGGAAATTTGAAAAGGTCTAAGCCATGGCAGGCAGCTAGGTTCTTTGAATGTGTGCTCCATGGGAATTCTGGGATTGCTTAGCCTGGTATGACAAATTAATAACCTAGAAATAGGCTCATACAAAAATATAGAAGGGAATTTAATTGAAGTTAAATACATAGGAAAGGATGTTACTTCAAGTTATATGAGGAGAAAGGGGGTATATGTACCCACAGAGATATTAATCTACATGGAAGGTAAAATTTAAATATGCATAGATAAATAAACAAATTTAGGCCTTGATCTCACTATTAAAAATTAATCATGTAAGAACAAGGCAGGGGATAGTGAACCAGCACTGCCTCAACGGATAATAATTGTGTAGATTGCTTTAATTGCTTTAAATTATTTTAATTATCAAAATATATGTGGTTATAAGTTTGGTGGTTATGGTTTTAAAAATCCTCTGTGAGAGAGGTCACAATAGTGCACACCTGAAGAGGAAGGAGGCTGCTAAACTGAATCAATCTATAGTTTTGATGATTTTGGGTTGCTGAACCTAGGACATGCTATTTAGGGAGAGAGGCTCTGTATTCATGTGAATAGGAAAGAAGAAAAGGCGTTGGGACCCTTCCAGAGTAATATGGATCAGATATGACAGGAGAAGTTCCCCTTGAAGCTCTTGGCTACAAAAAAAGTAAATTTTGTGAAAATCAAACAGGACAGGGGCTGATTCCTCTACATGGGAACAGCCCTGCAATGGATTCAGACATAAAAATATCTCTAGCCAAAACTTAAGCTAAAATTAGACAATAAAGCTTGTTGATTATGGAATCCTTAAGATTCATCATGCCATCCTTCACATGGCATGAATGAAGATATATTACAATTGGTTCTTTGTAGAACTGTGAACGGCGGCCTGGCTTCTTGTGGAGCACAGGCTTGAAATCCTGGTGACCCTGAAGGGATGGAAGGTATTTTGCCACGCTCCTGGACACCAGGTTCCTGGCATGAGGCCACAGCTCTCCATAGGCTTGTGGCCATCAGTCAAGTAAGGGCAATGCCCCAAGCCCCTCCACAGGTAGAGGACATGACCATAGGTCATATGGCCTCAAGACAGATCTCCATTTTAATGAGGTACCTAAAGGTCTATAGGCTTAGCCAATAAACTCCCCAGGCACTCCTCCCTGCCAAAGGCATTTAACCTCAGTCCTGCACCTGAGAAGTGTGGTATGGTTTTATTCATCTACTCTTTGCCATGACAATAAATGTCTTAAAACCATGGACTGTCTCTTTTCATCAGGATCACGCCATGGGGAGCAATGGAGAAGATTTTTGCCTGAAGAGCTGGCCACCTAATCTCCCGTGGAAGGACTCTCATAGCTCCCAGCCAAGACCACCAAGCCAGCCAAGGACTCGATCCCAGCAGGACCCAGCCAGAGTTCTCCCCCCTCTTCTCTCCTCCTTTTCCCTTGGCCCGGGTCAGATATAGCAACACATGGTCTCCCACTACATTCTCAGCTCTTCCAAGGCATCCAGCAATGCCTGGGTATCCAAGAGCCTGAGAACCAGATGGCCCCAACCTCTGCACAAGCCTGGTGACTCCTCCCAAGCCAGCTCTCCCTGTCCCAGGGACCTCAGACTGTACTCCCCAAGTCCCAAATCAGTGTCCCACAACTTCACATAGCCAGATATCTGCCTGGTGCTGGTATGGGGTAAGCACAGTCAAACTTCCTGAGTCCTGCCTCTCAGAGGCCCCAGCCCTGTGGTGAAGAGGATGTGTGACAGTCCGTTAACCGTACAGTTATTAATCAAATTAACTCATAAAGGAAAGGTGTCTTTCACTTGCTCAAACAAGGAGCAAAAACTAATTCTTAACTGATCTGTACACCTTGCACAATCCATACAATTTGTACTAAGATTTTGGTTGTAAGATTCATTTATTACACAGTGTACAGTTTTGCCACGATTCATCCTTGGAGATGCTGCAATGACCTGCTGTTCCAGCTCCCTGCCTCTTGATGCTGTTTCCAAAGACTTGCTTCCAGAGTAGTTTCAGGAATAGCTGGTGATTAATGGTGGTATCTTTAAATCCAACCTTTCAGATTGAGTCAGTCAGAACTTCAAGTACTGAGCCTTCTAAGCCTATAGTGACTGGATAACAGATGCTAAAGCTAGCTTTCTTAAGTCTAACCCATGTTTCCAATTTTCCTATCCCTCCCCACCTATTTAAAATAATTCATCACCCCAATTCAGTAGAAAGAAGCTATGGAGAGTTGTCATCCCAATTCCTTGGGTTTGGGTGTCTGGCTATGTTTATTTTACAAATTATAAATATGTTGTCCTTTCAAGTGGTAATTTGAAAATGGTTATAATTTTGATCAGGAAGGAAACTAAAAAGAGAGCTTAAAGTTTGGGATTTCTGTCTTTCCTTTACTCTTCTCTATCCTTTCTTTCCTAGGAAAAAGAAAAGAGGTTTAAGGGGAAAAGGAGGATAGAGTATATTATAAGAAATTAGATATACAGCATGGATTACTAAATTTTATAGTCTCTTACATTGGTACAGAATTTTTATATTGATATACATTTAAGGTTTTCACTGATATAAAATTTTATGTTGATACAAAATTTAAATTTAATATTGTTACTCTTAGATATACATTGTATCCATGCAACTCATTTAGGAATACAAGATTTAGACCCAGTCCTTCTAATAGCTTCTATTTCAAACTGTTTAGGATGATTAAATAATGCAAGTTAAGGGCCACATAGTAAACTCATAGTTATATTAGATTCTGATTTAATTATAATTATGTGATTATAATAAGGTGATTTCAAAAATATTCAAATAGGGGGACATAGGGACTGAGGAAAAGCCAGGGGCAGGAATCTTCCAGTTTCCATCTGTGGTGGGAGACCTCTTCCTGGGCCACCAGGGCTCCATAGCCAAATAGCACTGGGAAAAAGCTACCCTCCAAGATCCTTGGGACACTGGAACTGAGAAGAAGCCTGGGACAGGAGCCTTCTGGTTTCCATCTGTGGCTGGGTACTTCAGCCTGTGCCACAGGGCTCCATAACCAAATAATGCTGGGACAAAGCTACACTCCCAGGAGTGTGGACAAGCCTGTCTGCTCAGAGGGATCCATCTAGATTCCCAGTACGCAGTGACTGAGGAGTGGTCTTCTGGTTTCTTCTGGCAGCCAGGGAACTGATCTTGTAACACAGGGCTCCATACACAAATAGTGCCAGGAGAGAGCTGTTATCCTAGGAGTGCAGACACACCTTCGAGCACAGGCAAAACCACCACTTCTGTTCAAATTCACTGGATCAAGAGAGACCCTTGCAGATCCATCAGGACATAGGAACCAAGGAGCAGCTGAGGACAAGATCCTTCTGGTTTCCGTCTGCACCCCAGAGCTGACCCTATGACACAGCTCTCCAAACCCAAATTCCTCTCAGAAAGAGCTGGTCTTCAAGGAATATTGACAAAGAGGCTTACAGGAGGGACAAGCTACAACCAGACAGAGTAAGATCAGCTAACCAGATGGTGAAAGGCAAGGGAAAGAACACAAGGAACAAAAACCAAGGCTACTTGGCATCATCAGAACCCAGCTCTCCCACCACAGCAAGCCCTGGATACCCCAACACACCAGAAAAGCAAGACTCAGATTTAAAATCATTTCTCATGATGATGATAGAAGACTTTAAGAAGGAAATAAATAACTCCCTTAAAGAAATACAAGAGAACACAGGTAAAGAATTAGAAGCCCTTAAAGAGGAAACACAAAAATCCATTAAAGAATTACGGGAAAACACAATCAAGCAGACGAAGGAAATGAACAAAACCACCCAGGAACTAAAAATAGAAATAGAAATAATAAAGAAATCACAAAGGAGACAATCCTGGAGTTAGAAAATCTAGGAAAGAGATCAGGAGTCATTGATGCAAGCATCACCAACAGAATACAAGAGATAGAAGAGAGAGCTCAGGTGTAGAAGATACCATAGAAAACATTGGCACAACATTCAAAGAAAATGCAAAATGCAAAAAGCTCCTAACCCAAAACATCCATGAAATCCAGGATACAATGAGAAGACAGAACCTAAGGATAATAGGTATAGAAGAGAGTGAAGATTCCCAACTTAAAGGACCAGTAAATACCTTCAACAAAATTATAGAAGAAAGCTTCCCTAACTTAAAGAAAGAGATGAACATAAATATACAAGAAGCCTATTAAGTTTCAAATAGATTGGACCAGAAAAGAAATTCCTCCTGTCACATTATAGTGAAAACACCAAATGCTTAAAACAAGGAAAGAATATTAAAAGCAGTAAGGGAAAAAGGTTAAGTAACATATAAAGGCAGACCTGTCAGAATTACTCCAGACTTCTCACCAGAGACTATGAAAGCTAGAAGATTCTGGGCAGACCTCATAGAGACCCGAAGAGAACACGAATGCCAACCCAGGCTGCTATACTCAGCAAAACTCTGAATTACCATAGATGGTGAAACCAAAATATTCTATGACAAAACCAAATTTACACAATATGTTTCCACAAACCCAGTTCTACAAAGGATAATAGATGGAAAACGTCAACTCAAGGAGGGAAACTATACCCCAACAAAAGCAAGAAAGTAATCTTTCAACAAACTCAAAGGAAGATAGCCACACAAACATAAAAATAACATTGATAATAACAGGAACCAATAATCACTATTCCTTAATATCTCTTAATATCAATGGACTCAATTCCCCAATAAAAAGACATAGACTGACAGACTGGATCCACAAAGAATACTCAGCATTTTGTTGCATTCAGGAAACACACCTCCATGATAAAGACAAACACTACCTCAGAGTAAAGGGCTGGAAAACAAGTTTCCAGGTAAATGGTCCCAAGAAACAGGCTGCAGTAGCCATTCTAATATCGGATAAAATCGACTTTCACCCAAAAGTCATCAAAAAACATGAGGAAGGAAACTTCATACTCATCAAAGGAAAATTCTACCAAGAAGAACTCTCAATTCTGAACATCTATGCTCCAAATGCAAGGGCAACCACATTCATAAAAGAAACTTTACTAAAGCTCAAAGCACATATTGTACCTCACACAATAATAGTAGGAGACTTCAACAAACCAATATCATCAATGGACAGATCTTGGAAACACAAATTAAACAGAGACACAGTAAAACTAACAGATGGAATGAACCAAATGGATTTAACAGATATCTATGAAACATTTCATCCTAAATCAAAAGAATATACCTTGCTCTTTGCACCTCATAGTACTTTCTCCAAAATTGAACATATAATCAGTCACAAAACAGACCTCAGCAGATATGAGAAGACTGAAAAAATCCCATGCCTCCTATCAGATCACTATGGATTAAGGCTGGTCTTCAATAGCAACAAAAATAACAGAAAGCCCACACAGACATGGAAGCTGAACAATGCTCTACTAAATGATAACTTGGTCAAGGAGGAAATAAAGAAAGAAATTAAAGACTTCCTAGAATTTAATGAAAATGAAAGTACAACATACCCAACCTTATGGGACACAATGAAAGCAGTGTTAAGAGGAAAACTCATAGCTTTGAGTGCCTCGAAAAAAGAAATTGCACAGAGGACACACTAGCAGCTTAACAGCAAACCTGAAAGCTCTAGAACAAAAAGAAGCTAATGCACCCAAGAGTAGTAGAAGGCAGGAAATAATCAAACTCAGAGCTGAAATCAACAAAGTAGAAACATAAAGAACTATACAAAGAATCAACAAAACCAGGAGCTGGTTCTTTGAAAAAATCAACAAGATAGATAAAATCTTAGCCAGACTAACAAGAGGGCACAGAGACAGTATCCAAATTAACAAAATCAGAAAAGGAAAGAGAGACATAGCCACAGAATAGGAGGAAATTAAAAAAATCATCAGATCCTACTACAAAAGCCTATACTCAACAAAACTGCAAAATCTGGGGGAAATGTAAATTTTCTAGACACATACCATATACCAAAGTTAAATCAGGATCAGATAAAGCATCCAAACAGTCTCATAATGCCTAAAGAAATAGAAGCAGTCATTAGAAGTCTCCCAACCAAAAAAGGTCCAGGACCAGACGGGTTCAGTGCAGAATTCTATCAGACCTTCAAAGAAGACTTAATACCAATAGTCTTCAATCTATTCCACAAAATAGAAACAGAAGGAACAGTACACAATTCCTTCTATGAGGCCACAGTTACACTGACACCAAAACCTCACAAAGACCCAACAAAGAAAGAAAACGTCAGACCAATTTCCCTTATGAATATCGAAGCAAAAATACTCAATAAAATTCTCGCAAACCGAATCCAAGAAGACATGAAAACGATCATTCCTCATGATCAAGTAGGCTTCATCCCAGAGATGCAGGGATGGTTCAATACCTGGAAATCCATCAATGTAATCCACTACATAAACAAACTCAAAGAAAAAAACCACATGTTCATTTCCTTAGATGCTGAAAAAGCATTTGACGAAACTTAACATCCCTTCATGATAAAAATATTGGAAAGATCAGGACTTCAAGGCCCATATCTAAACATAGTAAAAACAATATACAGCAAAACAGCAGCCAACATCAAACTAAATGGAGAGAAACTTGAAGCAATCCCACTAAAATCAGGGACTAGACAAGGCTGCCCTCTCTCTTCCTATCTATTCAATATAGTAATTGAAGTTCTAGCTAGAGCAATTAGACAACAAAAGGAGGTCAAAGAGACACCAATTGGAAAGGAAGAAATCAAAATATCACTATTTTCAGATGATATGATCGTATACATAAGTGACCCGCAAACCTCCTCCAGAGAACTGCTGCAGCTGATAAACAACTTCAGCAAAGTGGCCAGATATAAAATTAACTCAAACAAATCAGTAGCCTTCCTATGCTCAAAGGATAAACAGGGTGAGAAAGAAATTACGGAAACCACGCCCTCCACAATTGTCACAAACAATGTAAAGTATCTTGGCGTGACTCTAACCAAACAAGTGAAAGATCTGTATGAAAAGAACTTCAAGTCTCCAAAGAAAGAAATCAAAGAAGACCTCAGAAGGTGGAAAGATCTCCCATGCTCATGGATTGGAAGGATTAATATAGAAAAATGGCCATCTTGCCAAAAGCAATCTACAGATTCAATGCAATACCAATTAAAATTCCAACTCAATTCTTCATAGACTTAAAAAGAGTAATTCTCAAATCCATTTGGAATAACAAAAAATCCAGGATAGCAAAAACTATTCTCAACAACAAAAGAACTTCTGGGGGAATCAGCATTCCTGACCTCAAGCTGTACTACAGAGCAGTAGTGATAAAAATACTGCATGGTATTGGTGCAGTGACAGGCAGTTAGATCAATGGAATAGAACTGAAGACCCAGAAATGAACCCACATGCCTACAGCCACTTTATTTTTGACAGAAGAGCTAAAACCATCCAGTGGGAAAAAGACAGCATTTTCAACAAATGGTGCTGGTTCAACTGGTGGTCTACATGTAGAAGAATGCAAATTGATCTGTTCCTATCTCCCTGTACAAAGCTCAAGTCTAAATGGATCATGAATCTCCATATAAAACCAGATACACTGAATCCAATAGAAGAGAAAGTGGGGGAAAGTCTCGAACACTTGGGTATAGGGGAAAAGTTCCTGAAAAGAACACCAATGGCTTATGCTCTAAGATCAAGATTCGACAAATGGGACCTCATGAAATTGCAAAGCTTCTGTAAGGCAAAGGACACTGTCAATAGGGCAAAACGGCAACCAACAGATTGGGAAAATATCTTTACCAATCCTTCATCTGATAGAGGGCTAATATCCACTATATTCAAAGAACTCAAGAAGTTAGACTCTAGAGAACAAACTAACCCTATCAAAAAATGGGGAGTAAAGCTAAACAGAATTCTCAACTGAGGAAATTCATAAGGCTGAGAAAGAAGCACCTAAAGAAATGTTCAGCATCCTTAGTCATCAGGGAAATGAAAATCAAAACAAATCTGAGATTCCACCTCACACCAGTCAGAATGACTAAGATCAAATCCTCAGGTGACAGCAGATGCTGGCGAGGATGTGGAGAAAGAGGAACACTCCTCCATTGCTGGTGGGATTTCAAGCTGGTACAATCGCTCTAAAAATCAGTTTGGCAGACTCTCAGAAAAGTGGACATAATACTACATGAGGACCCAGCTATAGCACTCCTAGGCATATGCCCAAAAATGCTCCAACATGTAATAAAGACACATGCTCCACCATGTTCATAACAGCCATATTTATAATAGCCAGAAGCTGGAAACAACCTGATGACCCTCATCAGAGGAATGGATACAGAAAATGTGGTACATTTACACAATGGAGTACTACTAAGCTATTAAAAACAATGACTTCATGAAATTCACAGGCAAATGGATGGAACTTGAAAATATCATCCTGAGCGAGGTAACTCAGTCACAAAAGAATGAACATGGTATGCACTCACTAATAAGTGGATATTAGCCCAAAAGTGCGGAATACCCAAGTTTCATTTCACAGTAACTGTTGGACTGTGTGTGAGGTCCCAGATGGAGGAGTTGAAGAAGGGACTGAAGGAGCTGAGGGAGTTTGCAGCCCCATGGAGGGAGCAACAGTGTCAACTGGTCTGACCCCCCGGGTACTCCTGGAGACTGGGCCACCAACCAAAGAATACACATGAAAGGACTCATGGTTTGAACCACATATGTGACAGAGGAGGGCCTTTTTGGCCATCATGGGGAGGAGAGGCCCTTGGGTCTGAGGGTTTTAGAGGCCCCAGTATAGGGGAATGCCAAGGTGGGAAGAAGGGAATAGGTAGGTGGGGGAATATCCTCATAGAGGCAGGGGGAGGGGGAGGGGATAGGGGCTTTCCAAAGTGGAGACCTGGAAAGGGGGAAACATTTGAAATGTAAATAATATATCAAAAAATAATTTTTTTTAAAAAAGACATGAAGATGCATAATGTTATTTGGAAATTCATCATATATATGCAAAAATAATGCAACTGTTTAGGCTAATTTGTTTATAACATGTTATTTTATTTTACATTATGAACACAATAGTGATTACGATTAAATGAGCTAATATAATTTAGCTGATGAAAATGTGCTACATCTATTTGCCTTGTGTGGAAGATGATAATGTTTTCCCTCTATGATTTCTTTATATGCTCACTGAAACTGCAAATCTATAGCTCTGCTAAGTTCTTATAATTCCTGCTTGATTCAGGTATAGAAAGGGTTTTCAACAGATGAACATTTCACAGCTTGCTCTTGTTTGCCCTGTCACACATTAGAATCCAAACAGTCTTTCTCTGGATAAGGCTTTTCCCTTTTGCTGTTGTTTGACATCTCAGCTCAGACAGATAAATAAGGAAACTTGCTGCTTCCCACTAATACACAGTTTTTTCTGCGTCTACTGAGCAACAAATCACACCAACTGCTCAGTCAGCCTTTCCTTACTCTGATGTAGGAATAGCTTGAGAAGTACTTAGGACTCAGTTGGATGGAGATATGTGTGTGTGTGTGTGTGTGTGTGTGTGTGTGTGTGTGTGTGTGTGTGTACGTATTTATTTTTTAAAGATGTCAAGTTGAAGGAGTGGTACATTAAGGGCATATGGGAAAATTGGAAGGGCAAATAGGAAGTAAATATCATCATAGTTCATTTTGGACATAAACAAGAATAAAGACAAATTTTTCAAGGAATTATTATTCATACAACCTGATAAAATGAGGAAATGGGTTTTTATTGAAATTGCTGTGTAGCAATTATTACACTAGAGTATACACTACCAAATGGCTCAAATTATTTTTTAATTAGTCATCACTGATTTTTACTTCATATGATTTACGAACACAGGGATTTAAAATGATAAAATTAGTCTAACAAAGAACTACAATTCTTCTTACTAAAAAATTCCTACATTTCTATAGATTCATTTTAGTGATTCTTTATCTTTTCATGTATATTAAAACATGAAGTGGCCCATCTGTGGCAGGAGACTTCTGCCCAGGCCACCAGGGCTCCATAGCCAATTAGCGCCTCAAGAAAACTATCCTCCCAGGAGAGTGGAAAAGCTGTGAGTGGGGTTAAAACAAGCACCACTGCTTACCCGGGACCCACCCACCCAGAACCTGCAGGACACGGGGACTGAGGTAGTTAGGCATAGGAACCTTCCAGTTCTCATATGTAGCAGGAAACCTCTGCCCGGGCCACCAGGGCTCCATAGCCAGTTAGCACCGAAAGAAAGCTATCCTCCCAGGAGTTTGGAAAACCCGTGAGTGGGGTTAAGAAGAGCACCACTGTTCACTGGGATCTGCCTGGAACCCACAGGCCACAGAGACTGAGAGGCAGGAAACTTCCAGTTTCCATCTGTGGCTGGGGGCCTCAACCTGGGGCGCAGGGCTCCAGAAGAGCGCTAGAATCCCAGGAGTGCTGACACACATTCGAGCACAGGCAAAACCACCACTTCTTTTCAAACTCACTGGATCAAGAGGGACCCTTGCAGAGTCATCAGGACACAGGAACCAAAGGACAAGATCCTTCTGGTTTCTGTCTGCACCCCAGAGCTGACCCTGTGCCACAGCACTCCAAACCCAAACACCTCTCAGAGAGAGCTGGTCTTCAAGGAGTAATGATTCCGAGGCCTGCAGGAGGGACAAGCCACAGCCAGACAGAGTAAGATCAGCTAACATCAGAGTTAACAAGATGGCAAAAGGCAAGGGCAAGAACATAAGGAACAGAAACCAAGGCCACTTGGCAACATCAGAACCCAGCTAACCCACCACAGCAAGCCCTGGAAACCCCAACACACCAGAAAAACAATACTCAGATTTAAAATCATTTCTCATGATGATGGTAGAAGACTTTAAGAAAGAAATTAACACCCTTAAAGAAACACAAGAGAGTAGAGGTAAAGAATTAGAAGCCCTTAAAGTGGAAACACAGAAATCCATTAAAGAATTACAGGAAAACACAATCAAACAGACAAAGGAAATGAACAAAACTATCCAGGAGCTAAAAATAGAAGTAGAAACAGTAAAGAAATCACAAAAAGAGACAACCCTGGACTTAGGAAACCTAGGAAATAGATTAGGAGTCATAGATGCAAGAATAACCAACAGAATACAAGAGATAGAAGAGAGAATCTCAGGAGCAGAAGATACCATAGACAACATAGACACAACCGTAAAAGAACATACAAAATGCAAAAAGTTCCTTACCCAAAACATCCATGAAATCAAGGACACAATGAGAAGACAGAACCTAAGGATAATAGGTATCAAAGAGAGTGAAGATTCCCAACTTAAAGGACCAGTAAATACCTTCAACAAAATCATAGAAGAAAACTTCCCTAACTGAAAGAAAGAGATGCACATAAATATACAAGAAGCGTACAGTACTCCAAATAGATTGGACCAGAAAAGAAATTTGCCCCGTCACATTATGGTGAAAACACCAAATACACAAAACAAGGAGAGAATATTAAAAGCAGTAAGGGAAAGAGGTCAGGTAACATATAAAGGCAGACCTGTCAGAATTACACCAGACTTCTCAACAGAGACTATGAAAGCTAGAAGATCCTGGGCAGAACTCATATAGACCCTAAGAGAACACAACTGACAGTCCAGGCTGCTATACCCAGCAAAACTCTTAACATAGATGGTGAAACCAAAACATTCTATGACAAAACCAAATTTACACCATATGTTTCCACAAACCCAGGCCTACAAAGGATAATAGATGTTAAACGTCAATTCAAGGAGGGAAACTACACCCTAGAAAATGCAAGAAAGTAATCTTTCAACAAACTGAAAAGAAGATAGCCACACAAACTGAAAAGTAACACCAAAAATGACAGGAACCAACAATCACTATTCCTTAATATCTCTTAACATCAATGGACTCAATTCCCCAATAAAAAGACATAGACTGAGAGACTGGATCCATAAAGAGGACCCAGCATGTTGCTGCTTTCAGGAAACACACCTCTGTTATAAAGACAAACACTACCTCAGATTAAAGGGCTGGAAAACAAGTTTCCAGGCAAATGGTCCCAAGAAACAGATGGGAGTACCCATTCTAATATTGGATAAAATTGACTTTCACCCAAAAGTCATCAAAAAAGATAAGGAAGGACGCTTCATACTCATCAAAGGAAAACTCTACCAAGAAGAACTCTCAATTCTGAACATCTATGCTCCCAATGCAAGGACATCCATATTCATAAAAGAAACCTTACTAAAGCTCAAAGCACACATTGCACCTCACACAATAATAGTAGGAGACTTCAACACCGTATTATCATCAATGGACAGATCTTGGAATCACAAACTAAACAGAGACACAGTGAAACTAACCGATGTTATGAACCAAATAGATATAACAGATATCTATAGAACATTTCATCCTAAATCAAAAGAATATACCTTCTCAGCACCTCATGTTACCTTCTCCAAAATAGACCATATAATCGGTCACAAAACAAACCTCCTCAGATACAAGAAGATTGAAATAATCCCATGCCTCCTATCAGATCACTATGGATTAAGGCTGGTCTTCTATGGCAACAATAACAACAGAAAGCCCATATACAAATGGAAGCTGAACAAAGCTCTACTCAATGACAACCTGGTCAAGGAAGAAATAAAGAAAGAAATTAAAGACTTCCTAGAATTTAATGAAAATTAAAGCACAACATACCCAAACTTATGGGATACTTTGAAAGCAGTGTTAAGAGGAAAACTCATAGCTTTGAGTGCCTCCAAAAAGAAACTGGAGAGAGCATACACTAGCAGCTTAACAGCACACCTGAAAGCTCTAGAACAAAAAGAAGCTGATGCACCCAAGAGGAGTAGAAGGCAGGAAATAATCAAACACAGGGCTGAAATCAACCAAGTAGAAACAAAAAGAACTACACAAAGAATCAACAAAACCAGGAGTTGGTTCTTTGAGAAAATCAACAAGATAGATAAACCCTTAGCCAGACTAAGCAGAGGGCACAGAGACAGAATTCAAATTAACAGAATCAGAAATGAAAAGGGAGATTAACAACAGATTCTAAGTAAATTAAAAAAACCTCAGGTCCTAATACAAAAGCCTATACTCAACAAAACTGCAAAATCTGGATGAAATGGACAATTTTCTAGACAGGTATCAAATACCAAAGTTAAGTCAGGATCAGATAAACCATCTAAATAGTCCCATAATGACTAAAGAAATAGAATCAGTCATTAAAAGTCTCCCGACAAAAAAAAAAGCCCAGGACCAGATGAGTTCACTGCAGAATTCTATCAGACCTCCAAAGAAGACCTAACACCAATACTCTTCAATCTATTCCACAAAATAGAAACAGAAGGAACACTACCCAATTCCTTCTATGAGGCCACAATTACACTGATACTAAAACCTCACAAAGACCCAACAAAGAAGGAAAACTTCAGACCAATTTCCCTTATGAATATCGATGCAAAAATACTCAATAAAATTCTTGCAAACCGAATCCAAGAACACATCAAAACGATCATCCATCATGATCAAGTAGGCTTCACCCCAGGGATGCAGAGATGGTTCAATACCTGGAAATCCATCAATGTAATCCACTACATAAAGAAACTCAAAGAAAAAAAATCACATAGTCATTTCATTAGATGCTGAAAAAGAATTTGACAAAATTCAGCATCCCTTCAAGATAAAAGTCTTGGAAAGATCAGGAATTCAAGGCCCATACCTAAACATAATAAAAGCCATATACAGCAAAACAGTAGCCAACATCAAACTAAATGGAGAGAAACTCTAAGCAATCCCACTAAAATCAGGGACTAGACAAGGCTGCCCTCTCTCTCTCTATCTATTCAATATAGTAACTGAAGTTCTAGCTAGAGCAATTAGACAAAAAAAGGAGGTCAAAGGGATACAAATTGGTAACGAAGAAATCAAAATATCACTATTTGCAGAGGATATGATCGTATACTTAAGTGACCCGAAAACCTCCACCAGAGAACTGCTGCAGCTGATAAACAACTTCAGCATAGTGGCCAGTTATAAAATTAACTCAAACAAATCAGTACCTTCTTATACTCAAAGGACAAACAGACTGAGAAAGAAATTAGGGAAATGACACCCTTCACAATTGTCACAAACAATATAAAGTATCCTGGTGTGACTCTAACCAAACAAGTGAAAGATCTGTATGACAAGAGCTTCAAGTTTCTGAAGAAAGAAATCGAAGAAGACCTCAGAAGGAGGAAAGCTCTCTCCTGCTCATGGATTGGCAGGATTAATATAGTAAAAATGGCCATCCTGCCAAAAGCAATCTACAGATTCAATGCAATACCCATCAAATCCAACTCAATTCTTCATAGACTTAGAAAGAGCAATTCTCAAATTCATTTGGAACAACAAAAAACCCAGGATAGCAAAAGCTATTCTCAACAACAAAAGAACTTCTGGGGTAATCAGCATTCCTGACCTCAAGCTGTACTACAGAGCAGTAGTGATAAAAACTGCATGGTCTTGGTACAGTGACAGGCAGTTAGATCAATGGAATAGAATTGAAGACCCAGAAAGGAACCCACACACTTATGGTCACTTGATTTTCGACAAAGGAGCTAAAACCACCCAGTGGAAAAAAGACAGCATTTTCAACAAATGGTGCTGGGTCAACTGGTGGTCTACATGGAGAAGAATGAGAATTGATCCATTCCTATCTCCATGTACAAAGCTCAAGTCCAAGTGAATCAAGGACATCCACATAAAACCAGATAAACTGAATCTAATAGAAGAGAAAGTGGGGGAAAGTCTCAAACACCTGGGTATAGGGGAAAAGTTCCTAAACAGAACACCAATGGCTTATTCTCTAAGATCAAGAATAGACAAATGGGACCTCATGAAATTGCAAAGCTTCTGTAAGGCAAAGGACACTGTCAATAGGACAAAACAGCAACCAACGGATTGGGAAAAGATCTTAAACAATTCTCTGTCCCATAGAGCACTAATATTCAATATTTACAAAGAACTCAAGAAGTTAGACTCCAGAAAACCAAATAACCCTATCAAAAAATGGGGAACAGAGCTAAACAGAGAATTCTCAACTTAGGAAATTTCCAGGGCTGAGAAGCACCTAAAGAACATCCTTAGTCATCAGGGAAATGCAAATCAAAACAAGTCTGAGATTCCACCTCACAACAGTCAGAATGACTAAGATCAAAACCTCAGGTGACAGCAGATGCTGGCGAGGATGTGGAGAAAGAGGAACACTCCTCCATTGTTGGTGGGATTTCAAGCTGGTACAACCCACTCTGGAAATCAGCTTGGTAGACCCTCAGAAAAATGGACATAATACTACCTAAGGACCCAACTATAACACCATACACAGAAGATGCTCCAACATGTAATAAAGACACATGTTCCAATATGTTCTTAGCAGCCATATTTATAATAGCCAGAAGCTGGAAACAACCCAGATGTCCCTTGTCAGAGGAATGGATACAGAAAATCTACACAATGGAGTACTACTCAGCTATTAAACACAATGACTTAATGAAATTTGCAGGCAAATGGATGGAACTTGAAAATACCATCCTGAGCGAGGTAACTCAGTCACAAAAGAACAAACATGGTATGTACTCACTGATAAGTGGATATTAGCCCAAAAGTTCGGAATATCCAAGTTTCACTTTACAGTAACTGCTGTACTGAGAGTGAGGTCCCAGATGGAGGAGTGGGAGAAGGGACTGAAGGAGCTGAGGGAGTTTGCAGCCCCATGGAGGAAGCAACAATGTCAACTGCCTGGACCCCCCCACCCCCAGTCCTCCTGGAGGCTGGACCACCAACCAAAGAATACACATGGAGGGACCCATGGTTCGGACCACATGTGTGGTAGAGGAGGGCCTTGTTGGCCATCAGGGGGAGGAGAGGCCCCAGTAAAGTGGAACATCAAGTGGGAATATGGGAGTAGATGGGTGGGTGGGTGGGAGGTGGAATACCTTCATAGAGGTGGGGAGGGGGAGGGGATAGAGGGTTTCCATAGAGGAGACCTAGAAAGTGGGAAACATTGGAAATGTAAATAAAGTATCTAAGGAAAAAAAAAAGAAGTCATAGGTGCTAGGGAAACACAAGGGGTGTGTCCGTGTGCCTGCGAGTGTGTTTGTGTGTTTATGATGTGTGTATGCATATATCTGCTGTGTAACTGCAGAAGTAGTATTCACATCTGTAGATACAGAAATACAGATATGGCTTGTAATATATCTGGGATAACAATTTTAAATGATTTCACCAAAACTATTGTTAAACTATTTGAGAATTTATATGACAGATCAAACAATATCGTTAAGTGAAATTCAATGGAGTCATCAATATTAAAACAACTGTCTATCTTTTTATGTCATTTTAAATTTAAGGAAGAACAATGAATTATTTTAAAATT
Organism: Uromys caudimaculatus; assembly: GCA_028551405.1. NCBI lineage: Eukaryota > Metazoa > Chordata > Mammalia > Rodentia > Muridae > Uromys > Uromys caudimaculatus. Next base: position 96,400,527 of record CM052706.1, on the reverse strand, counting down.
TCATGTTTAAAGATATTTAATCATGCTAAATTTTGTGATGTACTCACAGACAAAAGGCTTAAATAAGGGTAATTACAAACAGAAAGCATATAAGACTAAAGATGAATATTTATTATGATGTTTTATCTTTAACTATAATAAAAAGTAAATACCAGTCATATACTGTAAAAATGTACAACCACTCTGGATATCAATTTGGCGGACCCTCAGAAAAATAGGCATAATACTACCTGAGGACCCAGCTATACCACTCCTGCGCATATACCCAGAAGATGTTCCAACATGTAATAAAGACACATGCTCCACTATGTTCATAGCAGTCATATTTATAATAGCCAGAAGCTAGAAACAACCCAGATGCAGACGAATGGATACAGAAAATGTGGTACATTTACACAATGGAGTACTACTCAGCTATTAAAAACAATGACTTAATGAAATTTTCAGGCAAATGGATGAACTTGAAAATACCATCCTGAGTGAGGTAACTCAGTCACAAAAGAACGAACATGGTATGTACTCACTGATAAGCAGGTATTAGCCCAAAAGTTCAGAATACCCAAGTTTCACTTAACAGTAACCGCTGGAATGAGAGTGAGGTCCGAGATGGAGGAGTTGGAGAAAGGTCTGAAGGAGCTGAGGCAATTTGCAGCCCCATGGAAGGAGCAAGAGCGTCAATGGGCCTGACCCCCATCCCGGTCGTCCTGGAGTTTGGACCACCAACCAAAGAATACATATCTATGGACCCATGGTTCAGACCACATATGTGGCAAAGGATGGCCTCGATGGCCATCAGGGAGAAAGAAGAGGCTCTTGGGTCTGAGGGTGTTAGAGGCCCCAGTAAAGGGGAATGTCAAGGTCGGAATATGGGGATGGTTGGGCGGGTGGGTGGGAGGTGGAATTCCCTCATAGAGGCGGGGTGGGGAGGGGATAGGGGGTCTCCAAAGAGGAGACCCAGAAAAGAGGAAACATTGGAAATGTAAATAAAGTATCAAAAATAATAATAAGAATAAAAAATAAAAGAAAAGAAAAAGAAAAGAAAAAAAAATAAAAACAATGACTTCATTAAATTCACAGGCAAATGGATGGAACTTGAAAATATCATCCTGAGCGAGGTATCTCATTCATAAAAGAACAAACATGGCATGTACTCACTGATAAGTGGATATTAGCCCAAAAGTTTACAATACCCAAGTTTCAATTCACAGTAACTGTTGGACTGAGTGTGAGGTCCCAGATGCAGGAGTTGGAGAAGGGACTGAAGGAGCTGAGGGAGTTTTAGCCCCATTGAGGGAGTAGCAGTTTCAACTGGCCTGACCTCTTAGTGCTCCTGGAGGCTGGACTACCAACCAAAGAATACACATGGAGGGATCCATGGTTCGAACCACATATGTGGCAGAGGAGAGCCTTGTTGGCCTTCAGGAGGAGGAGAGGCCCTCGGGCCTGAGGGTGTTAGAGGCCCCAGTATAAGGGAATGCCAAGGTTGGAATACGGAAGTGGGTGGGTGTGTGGGTAGGTGTGGTAATACCCTCATAGAGGCAGTGGGAGGGTGAGGGGATATGGGATTTCCAAAGTGGAGACCTGGAAAGGGGAATATTTGAAATGTAAATAAAATATCAAAAAATTAAAATAAAAAAATATTCAGATAGAAATAGCTAAAATAGTCAAAGTTTAACAGTTCAGATATACTTTATATAAATAGATTATCTTCAAAGCACTGGAAATCCATAAAATTGGGTATTTGTAATCATTTCATTAGATTGTTGACTAAGAGACATGTCATGGTTCAAAGAAGATATTAAGCATCATAACCTCCATATAGAGTTGATCCAGTTGTGGCAAGATAAGCACTGGGCAAGAAATGGCCTAGTTCATCAAGAAACAAAAAGTACCATCCAGGAAAGAGCACAAGACATGGGATAGTCTACAGCTTAGCTCTGCGACGACAGAGTAAGCTTCTTCACTTAGGTCTGTCAGATGGTTCTGGGCCAAGTAGTCAGTTGTCTTTGCAAACTGTTTAAGTTTTGGAAGTTATGCTTATGTGCTTTCTATATATTCAAGTAATATTTAATTCATTCATGGATCTCTGATGTGGTTGAAAACTAGTCTCGGAAACTTAAGTTGTTTACCATTGAGGAAAAGGATGTAGATTTGAAAGGATGGTTTTCAGATGGTAATACAAGTTAAAATCAAAACACAATTCAGATATGAAATAGTAAACTCTTTAAATTAGGATAGATATTAGAGTAATGTATATAAATTGACTAAATTGATAGACTAGACACTATTAATGTATAGCATACCATATTGTTTTCATAACTATTATAACTTTGTTCAATGTATATCTGACAGAAAGGCATTTTTAATGAATGAAAAGGTGGAAATGTTGTGAATTTGTTTAATGCTTGAATTATGTTAATTGAGTTCCCAAAATTGCATGAGAATCCCACATGTAAGATGACAAGGGTCCCTGCCCCCAGTTGGATCTTATTGGTAAATACAGTTGCCTGCAACCAATGACTGGACAGCGAGACAGAGGTATGACTTTTGGATCATGGGCAAGAGAAGAAGAATCTCCATGACAGGAAAGGAATAAGATCCAAGCTTGAGAGCTGCAGAAGAGAGAGATACCAATCACTTAAGATCTGGGGAAGAGAAGCACCAGTCCCCTACCCTGATTGGGTCTAAGGTAGCAATGATGGAATATAGAGTTTAGTATGTAATAACATAGAAGTATTGAAGGGGAGGTTGTAACAATATGGAAGTATGGGAGTGGCAGGTAGTAGGGAACTTGAGCCAGCACTGTGCCATTTAAAGCTAACTTATCACCCACAGCAACACATGTATAGGTGATCATAGGGAAGCCAGAGCATGACATTGTCATCACTCTCTGCTTCATACTTCAAGACAAGATCTCTTGCTAAATCTGGAGCCAAGCTGTTGACCAAAGAGCTGCAACATCTATGTGCCTCCACACTCTACACAGCTAGAGTAGTGATGCGTACTGTGCCACAGTTATCCTTGTATATGGCTGCTGGGGATTTGAACTTATGTCTGAGTGCTAGCTTAGAAAGCACTCTTACATGCTGAGCTATCTCCCCAGCCCTCCTAACAGTCTTATTTATAACAGTCTTAGAAAGCTTAGAAACCAAACAAATCCAAATTGGCCTATAGAAGATTAGTAATCTTACAAACCATAAAACTTTATCAAGTAATTTTATTCAAAGTTACAAGGAAACATCCTTCTGATTCATACTATCTTGGGCTGACCTAAAGTCCACAAAACTTAGTCACAAAAGCCAATCTCAAACTCCAAAAAGGTATACACAGGGACATATAAAATATTCTTAAAATGAAAATCCAAAGACATTCAGAACAAACTGATCAATTTTAGGAGTTAGGAAGAGAATAGGGTATGGAGAAGGGGTATGTATGTCTGAGTGAAAAAGAAGTGTGATTGTACAACTAAAACTGAATGCTCCTAACTGATAGCAATGTCCTCGATTGGCAGTGCAGTATAGTCTTTTGATATGGACCATTATGAGTAAGTAAAGTGGACATGAATTGACAAGCATAGCACAAGTTTATTTAAAACATGAATTGTTAGGGAAAGAAATCTAGCTTAGTTTGTGGTATGACTGCCTAACTTGCACAAAGCCCTGGGTTCAGTCCTCAGCACAACATGAACAAGGTATGGGAGTGCACGCCAGTAATCTCAAGAGATAGGAGGTAGAGGCAGGGAGATCAAACTACATAGCGACTTTGAATCAAGCCTGAACTATGGGTTACAATGTCTCAAAAAAATTCTATATATTGTGAGTTGATCTTTGCCATGTGTTCTAAGTTCATGTGCTGATGATGACTCTTTGCTGTTCCAGCTTACCAATAAAGTCTACAATTGGCTATTATGTGTATGCCACCATAAAGAATGGCCAGAGTAGTTTCATTACACAGAAAAGAAAATTTGAAAGTTTCATTAATCTGCCTCATATATACTGCAAGTTTACTTTATGAGTGATTCTCCAGTAGCAACTCTGGGACAGGAGATTTATGAAAAAAACTTACGAAACACAGTTATGTCCCTTTTTATCTTCCTGGTATATACAACTCAGATCCTGTACCTTTCAGGGCCATACCATTTATGTGAAGTTCAGGGCTTTAGATAATATATAGAGAGTTCAGGGATTTCATCTTTCCAGTAAAGTAACGGTAACCTTATTTTATTTTGAAAACAAAGAATATAATTTAATAAAATACATCTAAATGTAGACTAATGCTTTAATTATACATGTATTTCTCCTTTTAACCCAATGGAAGGAATATTTACATGATCAAGATTACCTATGTTTAGCTATGATAACACTGATGAGTTTGGGCAAATGTATTGAACATTGCTTCCATTTCTATATTCAGGAAATAAAACATATTTCCATAAATTTATTTTGTGTGCATTTTCTTTTTTTTTTTTTTTTTTTTTT
>CM052706.1:96365185-96395549 GCA_028551405.1 Uromys caudimaculatus | reverse complement strand
TATAGATATCTGTTAAATCCATTTGGTTCATTACCTCTGTTAGTTTCACTGTGTCTCTATTAGTTTGTGATTCCAAGATCTGTCCATTGATGATAGTGGAGTGTTGAAGTCTCCTACTATTATTGTGTGAGGTGTGCATTTTCAAAAGAAACATTCCCTCATAAGGTGCCAATTAACTGTTGCCTAATAATAATGGATCTAAACATTACTTTGTAGTTTACTTTTTAAATCATATTTTAAATCTTTTACTGAAAATACATTTTCCATAAAATATATTCTGCTATGGTTTGCCCTATTACTCCTCAGAGTTTGTCCTCATCTCCACTGCCATCTGTTTTCACCCTCTTTCTATTTATCATTAAAAATCAGATGGACATCTAAAGGATAATAATAAAATATAATATAAAAACAAAAAATTAAACACATCAGAGTAGGGCAAAATATCAGACAAATAAAAGGAAAAGATTCCAAAAAATGCACATGAAACATATATAGATCCAATGATGCCCTCATTCACATACTTAGGAATCCCATAAAAACACAAAACCAGAAGCCACAATATGTACACAAAGGACCTGTAGTGTAAAAACAGAGAAAATCTAAATAAGCAAATAAATATATAAGAAAACAATATAAAAGAAGAAAAAATAAAGCCCTGACGTGGCATTCTGAGATAAGGTGCACCCAAATATGCCATTGAGTATGTTTTCTGTTGGCCATCTATTACTGGGAATATGGCTTACCCCTAAGAATAGTTTGTTCTCTCAGTGAGAAATCTTTGTGACAAACTAAATTTTCATTTGCAAGTGATTATCGATTGAGGATAGCTTTTTGGTTGCGTATGGGGGTATGTGTCCACTTCTCCTTTCAGTTCTAGTACCCCAACTAGTTCAGACCTGTGCAAGCCCTGAGAGTGATGCTACAGTCTCTCTGAGTTTATGCACATCTATCATGTGGTATTTAGAAAGCCTTCTTCCCTTGATGCCTTCCACCTTTTCTTTCTCTTACATCATGTAGAGTTTCTAAAATCTGTCATCTATTTGTATCAGGCCATTTTAATAAGCTAGGGTTTAGAACCATCCACCATATTGTCTGAGTAGAATTTTCTATGAGCATCAACAATTATTGATCAATTGAGCTGTTGATCCTGTTTGACATGTTTCTTCTGGTTATGGACAAGACTGAAACACACGCTATTCACTGAAGAAAGTCACAGCTCAGTATGTTTGGTACATCCTTAAGTTTATTAAACATGGTCAAATTCCCCTGCATTATTTTATTTCAATACTAGCAATGTATGAGTCCACAAAAATAAACCTAACACTTATTGTTTGAAGAGATGATTCCATACTATCCCCTCTGCAGGAATTTCTTTGTAACTTTAATTTCTGGGCTAGTTGAAAATGTCACCACTACCTGCGTAGTTAGTCTTCTTGCTTGTTTGGTTTCCTTCCCATGGTTGTTGCATTAACTTCTTTCTCAAAGGCAGTGTAATAAGATGAACCCAGTCCTATTCCTGATCAGCCTCATGTCATTTAGCTCTCTTGATTAGATATCTATTCTTAAGTGACATTCATGTCAAAGTCATGTATCAGCATCTGCTTGAGAAATATAACAGGAAAAATAGAGATATTCCTGTCAAAATAATTTAATTTTGATGATCTTAGAGTCTTCCACATTTCAATAGATGTAATTTGAGAAAACATAAGTAAGATTGGTTAAGAGAAACTTCACAGAGGCAAGTTTTGATTGAACATAGTCATATCATGATGTATCACGGCTGCTGAAAAAGACCACCACACACTAGGTGCTCTGAATAAGTAGCAACAAACATTACCAAACAATTCTTAACAAATAGTGGTCTCTAACTCTACAAGTTATAGAAGCAAGTACATAACCATTGTCACCTGAATCAGATTCTGATGTGGGCCATTATCCTGTCTATTGACAACATTTTCTTGGGGATTGTACCATGGAGGAAAAAACGAGTCTTACAGTTTCTTCTTGTATAGGCATAAGTGCTTTCGAGCTGACTTTATCCTCCAAGGTTATATAAATCTAATTGCCATTAAATATCTCTTTCTTTCGAGGCCAGTCTGGTTTACAGAGTGAGTTCCAGGACAGCCAGGGCTACACAGAGAAACCCTGTCTCAAAAAAAAAAAAAAAAATCTCACCTTCCAATATTTTCAGACTGATAATCAGGGCCTCAGTATATGCATTTAAATGTGATACAGTTCTATAATAGAACAGAATTGAATTTTTCCTATTATTTTTCATTGTTGCTACAGTTTGATGTTTATACTTTGTTTATGTAACAAATTAAGGGATTTTAAAGAAGGATCCTTTGAAAATGAGGACAATGTATTAACATGCAACAAGGCTAAGGTAGACTGTAATCCCTGAAAATCTGACATTGAGGTACAGATGGGTTTATGAGGCACAGTGCTTTACAGTTTTGTATAAATACTAAACTTTCCAAGAAATACAAGTAAGGACAAGAGTGTATTGCTCCGAAAAGATCAACATCGATCTTCTCATTTCACAGAACCGGTGCTGTTAAGGGGCAGACAACCTGCACCCCACGTGGATCCTCCTTTCCACTCTTGCCAGCCATCATCTGGATTGGTTTATCTAACGTGTTCATCGTTTTTTTTGTTGTAAGACTATATTTTAAAAGTCACTCTCTAGATATTATGAGTTAAATATTTCAAAAGAAACATAATTCTTTAAACATTTACAGATTTTCACAAGATAATAAATTATTTGACATTGCAGATATTTCCTTTAAGACAATGAAACTTGGCATGAACTGAAGGTGGAATTACATTTTTAGAAAGAATTCAGACAGAGAAAATTCAGACTTTGTTTAAACAGAAAACAGTTTAATACAGGCCAATATTAACCTTAACAGTATATTTTCATAAAAACTCAGGTGAATGCACAATAGTAGAAGGGTGTCACTTAGGCCTTGAGGATTCTTGGAGAGCTACTGGACTTCAGTCCATGTTAGACGTTGGGTTCCAAGATTGGTGAAAGAATGCAGCAGGGGCAGCAGCACCAGTGGCAGACATGGCAGCGGTGATATCAATCAACTCACCAGCAAAGCATGATCATAATGAAAAAAAAAATCAAAGCTTATCCCTCAGACCTCCTTTTATCAGGCTGTCAAGGAAAGGTGCCACCAACATTTAGGGAGATTTTCCCTTATTCAAGTAACTTAGTCAAGAAAATCTCCCATAAATATGACCAATGGATTATCTCTTAATTGATTCTAGATCTAGTCAAACTGATAACCAATGTTTACAATCCAAGGGTGTAAATAGGAAAATGACATCATAAATGAGGAGTCCTTGTACAAGGATAGATGTCAGATGTCCTTGGAGGAATGGTTTTGCTCCACACAATAGTGAAGAACTTTCCCCAGATCCTTGTGGCATAATGAAACCTTGGTCACTAACAAAGGAATAAACTCTTCTGTACTGTAGGCAGACCATGGTTGGCAAACCATCATGTGGAGGAGTTGGCAAACTGGGAGTATATGCAGCCATAGTGCTCACACATGAGTATGCTTTGTATGCTGGGAGAGCTGCCAGACAGCATGCAGGCTTGAGCAGACAATGGCTAAGGAGTAGACAGAACAAAGGAATCACTGTGCTAGGCTTCTCCTTACCCCAGCATGTCAGGGAGCATGGAGGTCAGAATCCACTCTGAGGTGGCTAGAGCAAGGTAGAGTTGGGGTAAGGGAACTGGGGGTGGATAGGGGGTTATATTTGTTAAAGTTATATTGAAATTGTATGCATACTTTAAACATGTATGTGCACTTTAAAGTATGTCAGTTATGTGGTATTGAAATAAATAAATAAAATTCTGTTTAGCTCCCAACAATCAAAATTCTATTCATTCTTTAATCTAACCTATTTAAATCTTAAAATATTACTAGATTTCCAAAGTAATTTTATTTTTAAAATTTATTTTGTATTATTTGTCACTCCCCCTCTCTCTGTGTGTATCTTTCTTTCTATGTGTGAGCGTGTGTTTATCTACTTGTCTCTCTATCTCTCTGTCTCTGTCTGTCTGTCTTTGTCTCTCTGTCTGTCTCTCTGTCTCTGTCTGTCTCTCTGTCTCTGTCTCTGTCTGTCTGTCTCTCTGTCTCTGTCTTTCTCTCTCCCTCTCTTTCTCTGTGTGTGTGTGTGTGTGTGTGTGTGTGTGTGTATGTGTGAGTATCTGTGTGTGTGTGTTTTGTCAAATACAGGTGTGCATGTGAACAGAGCATAGTACAAATCAGTGGTCAAACCTTATGGCATTATGTTCTCTCCATCCACCTAGGTTCCTGCAATTAAATTCAAATCAAATGCTTTGTATAGAAAGAACTTTGACCTGATGAGACATCTCACCAACCCCATGATGAAGTAATTTAAATATCTTTTCACGGTTTTTATTTGTTTACTGTTTTGATTTGATTTTTTCTAAAAGACAAAGAATTGCTACATAGCTATGGCTGGCCTCTATTTAGACTAGGCTGTCTTTGAACATGAGACAATTCTTCTGCCTCTAACAAGTATTGGGATTATGGATGTACCCTACCATACTCAGCAAATTCCCATTTGTTTATACCTTCTGGAGAGTTCAGTGGTCCTGCCTCAATCTTCTACACCACTCTTCCATGTCTTTGTTAGAGATCATGGTACTGGTATGTGTTCATACTGTTCAGGTTAGAGGATAGCTTCAGATGGCACGCTATAGCAGCTGCCTATCTTGGTTTTGTTTTTGCAAAAGTGCCCTCACTGAGCCTTGTGCACCCTAAGGTTATCTTGCAAGTGAGATTCAGAGATCTGTCTTTTCCTGCTCTGTATTGGGAATACAAGTGCTTGCCATGACATTTTGCTTTTGACAGGGGTTTGGGTTATGGAACTTAGGTCCTTACTCTCAGAAGGTAAGCACTTTAGCTATTTTCACAGTAGTTCTTATTCTCCCTACATTACACCTTTCTAGAGCATGAAAAATTAGAGGCTTACATCGTTCCCTTGTTAAATAACTGTCAATAACTTTTCTTAGAAAATAACTGCAGGTAAAATAAAATTTCCTATCAATACTCTTAACAACTGTACATTTTTACCATTTAAGTGCTTCTTTGGTCTCATCATCATAGTTCTATATCTCTAAAGTTTTTTAATTGTTTTAAATGGAATAGTACTACATCCCTTTCTCCCTACTTTTCTTTCCTTCAGCCTCTCTCAGCTACCCCGTCTCAAACTACTCCATGTTCCACTTATCTCAAGCTGCTATCCTCTTTTTTTTTTAATTGTCATTATTATATATGTTTAAGTATGCATAAATATATAGCAGTGAATATCTGTTGCTCACATTGTGAATATGGTGTCAGGGATTTTATTGGGCTATTTTGTATGGCAGAAGCAAACAAGGGACTCATCGCTTTGAAAGGCTGATTCTCCCTTTGTCAGTAGTCACTAGTTGCCTGTAGTTCTTTGTGTAGCAGTAGAACTCCATGAGACAAATCCACTCACTTGTTCTAGTCTTGTTTCACAGCAGACTCCCTGGCATTCTTGCTCTTACTGTAAAGGGCAGCTTCTTTGATGAAGGGTGACAGCTACATTTACCAAGAAATGTGTCTCAGGAACAAGGAGAATTGCAGGCTGCTATACTTTGTTTTCAACAATGTATCTGTGAATGAAATAAAAATAAATCCCCTTCATTTTCCAGTATTTTGTCTGGAATGAACTCAACATTGTCCTGCTCTCTTCAATTTGAAGTTTTATCTCTCTTCAGAGCACTTTTCTTCACTTTCTACTTTTCTAGTCCATGACCTATGTTTCTCTCTGCTATTTCTTACTTGATTACAGAGAATTTTTCCTGTGATATGATGGACATAAATTGCCCTTCTACTAAAGCTGTTATCTCTTCTTTTTCAATGTGATTCTTTTATTGTCAAAATACACAGATGGGTAAAGAAAATATTTGAGCTCACATTAAATTTGCATTCTATTTTGAGATCATATTATAATTTACAACTCTGTCTCTGATCCAGGTGTGTCCTGATAACTCTATTTTCCCTATGGCTTCCTATGTCTAATTTTAATTCATGTTTACCAACTTCAATGGTCTGTGATTGTAACTTTTCAAATGTCTGCCTTCTGGCTAATTTTGTCAACCAAAGGTAGTATTCAACAGTCATCTTAGGTTAGCAATTCACTATTACTTCACTTCATGTTATTCTAAAAAAACATGGACATCGTACAGAATTTTAGGAGTAGTTTAATTCATACAGCAATAACTTTGATTTAAAAGTTAATATTATTTTCTATGTTTAGATCAATTTGCCTGAAAGCTACTTATTAAATTTCAGTCATTACAATTAACACCTTTCAATATTTTTATATGCTTCTAATATATAATGAAAATTCAATTTAAAATTTAAACATAATTTTATTGTATTACAAAATGACATTAACATTAGTTCTTAGCATAATTTAATTACTTTCTATGCAGATTTTTCAAATTTTCACTGTCACTTGAAAATTATCTATTTTTTCTTATGCTTATAAGACAAATTTAACATGAAACAGACCCATACCTAAATAAGTTAGGTTGTTAAAAATAGGTCATTTTTTCCAAGTGAGTATTCCAACTTCTGACTTTTGACGTCTCTTTTCTCAACATGTCACTCATTTGCTGGTACATCTCTTGAACTTCCTGCAACATAGGATTAAAGCAGAAAACTTGATTAATTTCAGATTAAACATGTTTGGCATAGATTGTAAACTCTGATTTTACATGCCAAACATTTTTATACTAGAGACTACAAAATGAGCTCAGTTGTTATACATTACAAATGTTAGGTGCAGCTACTCGTTGAGTTATGGTACATTGTTTTATATGATTTTATATTTTTATGTATTTTTAAACTTGAACAAGTTATAAAAATGAAATTTGTAAGTCATGCTAAACTCTTTTCTCAAAATCACCAACAGATTATGTCCAGACAATTTTTAATTCCTTTTCTTACCATATAGATCTCTCTGTCTCTCTCTCTCTCTCTTCTCTCTCTCTCTCTCTCTCTCTCTTTCTCCCCACTTTGGACTTAACCATTTGAAAGTCAGTTGGAATATCATATCCATTAATCTTTATGTAATTTACTAATAGTGAACATATTCTTGGAGTAGCACAATATTAAGATAAGCAAAAATAATATTAAATTAGTATTATTAATGTTTAAAAGAAATAATAACAAAAAGACAAATGTGTATTTTTGTTAGGAACAGAAGTTCTAAAGGGAAAACACACTTTATTTTTATAGTCACAGAAACTGTGTGGCTGATTTGAAACGCTTAGTCATCATAGATATCAGACTCATCTTTGGGACTTTAGAAAACACAACAGGAGCCAAATAGCTATCAAAAAGATTGAATAATGGAAACAGCATGAGGTGCAGTCTGAGAGATCCATGTATATCCTGATCAATTTACTAGCTCTGACAATCACTGCAATTTGCTATGTTGAGATTATTAATCATCAAAATATATACAGTTCTGAACAGCACAAAGAACCGTCTTTGAGGACCAAGGGAAACAGAGAGAGTTCAGTGAATTGCAGAGTTCTTAAGAGCTAAAAGTTCCATTATTGATCCTTGAATCTATTAAATTAGTGTCTCTATGAATGGAAGAAAGGAGAATTAGGATCAATAAATGGAGCTGAATATCTGAGAACACTTTATCTAGCATGTATCAAATCCTGAGCTCAAACTTCAACATCACAACAAAAAATTAATTAATAAAACAAACAATTAATTAAAAGGTATGTTTGAGAATTTTAGAAGCACCAAAGAACATTCTATAGCATGATTACTTAGCAGGGTGGAGTTGTGGGGCAGGGGAAGCATGGCTTGAATAAAAATCCTGGGCCTAGAGGACCCATCACAAGGAATTATAGGCAAGTAAAGTGGCTTTGAGGGAAAAACTGCTATGGCCCCAGCAGGTTAGGAAGCTGTTGTGCATATATAGCCTTCTCATCATGTTTAAGAAACTGTCTGTTGTTTTTATAATGCCTATAGCCGGTCAAATTGAATCTCCATTCCCATATATAGTAGGAGGGTTTTATTACTTATGCTTTCACTGTTAAATTGTTATGGGAAATGCCAAAATAAATGCCATCTCACATAGACAGAGTACCAGAATACACTTTAAACAAGATTTAATATCTGTATGCTTACCTACACATTTGGAGGGACTTATTACATTATAGTAATAACTCCTGCTCTAAAATGTCAGTGTTTGAAGAGAGAGGCTGATGAATTTCTGTGTTTGCTCTCAGCACACCTCTGTGACGTACCTCTTATGACTCACATTCTACATGACTGCTCTTCTCATCAAACATATCACCTCCATTTCTGCTTATGGATAACTGAGGCTAAAACTCTTTTCCTGGTCTATCCATTTCCCAGATAAGCTCAATCCATCCATCCTCTCCTTAGAATCCTTCTAATAGAATCTGATCAGTTAGAGCTGCCCAAGTCACACCATCAAAATGATAACCTCACTTTCCTAGCTCTAGTCTTATCAATCATACAGCATTTTCTACTACCTGGTAAACAACATACTTACTGAGTGGTCAACCATCTCCTCTTACCAGTAGATGTTAAAGCAACATAAGAAAAGAAAGTTTCATCCTACAATATATTTTCAGTCTTCCAAACAACATCTAGCCCATTACAGATATTTAACAAATTCATCTAAATAAGTTGATACCACAAAGTACCATTCATTGCATATTTTGTCAATGAGAAAAAAGTCCATAGACAGTAAGCAAGCTATTCATAGTGAAACTACATAGTTATAGTACCAGGGCTTGCAAAAATGAAATGCATTCATAGAGAATGATGGCTGGATAAGGATGTACACTACAGCAAATGGGAACTGCTCAATTTATTGAATCAGTGAAAGTCAGTGGCAATATGTCTACTGTGATCACTGTTATTTTATTGGTTGTGTTAAATTAACATTGAAATGACAGTTACATTTTAAACATAGTTGTTAACTCTGAATCAGGTGTGGCTTACTCAAAGCTGATCACTAATCAGGGTTGCTTAGTTTGAGAGTAGTTAATCTTGATGCCATGTTAGTTGAAAAATAATATTTTGGGGCGATAATTATTTAGAAGTATGTATGGGGGAAGCTTTAAAGCATACCACATATGCTGTCTTCTATAGCAGAGGAAATATAAATTTCTTTCTGACTTTTGATGGCTTCTAGGAAAAATGTGCTCAAATGTTTTGTTGGATTAATTATTATATAATAGTATCTCAAATACACAGTGACAGTCTTGTGCTGTCATTGTTTACTATGCAAAGACACAGTGGCTCACATAGAACTCACAGCTGATCAGAAAACATGAAAGTAATAGTTAATTTGATGGTGACTCTTAGTGTAAAACATTAGCTCAAGAGGATAGAATGGCTTTAAGTATAATGTGGTTGATATTGTTCTACCCATAAAGCTCTAATAATCCTGAGATTTCATAGATATTAAAGCAAAAGACCATTTAGCTGTTGACTTGAGGAATACATACACTTTACCGATTATGTTTCTGATTTTAAATTTGTAGTGAGTTATCTGTTGAATGTAGGGTTGGTAAAAATCTTTTCCCAATTTGTAGGCCACTGTTTTGCCCTATTGATAGCATCCATTGCCTTAAGTAAGCTTTTCATTTTCATGAGGTCCCATTTATCAGTTGTTTATCTTAGTGCCTGAGCTACTGGCATTCTATTGAGGAAGTTGTCTTCTGTGCCAATGTGGTCAAGAAAGTTCCCCACTTTCTCATCTGTTGCATTTAATGTATCTGAATTTATGTTGAGGTCTTTGATCCATTTGGACTTGAGCTTTTTGCAGGGTGATATATATGTGGCTATTAGTATTCTTATACAATCAGGCATCCAGTTTGACCAGCACCATTTGTTGAAGAGGCTTCCCTTTATTCCATTGTATGGGTTTGGCTTCTTTGGCAAAAATCAAGTGTCTGTAGGTATGTGGATTTACTTCTGGGTCTTCAATTCTATTCTATGGATCAGTCTGTCTATTTTTATGCCAATAACTGGTTTTTTTTTTATTACTATTGCTCTGCTGTACAACTTTAAACCAGAGATGGTGATATCTCCAGATGTTCTTTTATTGTATAGAATTGTTTTAGCTATCTTAGGTTTTTGTTTTACAGTTTGAAGTTGAGAATTGTTGTTTCAAGCTCTGTCAAGAATAGAGTTGGAATATTGATGGGAATTACATTTATTCTGTAGATTTCTTTTGGTAAGCTGGCCATTTTTGCTATGTTAATCCTTCTTATCTGCAAGCATAAGAGGTCTTTCTATCTTCTGATATCTTCCCCAAGTTCTTTCTTCAGAAACTTGAAGTTCTTATTATGCAGGTCTTTCACTTGCTTGGTTACAGTTACACCAAGTATTTTATATTATTTGTGGCTATTTAAAGGGGTCTTATTTTCCTAATTTCTTTCCATGCTTGCTTATTGTTTGTATAAAGGAGGGCTGCTAATTTTCCTTTTAATAATTTTGTATCTGACCACATTGCAGAAAGTGTTTATCAGCTGTAGTAGCTTTCTGTTAGAATATTTAGGGTCACTTATATATACTATAATACAAAGAACTCAGGAAATTAGACACCTCGGTGAAATAACTCATTTTTAAAAAGGGGTGCAGAACTAAACAGAGAATTCTCAACAATCTCTAATGACCATGAAGCCCTTAAAAATACTCAAATCCTTTTCATCAGGGAAGTACAAATCAAAATGACTCTGTGATTCCATCTTATACCAGTCAGAATGGTTAAGATCAAAACTCAAGTGACAGCACATGCTGGTGAGGATGTGGAGAAAGAGAAACATTCCTCCATTGCTGGTGGGATTGCAAAGTGATACAATCATTCTAGAAATCAGTGTCCACTTCCTAAGAAAATTGGAAATAGTTCTACCTCAAGACACATCTATATCATTCCTGGGCATATACACAAAAGATGCTCTACCATACCACAAGGCCAAGTGCTCAACTATGTTCATAGCATGTTTATTCATAATATTCAAGAACTAGAAACAACCAAGATGACCATGAAACAAAGAATGGGTAGTGAAAATGTGGTTCATTTACACAATGAAATACTACTCAACTATTAAAAACAAAGACATCAAAAAATTTTCAGACCCGTAGATGGAACTTAAGAACATCATTCTGAGTGAGATAACCCAGACCCAGAAAGACATGCATGGTATGTACTCACCTATATGTGGATATTAGCCATAGAGTATAGAATAAACATGGTACAATCCACGGGCCCAAGAAGCTAAGTAACAGGAGGCACCAAGGAAGAATGCATGAATCTCACTCAAAAAAGGGATATAAAACTGATACTGGTGGTGAATGGAAGGAGGAAATTGGGTTAGAGAGGGAATGTGCAGGGTAACTGAGGTGGGGAACAGATGTGGAGAATGTATGGGGAGGAAGACAAGGTTCAGAGAGAGTGGACATCAGTAGGGGTGCATTTCTAGGGTGAACCAGAGACCTGAGTTAGGGGAGGCTGCTGGGAGTATATGGGGGTGACTCTAGATGAGACTCCTAGCAGCTGGGGATATGGAGACTGAAATGGACACCCTTGTAGCTAGACATGACTTCCAGTGGAGGGATGAGGACACCAACCCACTCACAAAATATCCAACTCAACTACAAGATGTGCAGGTATAAGAAGGAGTGGAGGGGGAATGGCTAGCTAATGACTGGCCTAACTTGAACCCACTCCGTGGGCGAAAGCCAACACCTGACACTGTTAACGATACTCTGCTATGCTTGCAGACAGAAACCTAGCATAACTCTCTCCTGAGAGGCATCATCTAGCAGCTGATGGAAACAGATGCAGAAACCTACAGCCAAACATTAGGTGAAGCTCAAGGAGACTTGCGGAGCAGTGAGGGGAAAAATTGTGAGAGCTGGAGGGGTCAAGAGACAATAATGAGACCTAAAGAGTCATCTAACTTGGCTCCATGGGACTCACAGAGACTAAACCATCAACCCAAGAGCATGCATTAGCTGGACTGAGGCCCCCTGCACATTTGTAGCAGATGTTCAGCTTGGTCTTCATGTGGGTTCCCTAACCATCAGAGTGGGACTATCTCTGATGGTGTTGTCTTCATCTGAATCTCCTCCCCATAGCTGAATTGCCTTGTCTGGCCTCAGTAGAATGGATGCCCTTATTTCTGCTCCAACTTGATATACTTGGGAGCGGGTTGGTATTCACTTGTGCTTCCCCTTCTCTGAGGAGAAGGGGAGGAGGTAAAGGGGTGAGGAGTTGAGACTGGGAGGAGTGAAGGGCAAGAGGCTGTGAACAGGATGTCAAGTGAATAAATAAATGGAATTGAATGGCAAATTCTTTAAAGGCAGTAAATTGATAAGAGAAAATAAATAGAACTAAGATCTTCAGGAAATATTATTATAGCATATGTCCTAAGGATGATGACAGAATCTTGTAAAGTGCAATAAAAACTACTCTGTAAATAAATGAAAACTAGTGTTGGAATATACCACATCACTAAGCAGAAAATCTCTGAAACTGAAGAAATCTTCTCACTGAATGAAAGGTAAAGGAAGAAAACAAACTGAAGGCAAGATAATTAAATAACAACAAAGTGGCAAATCAAAGTTTAAGAAATAGAAAGTCATATGTATCATGCCATTTTAAAAGTTGGATTCAGTAAGGTTCTTAACTGAAGTAGTACAAAGTCCCTGAGGATATTTTTAAGTAGAAAAATAATTTATAGAAATACCTATATAACTCATTAAATCCTTGGGGAACAGGAGAATTAGAAATTTTTTGATATTTTATTTACATTTCAAATGTTTTCCACTTTTCAGGTCTCCCCTTTGAAACCCCTTATTCCATCCACCCGCTCCCTGCCTCTATGAGGATATTCCCCCACCCACACACCCACTCCTGTCTTCTGTCCCTGGCATTCTCCTATACTGGGGCATCTAACACCCTCAGGCCCAAGGGCCGCTCCTTCCACGGATGGCCAACAAGGCCTTCCTCTGCCACATATGTGACTAGCACCATTGGTCCCGCCATGTGTATTCTTTGGTTGGTGGTCCAGTTTCCTGGAGCACTGGGGGTTCAGGCCTGTTGACATTGTTGCTCTTGCCATGGGGTTGCAATCTCCCTCAGCTCCTTAAGTCCCTTCTCCAACACCTCCATCTGGGACTGCTTGCTCAGTCCAACTGTTGCTGTGAATTGAATCTTGGGTATTCTGAACTTTTGGGCTAATATTCACTTATTAGTGAGTACATACAGTATTTGTTCTTGTATGACTGAGTTACCTCACTCAGGATGATATTTTCAAGTTCCATCCATTTGCCTGTGAATTTCATGAAGTCATTGTTTTTAATAGCCACGTAGTATTCCATTGTGTAAATGTACATTTTCTGTATCCATTCCTCTGTTGAAGGACATCTGGGTTGTTCCCAGCTTCTGGCTATTATAAATATGGCTGCTATGAACATAGTGGAGCATGTATCCTTAATACATGTTGAAACATCTTCTCGGTATATGCCCAGGAGTGGTATAACTGGGTCCTCAGGTAGTATTATGACCATTTTTCTGAGGGTCTGCCAAACTGATGTTCAGAGTGCTTGTACCAGCTTGCTATCCCACTAGCAATGCAGGAGTGTTCCTCATCTCCACATTCTTGCCAGCATCTGCTGTCACCTGAGTTTTTGATCTTTGCCATTCTGAATGGTGTAAGGTGGAATCTCAGGGTTGTTTTGATTTGCATTTCCCTGATGACTAAGGATGTTGAACATTTCTTTGGGTGCTTCTCAGTCCTTCGAATTTCCTCAGTTGAGAATTCTCTGTTTAGCTCTGTTCCCCATTTTTTGATAGGATTACTTGGTTCTCTGGAGTCTAACTTCTTGAGTTCTTTGTATATATTGGATATTAGCCCTCTATTGGACAAAAGATTGGTAAAGAACTTTTCTCAATTGGTTGGTTGACGTTTTGTCCTATTGACTGTGTCCTTTGCCTTATAAGAAGCTTTGCATTTTTGTGGGGTTCCATTTGCCAGTTCTTGATCTTAGAGCATAAGCCATTGGTGTTCTGTTCAGGAACTGTTCCCCTGTGCCCATGTGTTCAAGACTTCCCCCCACTTTGTCTATTAGATTCAGTATATCTGGTTTTATATGGAGATTCTTGATCTATTTGGACTTGAGGTTTGTACAGGGAGATAGAAATGGATCAATTTGCATTCTTCTACATGTTGACCTCCAGTTGAACCAGCACCAATTTTTGAAAATGCTGTCCTTTTTCCATTGGATTATTTTAGCTCCTTTTTCAAAGATCAAGATACCGAAAGTGTGTGGGTTCATTTCTGGGTCTTCACTTCTATTTCATTGATCTATCTGCCTGTCACTGTACCAGTACCATGCAGTTTTTATCTCTACTGCTCTGCAGTACAGCCTTAGGTCAGAGATGCTGATTCTCCCAGAAGTTCTTTTTTTGTTGAGGATAGTTTTTGCTATACTGTTTTTTTTTGTTGTTGTTGTTATTATTCCAAATGAATTTGAGAATTGCTCTAAGGATATGAAGAATTGAGTTGGAATTTTAATGGGTATTGCATTGAATCTGTACATTGCTTTTGGCAAAATGGACATTTTTACTATGTTAACCCTGCTAATCCATGAACAAGGGAGATCTTTCCATCTTCTGAGGTCTTGGAATTCTCTCTTCATAGACTTGAAGTTCTTGTCATAAAGATCTTTGAGTTGTTGGGTTGGAGTCACACCAAGATACTTTATATTGTTTGTGACTATTATGAAGGGTGTCATTTTCCTAATTTCTTTCTCAGCCTGTTTATCCTTCGAATATATAGAAGGCTACTGATTTGTTTGAGTTAATTTTATATCCGGACACTTTGCTGAAGTTTTTTTATCAGTTGTAGCAGTTCTCTGGTGGAGTTTTTCAGGTCACTTAAGTATACGATCATATCATATACAAAGAGTGATATTTTGATTTCTTCCTTTCCAACTCACATCCTTTTGACCTCCTTTTGTTGTCTAATTGCTCTAGCTAGAATTTCAGGCACTATACTGAACAGATAGGGAGAGAGTGGATAGCCTTGTCTAGTCCCTGATTTTAGTGGGAATGCTTCAAATTTCTCTCCTAGTTTGATGTTGGCTACTGGTTTGCTGTATATTGCTTTTATTATGTTTAGGTATGCGCCTTGAATTCCTGATCTTTCCAAGACTTTTATCTTGAAGGGATGCTGAATTTTGTCAAATGCTTTTTCAGCATCTAATGAAATGAACATGTGGGTTTTTTCTTTGAGATTGTTTATGTAGTGGATTACATTGATGTATTTCCGGGTATCGAAACATCCCTGCATCCTTGTGATGAAGTGAACTTGATTGTGATAAATGATCATTGTGATGTGTTCTTGGATTCGGTTTGCAAGAATTTTATTGAGTATTTTTGCATCGATATTCATAAGGGAAATTGGTCTGAAGTTTTCTTTCATTCTTGGGTCTTTGTGATGTTTTGGTATCAGTGTAACTGTGGCCTCATCGAATGAATTGGGTAGTGTTCCTTCAGTTTATTTTTTGTGGAATAGTTTGAAGAGTATTGGTATTAGGTCTTCTTCGAAGGTCTGATAGAATTCTGCACTAAACCCTTCTGGTCCTGGGCTTTTTTTGGTTGGGAGACCTTTCATGGCTGCTTCTATTTCTCCAGAGGTTATGGGACTGTTTATCTGATCCTGACTTAACTTTGGTATTTGGTGTCTGTCTAGAAAATTATCCATTTCATCCAGATCTTCCAATTTTGTTGAGCATAGGCTTTTGTATTAGGATCTGATGATTTTTTGAATTTCATCCAATTCTGTTGTTATGTCTCCTTTTTCGTTTCTGATTTTGTTAATTTGGATACTTTCTCTGTGCCCTCTGGTTAGTCTGGCTAAGGGTTTATCTATCTTGTTGATTTTCTCAAAGAACCAGTTCCTAGTTTTGTTGATTCTTTGTATAGTTCTTTTTGTTTCTACTTGGTTGATTTCAACCCTGAGTTTGATTATTTCCTGCCTTCTATTCCTCTTCGGTTCATTAGCTTCTTTTTGTTCTAGAGCTTTCAGATGTGCTGTTAAGCTGCTAGTGTATGCTCTCTCCAGTTTCTTTTTGGAGACACTCAGAGCTATGAGTTTTCCTCTTCACACTGCTTCCACTGTGTCCTATAAAATTGGGTTTGTTGTACCTTTATTTTCATTAAATTCTTAAAAGTCTTTAATTTCTTTCTTTATTTCTTCCTTGACCAAATTATCATTGAATAGAGAGTTTTTCAGCTTCCATGTGTATGTGGGCTTTCTGATGTTATTGTTGCCATTGAAGACCAGCCTTAATCTGTAGTGGTCTGATAGGAGGCATGGGATTATTTCAATCTTATATCTGTTGAGGTTTGTTTTGTGACCAATTGGATCGTCAATTTTTGGAGAAGGTACCATGAGGTGCTAAGAAGAAGGTATATTCTTTTGATTTAGGATGAAATGTTTATATAGATATCTGTTAAATCCATTTGGTCCACAACATTTGTTAGTTTCACTGTGTTTCTGTATAGTTTGTGTTTCCAAGATATGTCCATCGATGAAAGTGGGGTATTCAAGTCTCCCACTATTATTGTGTGATGTGCAATGTGTGCTTTGAGCTTTAGTAAGGTTTATTTTATGAATATGGGTGCCCTTGCATTTGTAGCATAGATGTTCAGAATTGAGAGTTCTTCTTGGAAGATTTTTCCTTTGATGAGTATGAAGTGTCCTTACTTTTCTTTTTTGCTGACTTTTTGGTTGAAAGTCGATTTTATCTGACATTAGAATGGCATCTCCAGTCTGTTTCTTGAGACCATTTGCCTGGAAAATTGTTTTCCAGCCCTTTACTCTGAGGTAGTGTTTGTCTTTAACTCTGAGGTGTGTTTCCTGTATGCAGCAAAATGCTGGGTCCTGTTTATGTATCCAGTCTGCTAGTCTATGTCTTTTTATTGGGGAACTGAGTGCATTGATGTTAAGAGATATTAAGGAATAGTGATTTTTGCTTCCTGTTATTTTTTATGTTATTTTTATGTTTGTGCAGCTATCTTCTTTTGAGTTTGTTTAAATTTTACTTTCTTGCTTTTTCTAGGGCGTAGTTTCCCTTCTTGTGTTTGAGTTTTCCATCTATTATCGTTTCTAGGACTGGGTTTGTGGAAACATATTGTATAAATTTGGTTTTATCATAGAATATCTTGGTTTCACCATCTTTGGTAATTGAGCATTTTGCTGGGTATAGCATCCTGTGCTGGTAGTTGTGTTCTCTTAGGGTCTGTATGAGATCTACCCACGATCTTCTAGCTTTCATAGTCTCTGGTGTAATTCTGATAGGTCTGCCTTTATATGTTACTTGACCTTTTCCCTTACTGCTTTTAATATTCTTTCCTTGTTTTGTGCATTTGGTGTTTTGACTATTATGTGACAGGAGAATTTCTTTTCTGGTACAATCTATTTGGAGTTCGGTAGATGTTTTGCATGTTTATGTTCATCACATTTTTTGGGTTAGCAAAGTTTTCTTCTATAATTTTGTTGTAGATATTTATTGGCCTTTTAAGTTGGGAATCTTCACTCTCTTCCATATCTATTATCCGTAGGTTTGGTTTTCTCATTGTATCCTGGATTTCCTGGATGGTTTTGGTTAGGAGATTTTTGCATTTTGCATTTTCTTTGGCTATTGTGTCAATGTTTTCTATGATATCTTCTGCTCCTGAGAGTCTCTCTTCTGTCTCTTGTATTCTGTAGGTGATGCTTGCATCTATGACTCCTGATCTCTTTCCTAGGTTTTCTAACTCCAGGGTTGTCTCCCTTTGTGATTTCTTTATTGTTTCTATTTCCATTTTCAGATCCTGAATGGTTTTGTCCATTTCCTTCACCTGTTAGATTGTGTTTTCCTGTGATTCTTTAAGGGATTTTTGTATTTCCTCTTTAAGGGCTTCTAGCTGTTTACCTGTGTTCTCTTGTTTTTCTTTAAGGGAGTTATTTATTTCCTTCTTAAAATCTTCTACCATCATCCTGAGATATAATTTTAAATCTGAGTCTTGCTTTTCTGGTTTATTGTGGTATCCAGGCTCGCTGTGGTGAGAAAACTAGGTTCTGATGATGCCAAGTTGCCTTGGTTTCTGTTCCTAATATTCTTGCCCTTTCCTTTTGCCATCTGGTTTTCTCTGGTGTTAGCTGATCTTGCTGTCTCTGACTGTGCCTTGGCCCTCTTGCAAGCCTCTGTGTCAGTACTCCTTGGAGACCATCTCTCACTGTGAGGAATTTGGGTTTGGAGAGCTATGGTACAGGGTCAGCTCTCAGTGTAGACAGAAACCAGAGGGATTCTGTCCCCTGCTTTTCCTTGTCTCCTGTGTCCTGATGGCTCCGCAAGGGTCCCTCTTGATCCAGGAATTTGAACAGAAGTGGTGGTCTTGCCTATGCCCGAAGGTGTGTCCGCACTCCTGGAAGGCCAACTCTCTCCAGGCAGTATTTGAGTATGGAGCCCAGTTTCAGAGGATCAGCTCCCTGGCTGCAGAAGGACCACGCCTCAGTCCCTGTATCCTGAGGGTTCTGGTCGATTCCTGTTGAGCAGAGGTGCTGGCCTTACCCTGCTCACAGTCTTGTCCACACTCCTGGGGGGCTAACTTTCTCCTGGCCCTATTTGGCTATGGAGCCCTGTTGCGCAGGCTGAGTTCCCCAGCCACAGATGGAAACTGGAAGGCTCCTGTTCCTGGCTGCTCCTCAGTCCCTGTGTCCTGAGGATTCTGGAGGGTCCCGCTGAGCAGTGGTGCTCAGCTTACCTCCACTCACTGGTTTGTCCACCCTCCTGGGAGGCTAGCTTTCTCCTGGTGCTATTAAGCTATGGAACCCTGTGGCCCAGGCTGAGGTCCCCCAAGAATTAGAAAATTAACAACATTACAAACAATATCACCATGAAATGTCAGGCAGCCAGAACCACTTCTCAAATGGATTCATGATTACCTGAATGTGTCACAGTTCTAGAAAGCATGATATCTATGGCTGAACTGTTGCTGCTGCTGGTCCTTCTGCTGCTGCTGCTGCTGCTGCCGCCAGAGAAGGCTGAGGTTGATTCTCCATGAAATAGTGCTCTTCACCTTGCTTCTTCAAGGTTTAATCGTAATGTCAAAACTCCACATATTGAAGGCAAATAGCTGAGCCTTGGCTTATGATGAAATCAGAATCTGTTAGCAATCAAGACCAAGTAGTTTCTTCCACCATGGCTTCTTTCAAATTTTCTGATTCTGAGCAATGGTATATAAAACAACATGAAAAGGCAGCTAAGTAAAATTTAATCTCTAGATAAATGGCAAGGTGTGTGTGAGCATTTGTGCTTATTTTCATGTGCATAATAGGTCATATTTTCATGTTAAAAATATAACTATTTTATTAAGGAAGAGGCCTAGAGAATCCCTTTTGTTGTCATAGGATGAAATATGAGGAAAGACCTCTCATTTGAATGTATGTTTATGTTTGTTACACACACACACACACACACATACACACACACACACACATATAAATATGAAATAAAATATAGTAACTGTTATTGTGAAGCATGCCAGTAATCCCAGCATACTCAGGAAGCTGAAGCAGGAATATCTAGAGCAAACTCAGCCCTTAGGTATATAGTGAATTTGAGGCCAGTTTGGACTACAAGCAACCCAGAATCAAAAAACATATTAAAATTATAACAGGATCACAACTTGGAAAACAATACAGCAGAGGCTCATTGAATGCCATTGACACTTAAGAAAAATCTAAGAAGAGCCAGTTTATAAGAATAATTAGTTTCTTAGAAGAGATTTCAAATCACATCTACAAGACTACCAACAAAGGGAAGTACGTGGAAAAGGCATGTAATGAAACATGAAGTTGGGCATAATTTCACAGTTTCAACATCATAAATTTCAGTTAGGCTAAATACTTTCTATGTGAGTAAGCACATATGAAAAATACAAGAGACATAGTAAAAAGTTTTATTACTCTGATGTCTTTCCAAATAAGATGTATTAATACATTATTTTTATATTGATGTTTTAAAATACTGTTAAATTAAGTTAAATAAATTATTGATGAATTAAATTATGTAAATCTAAAATACTTTATATGCAATAGAGTCCACTGTTCTCAAAGAAGTTTAAATACCTGTGAATATATTGGTGATTTACACATACATCTACATTCATTACAATCACATAACATAAACATACATGCGCCATACATAGTGATGAATCAGTTTAATTTTAGAGTACTGGAATATAAGACAAAGGGACATGTAACAATGAGTAAACACAGTATAATACATTATCTGAAAAGTGGACATCTGGCAGACATCTTGTAAACTGCAAAGATGATGATTTGGGGTTAGAAATCAGCCGAAATAAAATGCAAAAGAGGAAGAAAAACCATTATATCTTTTTAAGATTAAGATTATTCTATTTAAAAGTAAATTACTTTACTCTAACTAGTTTACAAATAAAAACACCACACAGCTGGCTAAATAAAACCACTCACATATGTGCCAGTTCCTGACTTAACATGTCAGTGAGCTTCTCTACAGTTAGCAATGAAGCTTAGCTTGAAGATAGCATGGTTTCAAACTCAAGTTAATTTCAAACTCATTCACTATCAATTACATTATTTATTTATTATGGTTGTTGCTACTTCAATACCTTGAAAGTTGAATTCATCTTTCCACCTTGAGGAAAAAAAGTATAATGGAGTCAAAATGAGAAAATTAAACTCATAATTTCTTTGTGACTAATTTGTCATCTTGCCAACATCATCATACATAGTTTATGTATGCTTTCATTGTATACATTCTATATATATTCATAAGCAGACACACATATCTTGTTTTAATATTTCACTACTTTACGCTTATATCTTTAGAGTAATAACATCTGTGTGTTTCATTTTCTCCAATCTTTAAGCATCTTCTGAGTAAAACACCCTTATTTATATGGTTTTTAAGTCATTGGATTGATCATGTCATATAGTAGAACATAGCTGTTAGAAAAGACAGAAGTGAAGTCAATGAAAATTCAAAGCAAAACATTACTTATTTCAAGATCCATGAATGATATCTGAGCACATGTTTTCATATGTTAACTATGACTTCTAAACATATGTCTCTATATTTCTATCACATGGCTGATATCAGTTGGCACATTAACTGATAACATAGCCTATGTTTATGCCATTTTTCTGCTCGGTTTCAAACTCAGCACCTACTATACAACTGAGCAGAGGCCTGTGTAAGCCCAAAACCAACAGAAGGAAGCATAAACATTAATAATAGCAACATGCTTTAGGTAGATACACCTACCTCACTAGAATTAAAGAGAACTAGAAAGTCTTCAGAAGCTTCAGACCTCCCCTTCTCTCTTAATTGCCTCTACTCTGAGAGATGTTGGTGAGGCTAACCTCTGAGCAAACGTTTCCTCTGCATGAGTCTACCAGGTCTAAAATTATTAGCAATTCGACCCTGAGTGTTTTATTTAATCTCTCTAAGATTTCATCATTTTATAAATGGTGATACTTTCTGTGATAGTTAATTGTATTACAAATGTAAAGAGTCTAAAACAAAACTTATAGATTATCAAGAGTTAGTATAAATAGCTTAGATAGGAGAGAACAGGAAAGCACTGATGACTTTATGCTTGCATGTTGCTTGTATTTAATACCATGTATACATTTCACTTTCTCCAATCACACAGCATTAGACAAATCTGAAGATAGAGTTAAAAGAGGTCGATATAACTGAGCAGCAAAGAATCTCCCTCAGCAGATTTACAAGTTGATCTTAGATTAATTAGATTAGTAGCTGAATCTGGTGAGGGTGTAAACTTTTTAAAGGATCATGGCCTTTTAAATGAGTCTGGCCAAATTTTATAGTCTGAAGTTTATCAACTATGTGGCTTTTGGCAAATGGATTTTAGTCAGATTATTCAGTATTAAGTTACTGGTTCATATATTAATAGTATATGACTCCTGTGGAGAAATTAGAATTATAATTAGTCTTTGACATCACATATATAATGTTGGCCCAACAGCTTTGCAGATCTAGAGATTTCTGAACTGTTCTCCTGTCATCATGAATATGCATGAGTATGTTTAATCTCTCACAACTGTACAATTCTAGAAGGATCACCATGAAACACATGAAAATACATGGTAAAGACTACAGAAAATCAGACTAACTTGGTATGTGGTGGAGAGGAATACTTTCCTATAATGATCATGAAAGAAACAGACCTACTCAGATAGATAACCGATTTTAATAATCTATGCGTTCTTGTAACATGTCAGGGAATGTGGAACATGGAGAAATGAACAAGGCAGACTCTCTGCCTTATAAGAGTTCAAAAGTGATCCAAGTGTGAAGGAATGAGGTACAGCTTAGTTCAGTCACTCTGGCTGATGCATTATGGGAGTACCTGGAGGCAGCTTCCACTTTTTATGTTTTTTTACTTTTTTATTGGATATTTTATTTATTTACATTTCAAATGTTATCCCCTTTCCTGCATTCCCCTCTGGAAATCCCCTATCCCATCTTTTCTCCCCCTGCTTCTATGAGGTTGCTCCCCCATCTACCCACACACTCCTGCCTCCTTGCCCTGGCATTCCCCTACACTGGGGCATGGAGCCTTCACAGGACCAAGGGCCTCTCCTCCCATTGATGTCTGACAAGGCCATCCTCTGCTACATATGCAGTTAGAGCCATGGGTCCCTCCATGTGTACTCTTTGGTTGGTGGTTTAGTCCCTGGAAGCTCTGGGGGATCTGATTGGTTGATATTGTTGTTCTTCCTATCCACTCCTAAGTAGGGAAGGCAGATTAACATATAAAATGTAGCACAAAACCAAACTCGATGTCTGGGGATTTTCCACAGTGATGATTAAAGATTCATTCAGACAGTGATTACTTTTAAAATACTGCATGATATGACTGGTAAGCTTCAAACACATAAAAATTTCTCATGATCCTGCACCCCAATTTTATCAAGCTTTTTACTCTAATAATTGTTTAGATTCTCATCAAAGAGTAATTAGATGGATTTGACTGAAGCAAAAAAGTATAAAGTAGAGAATTTATAGCTTTGTCTGAAGTCTTATATCAAATCGAGGTTTGAGTGCACTGTTCTTAAGAGTATGAACTTCTTGCTTATGAACAAGGTATTACAAAAAGTAGGCCAGCAAGATACGCTGTCAGAAGTCACTGCATTCTTATGGGCAGCCTGGATAATCACTAGTGACTACAAACTGAAGATAAAGATGCCTGGGAGAAAGAGACCTTTAGATATCTGGCAACATTCTAAAAGGTAAGCTTTCCTTCAGATAGCTAAAAAAACCTGGACTTAGAACAATCCAAATACATTTTCTGTGTGTACAGTAAGTTTGACTTTTTTATCAGTCTTTACCACTCTTTATGTCTAACAGCTATACCTCAGTACCTGAGGCATGAGTTCTAGTCTCTGGAATATATGAGTGGCAAACAAACAAACAAACAAGCCACGTCAATTTACTTAGAATATATAATATTAGTTATTATAACATAATGAGTTCTAAGGTATTTCATTTCAGTATGTCAGTTATTAAACTTCCACGTGCATTTGCTATTTCCTGTAGGTGAGCAAAGTAAAGTAAATTCATTCACGGTCCCTATCTGTAAACTAAAAAAGCATTTAACCTGTGGCAGATGCTCAGCACTGAATTGATTCAAGAAAATAGAGACAAACTTTATTTAGAGGTTGGCTGAATATTGAGAACATTGATCCAGATCACAAACATACACACACACACACACACACACACACACACACACACACACACACACACGATAGTTTTGTGTGTTATATTTTGCATGTGTGTGAAAGTCAATCTATCAACTTCTCCTAGACCTCTTAGAAAGTATTAGGTTGTTGGTAGTTCTAAACTGTTGGCCCAAACAATAGCAAGTAAGAATCAAATATCTGTAATGATATCTTTTAAATTAAGCTTAACTAATGCTAGTCATGGCTTGTTTATATGAGGGATTCATTTTTTTTTTCTATAGAAGTGGCCACTGTATCAGTTTGTACAGGCTTATATTAAGATGTAAATTGAAGAAAAAGTAAATAAGATAAAATATATAACTCACCCATTTGAGAAGAAAATAATTTGAAAATGGCAAGTGCCCTGATTTGAGCATGTCAGCTGCCTACATACATCTGGTTCTTTCATCTTCATGAATCAATACATATGGACATAAAGAGTTAAGTAAAGAATAGTATTCTGTGGCAAAGGTTATAAACCACTGTCAAATTCCCCTCACATGGGTTGTGTACATGGAAGGGTTAAGCCTCAGAGCTCTCTTCAGCTTTTAGCCCTGGGACTCCTATTTACTTTAATGGAAATCGCTTTTCCAAGGCACCATGCAGAGATTTGAAACACAGGGTGAAAGGTCATCCTGCAACTCTAAGAATAATAAATTCGCAATTTGTACTTTCCTGACCTCTAGAAATATTTTGAAGTGTTTGAGGCCAAAGAAAACAAAGCAGTGCTTTGAAAGGGCTGGGGGGACTATCAATTGATCAATTTAAGAGGGATTATCTGATAATTGGGTAAATATATTGTTATTGATGTGTAGAAAGAGGAAGATGTGCCAAGAAAAAAACTAATGGCCAGGCTGAGATTTATCTGCTAATCCTTGAAGGAGGCAGTTTACTGAGGACATGAGTAATTGCTCTGCTAACAGATTTATTCTTCTCTTAAGCCCATTTGCAGCTTAAATCCTCCCTTTTCTTCCCAGCAGCTGAAAATGCGTCCTGAATCACTGCTGCCCACTGTGCTAGACTTTGCAACACCTCCTGGGCATGGTTAGACTCCAACTCCTTTGATTTCACATGGTTGCTGGAAAGGGGACTTTTGGCCAGATGTGCTTTGAGTGAACTCTCGGGAATTTTACATCTGACTGGGTTACATGAAGATAATCATCTTTTTTTCTTTTTCAGACATAATTTTTTGATTAATTAATTAACCAATTCCCCTTGCATCCCAAATGCAGTTTTCCTTCCTTCCACTCATCCACTCCTCCCTTTCCCCAACCCCACCCTCATTCTACTCCTGTTGCCTTTCTCTTCAGAACAAGAGAGAACTCACATGGAGATCAACCAGCCCTGGCATTGCTGTAAGGAGCCTGATATAGCTGTCTCCTGAGAGGCTCTGTCAGAGCCTGACAAATACAGAGGCAGATGCTCTCAGTCAACCATTGGACTGAACACAGGTTCCCCAATGGAGTAGTTAGAGAAAGGACTGAAGGAGCTGAAGGGGTTTGCAACCCCACAGGAAGAAAAATAATATCAACCAACCCGACTCCCAGAGCTCCCAGGGACTAAGTCACCACACAAGGAGTACACATGGAGGAACCCATGGCTCCAGCTGCATACGTAGCCGAGGATGGAGGAAAGGCCCTTGGTACTGTGAAGGCTTGATGGATGCCCTAGTTTAGGGGAATTCTAGGGCAGGGAATTCGAGGGCGGGGAAGCAGGAGTGGGTAGGTGAGTGGGGAAACACCTTTGTAGAAGCAGGGGGAGGTGGGATGGGATAGGGAGTTTTGGGGGCGGGAAAGGGGATAACATTTGAATGTAAATAAAGAAAATATCCAATTAAAAATTTATGTGAAAAAAAAAGAGGTAAAGAATCAAGCTGGAATAAGACTAGGTGCATCTTTGTTTATTGAGGTTAGAAGAAACAGCTCAGTAGAAGGGAAAGAGTCCCAATGTCAAGCAACCCAGCCTGCCCTGGCTCTGCTGTTTTCCCACATGAAAACTATGCTGTGCAATTGTTGGATTTGTACAGCAGGCCTAGGTCAATTGCATGCATTCCTCTTGGTTGGAGCTTGAGTCTCTGTAGGTCCCTGTGGAGCCACATTAGTCGATTCTGAAGGTTTTCTTCTGATATCCTTTGCTGCTCTTGCTCCTCCAATTCTTCCTTCCCCTCTTCTGCAGGATTCCCTAAGCATTACCTAA
Source organism: Uromys caudimaculatus (assembly GCA_028551405.1). Taxonomy (NCBI): domain Eukaryota; kingdom Metazoa; phylum Chordata; class Mammalia; order Rodentia; family Muridae; genus Uromys; species Uromys caudimaculatus. The sequence continues at coordinate 96,369,418 of CM052706.1, read as the reverse complement.
TATTTAGCTGTATGTCTCTGCATCTGTTTCTATTAATTTCTGGGTAAAGTCTCTCTGATGACAGTTATGAAGACCCCTGTCTTCAAATATAGCAGAATATCATTAACAGTGTCAGGGTTAGGCTCTCTCTCATGACATGAGTCTCTAGCTGTGCCAGTCACTGGTTGGAATTCTCTTGTTTTCTGCCTCACTTTTGCTTCTGCCCATCATCTAGTCAAGGTAAATTGAAGGTCTACGTTTTGTGGCTGGGTTGTTGTCCCAGTCTCTTCATTGGAACTCTTACCTGATTATAGGAAATGGCCAGTTCAGGCTTCATGTCCCCCATTGCTAGCAATCTTAGCTAGGGTTACCCTCTTAGATTGCTGGGATTTTCCATTGCCCTGTGTTTCTAGCAGGTCACACAGGTGTCCCAACCCCCATCCTCATTCAGTCCCCTCCCCACATCCACCCATGATATTTATTCAATTTCTCCTTCTCAGTGAGATGCATTTCCCCTGCCCTGAGCCCTTATTGTTACTTAGTTTCTTTGGGTCTAAATATTGTAGCATGGTTATCCTTTACTTTATGGCTTATATATACTTATAAGTTAGCATACTATGTTTGTCTTTCTGAGTCTGCTTTTCCTCAGTCAGAACAATCTTTTCTAGTTTCATCCAATTGCCTGCAAATTTCATGATGTCATTGCTTGTATTAGAGGAGTAATACTCCGTTATGTAAATGAACCACATTTCCTTTATCCATTCTTCAGTTGAGGGATATCTAGGTTGTTTCTAGTTTCTGGATATTATGAATAAAGCTGCTATGAACATAGTTGAGCCAAAGTCCTTGTGGATATGGTAAAGCATCCTTTTGTTATATGCTCAGGAGTGATATAGCTGGGTCTTGAGGTAGATCTATTCCAAATTTTCTGGGAAAACAAATTGATTTCCAAACTGACAAAGCCATAATTTTGACATGGATTGTTTTGAAGTAGGATCCTAAGGATGCATGAGCAATCTCTAGACAAGGTAACGGTAAACTGAGCTTTGATTCTGTATTTTCCCTGCTTATTAAGTGACCTGGGATTGTCTTTCCCATCTGTGATCCAAGAAAAAGAGACTTCATATTGTTTGCAGCTCTACCAACTACTGAAGGACAAAGTAATTGCTTTCTGCATTGTACATTGAACATGACCTAATTAGCAACAATTATTTTGGTTTTAATTCATTTTCTTCTACATATCATCACATGCTATCCAAAACATGAGATGGTTGGTCACAAAATTTGTACTTTGGAAATTACAGAGAACAAGATAGATTTTTCTTATCCAAATATTAAATGAACTTTCTGGTAAGTGTAAGACAGTTTGAAATCCCAACATATCCAATTTATTTTTAGAAAAAAAATATTTTTAACAACATAATATTAAAAATCAAATATCTAAATATGTATCCAGATAATTGTGACCTATAATAGCTCAAAAACTGACTGTTTAATTATTAAATAAAAATTTCAACATTAGAGCTGACTTCTCTAGAAATACATTTTTACATCTGATAATGCTCAATTAAAATCACGAAGAGCTCTATAAATGGCATATATTATCTAATATTTAATCTTATGTCTAATATACATATATGATAATTTAAGAAATGAATAGAAAATAGATAAATGGCAGATGACAGCTAAATAAGTGATTAGTGTTAGATAGATGATAGATAAATGACAGATGAAAGTTAGATGATAGATGATAGAGAGATTGATGGATGGATAGATAGATAGAAAAATAGACAGACAGACAGATAGGTATTAATTCTATGACATCTATAATTGGGTAAACCTGAACTCTGAAGTGATCTTACTCTACAGGACAGGTTTTGTATCATAGAATAGATATGTTTCAACATGTATCTCGTGTGTCAGTAAGAATCCTAAAAAAATTCACAATTATTTTTGGAAAATCAACAAACACAATCAAACGTGTTATGAAAGGAGAAATAACAGTCTGGGTCATCATTTATCATATATTCCAGAAACATGCAAGTAATATGTAAATTTAGTAAGGTAGATGCTTCTCATGACTGGATTAATAGGAAATATGAAGAATGGATATGTCAGAATTCAGCTATAAAGGCAACTTATAATCTTCATTACATCCAGACATCTAAAGGGTCTTGTTCCTTTTATCTCGCTCTGTACTCAGTATCTTCTTCTTTGGATGACTACTGTGGGCCTACAGTCTGCCTCTAATTTTCACAAGATAGAAGATATAAAATAGCAGTCTCAACTAAATTGAACTCCTGAGAGCTCTCAGATTTTGAACCACCAACCAGGCAGCATATACTAGCTGATATCAGGCCCCCAATACATATACATCAGAGGACTGCCTGGTCTTTCCTCAGTGAGAGAAGATGCACCTAACCTGAGAGAGATTTGAGGTCCCAGGGCATAGGGAAGTATGGTGAGGTATGGGGGAGGGGACATCCTCTTGTAGATGAGGGAGGAGTAATGGGATGAGGAACTGTCGGAGAACACACTGGGAGGGGAATTTTGAATGGACTGTAAAATAATAATAATAATAACAATAATAATAATAATAAATATTTAATATAAAATAAAAAAGAAAGTGACTTAGGACTTTATGGTTCAGTTTTGTTTGACCTTTTAACAAAAATTAAAACATGGTCATTTCAAACAGTAGAAATTATTTCCTATCCATTCTATATTATATATTCAGTCATTTAAAACTTAATGAAAATGGCAGTGTTTCAAAGAGGAGTTATACTTTCATGTAATGAAACGTCTAGCTGATAATACTTCCAACAAGAACCATTAACTAACAAGAACTCAGAACCAGGCACAAGAATCTCTATAGACTGGCTAGTCAGGGAAGTCCAAGTGACTTCCAAAACAATACAGACTATACTTGATGTAGTTGGTTGCTTCTCAGAGGTGGAAGGTAAGCCCCTACTGATGTAGACACCAATCATTTAGGACAGACTCCTGAGATTATTTAAGTTAGATCTAAGCTGAAAGCCTCCTTCTTGTCTAACTTTCATAGTACTAGAAAATACTATGCAAGCTAACTAGAAAAGAAGCAATTAATAGTCTAGGCCAACCATGACATCTATGAACTACAACAATGACCAGCATGCCATTATCTATAAAGGTGTTATAAGTGGCTCTCACATGTTGGTGGCAACCAATAACCATCCGATTGAACTTAAGTTTCACTCATGTGAAGAAAACCATTCCTGCCAATAGAAAACTACCCAACTTCCCAGGGCTAGTGAGGCCAAAAATCTTTTTAGATAAGAATCTACAATTGTTCCGGTTCTCACCTGAGGGTCAAGACCTCTGCCTGGGCCGCCAGGAGTCCGTAACCAATGAGCGCCGGACAGGGGTGGCCTCCCAGGAGATTGGAAAAGCCGTGAGTGGGGTTAAGGGGAGCAACACCTCTCACCCAGACCCACCCGGATCTGCCGGGATCCAGGGCCTGAGAACCTGGGTACAGAAAAACCCCGAAACTTCCAGTTTGCACCTATGGGTGGAGACCTCTGGCTGGGCCACCAGGGGCCTGTGCCTAGGGACCTCAACCTGGGCTACAAGGCTCCATGAGAGATCAGGGAATCCCAGGAGTGCTGACATACCTTTGAGCACAGGCAAAACCACCACTTCTGTTCAAACTAACTGGATCAAGAGGGACCCTTACAGAGCCTTCAGGGCATAGGAACCAAGGGACAGCTGGGGACAAGATCCTTCTGATTTCATTCTGCACCCCAGAGCTGACCCTGTGTGACAGCTCTACAAACTCAAACACCTCTCAGAGAGAGCTGGTCTTCAAGGAGTATTGACACAGAGGCTTGCAGGAGGGGCAAGCCAAACCAGACAGAGTAAGATCAGCTAGCATCAGAGCCAACAAGATGGCAAAAGGCAAGGGAAAGAACATAAAGAACAGAAACCAAGAGTACTCCGCACCATCAGAACCCAGCTCCCCCACCACAGCAAGCCCTGGAAACTCCAACGCACCAGAAAAGCAAGACTCAGATCTTACATCATGTCTCATGATGATGATAGAAGACGTGAAGAAAGAAATGAATAACACCCTTAAAGAAATACAAGAGAACAGAGATAAACAACTAGAAGCCTTTCAAGAGGAAATACAAAAATCCATTAAAGAATTACAGGAAAACTCAATCAAACAGGCAGAATTTCAAGAAAACACAATCAAACAGACAAAGGAAATGCACAAAA
>CM052706.1:96294315-96364685 GCA_028551405.1 Uromys caudimaculatus | reverse complement strand
CCCCCCCCCCCGGTAGTCCTGGAGTTTGGACCACCAACCAAAGAATTCACATCTATGGACTCATGGTTTGGACCACATATGTGGCAGAGGATGACCTCGATGGCCATCAGGGAGAGAGGAGAGGCCCTTGGGCCTGAGGGTGTTAGAGGCCCCAGTAAAGGGGAATGTCAAGGCGGGAATATGGGAATGGGTGGGCGGGTGGGTGGGAGGTGGAATTCCCTCATAGAGGCGGGTTGGGGAGGGGATAGTGGGTTTCCAAAGAGAAGACCCAGAAAAGGGGAAACATTGGAACTGTAAATAAAGTATCAAAAATGAAAATAATAATAATAATAATAAAAACAAAAAAAACAATGCTCTGGACATAAAAAAAAAAAAAAAAAAAGAATCTAGTATTACTACTTTGCTAGACCAGCACAATCTCTAATTACATTCTAAATCTATGTAGCTATAAGATCTCATCAATGAAGCATTTCTTTCCAGAAAATGGATGCAAATTCCATAACTGTACACAATGCATAAAACACAAAGCATGACTTATAGAGAGCTGAGTACCAATGGATATATCTATATCACCATTCCTGCAACTACATCTCAGGGAACATCATGGGAGAAGGATTTGATAGAGTTTAAGAACTAGAAAACCAGCATGTCTGCTGTAAAATAATCTTTCATATAAACGGCTGTATAAATGAGATCTGAACAATGGCAGTTACACTAGACATGCCAAGGTGAAAGGGGAGAATCTTACTCATGGGGTTACACACCTGGACAAGGAACTAAAGACAGCTGATTACTGCTGAAAGAGACTGAGTTTGCCTCTTATAGAATGAGCTCAAAAAACAAAGTAGGCAGTCCTTTAACCACATAAACACAAACAACAAAATGGACTCTGGATGCTATAGTTCTATTTTTTGTTACATATGATCACATATACAGGTGTGTGTGTGTGTGTGTGTGTGTGTGTGTGTGTGTGTGTGTGTGTGTGTGTTTAAGAATAATAATTGGGAAAGAAAAGGCTATCAATTTGAGAGTTGATTGGGAACATGGAATGAGATAGAAGGAGGGAACTTGGGAGGGACTGGAGGAAGAAAAAGGATGGGGGAACATTATGATATAGTTATGTTTTAATTAACATGTATATAAAAAAAGAAAGTATTCTTACTATATAACAACAGTTTTAAAAGAGTCCAGCCAAAGGCCAAGGACAAATACTTGGACCTTTCTCATAAATAAATAAATAAATAAATAAATAAATAAATAAATAAATAAATAAATAAAAAAAATTAGAGAAGTTTGCATATCAAATATTCTTTTATATCTCTGTATTGTTAATTCTATAACTTTTCTTAAATAATTTATTAAAATCAGTCATACTTCATATTTGTGAATTTAGATTGATATATTTCACTCTATCTAAACAGATCTCAGGCTTATTTTAAAAACAATAGTAAAAATTAAACCTTAAACAGAAAATAACCTGGAAGAAGAGGCAAGTCATTTTAACAGTACCAAATGAAGTAGAGCCTTGTAGTTTGCTCTGCACCCGATCCAATGTTCTGCTATTCCTTTTAAGTAAGGTGAAAATTTTTTATAATTCAAAATCTGGATAGAGTCCAACAAGTTTATATAAGTTAATGACACTCAATAAAGCTGTTACTTGGAGGTAGTCTGGCCATTTAAGGAGTAGGTGGCTTAAAGCTAAGTCAAAAGTCCAGGTGAATCCGGTGTCATAGTCAATATCTATACCTGAAGAAGTGGCTATTAGGGTGACAGTGATAACCACAAAGGGGAGTTTGTGGATCATATATACTGTGACAAAACAGGTACCAGTTTTATCCTACCATGATTGATTTTGAATTTTATCAGTAGTTTATGTATTACTAAGAAAGGAAACAATTGTTTCATTTGTGAGATACCACTTAATCTGACAGTTCATGCAATGAGAAAAAATAGAACAAATTGGTATATAATTGACAAGACATGGTAACAGCAAAGACAACATACAGTCACTGAATGCCACTCTTAGTCCCATTTAGTCAGCCCATCTCCCAGGTCCATTTCCAAACACTTGGACTGTGTTACATGATACAAACCCAGGGTCTGACTAATTCTTCCCCATCACTCCTTTTAGCCTTTCCTTTTAGCCTATCTCAGTTCCTTTGTGACTCCCATTTGAACCACAGAATCATTCTCTACCAAGGGCACAGTGTGGCTAGAAGACACACTTGTCTAGAACCAAGATTGGATCAATGGGAGCCAAAGAATAGAACACACACATACCCACCATCTGGATATCTAAACTAAGAAATGCTCAAACATCCTAAGTCCACAAACATAGTTCACAGAGCAAAAGTACAATCACTGACAACCAAGGTCATATGTTTCCTACAAAACCCAGCAAACATATTTTATTGGGCCATGAAAAAAAAAAAGAATTTTATGAAACTACAAGAAATAGGATTTCAAAATAGCAATTATGAATATGTCCAAGGAAATAAAGAAAATATAAAGAGATATAGCTGTCTCTTGAGAGGCTCTGCCAGAGCATGGCCAATACAGATTCAGAGGCTTGCAGCTAACCATTGGACTGAGCACGGGGGTCCTAATGGAGGAGTTAGGGGAAGGACTGAAGGAGCTGAAGGGATTTGCAACCCCACAGGAAGAACAACAACATTAACCAACAAGACCCCCCCCCCCGAGCTCCCAAGGACTAAACCACCAACCAAAGAGAATACATGAAGGGACCCATGGCTCCAGCTGCATATGTAGCAGAGTATCACCTTATCTGGCATCAATGGCAGGGGAGGCCCTTGGTTCTGTGGAGCTCGATGCCCCAGCTTAGGGGAATGCTAGAGCAGTGAGGCAGGAGTGAGTGGGTAGGTGTGTGTGGAGCACCCCCACAGTAGCAGGGGGAGGGAGATGGGTAGAGGGTTTTCGGAGGGAAAACCAGGAAGGAGGATAGCATTTCAAATGTACGTAAATAAAATAACCAATAAAAGAGAATCAAAAATAATTGAATAAATGTCATTATGAAGACAAACCTGAACACTTGAATGAAGTAATAAAAAAAATTAAAGGCATTAAAGTAGAATCTAACTAGTGAATGGTCTCATTTAATAAATAATCTTAAAACAAAAAAAGCCATATTGAAGCTCAAAATGGAAAACTCATAAAGTCAAACAAAAAGCTCAGAGGTTAGCCTCACCAACAGTTTAAAAGACATAGGCAAGAAAATCACAGGTACTAAAGACAAAATAGAAGAAATAGATAGCTCAGACAAATAAAATGTTAAATCAAACAAAAAAGATCTTTGACACAAAACCACACAAATACTCCTAACATAAAGAAAAATGTACATTAATATTCTTTATGAACATGGATGGAAATTTTCTTAAAAATTACTTGTAAACCAAATTCAAGAGCACAGCAAAAGAGTATCTACTATGATCAAGTCAGCTTTATCCCAGAGATGTATGGATGGTTCAACATACCTCAACTGATAATTATAATTCACCAAATAACCAGAATGAAAAACAAAACCCACATGGTCATCTCATTAGATGCAGTAAAGGCCTTTAACAAAAAACAACACTGATTACTACTAAAGGCCTTGATGTGAATAGAGATACAAGAGCTAAACATTATCATAACACGGACAACGTACAGAAAGCCCATGGCCAACATTATTCTGAAGGAAGACAATCTCAAAGCCTTTTCTTGAAAATCAGGAACAAGACAAGGATGTCCACTCTTTCCATACTATATTGTATGTAATACTTTAATTCTTAGCTAGAGCAATAAAACAGCTGTAGAGGCTCAAGTGGATATGAATAATAAGAAAAGAAGTCTCCATCTGTGGCCTGTGCCACATGGCACCAACCCAAATAGCACAGGGAAAGAGCTAGCCTCCCAGGAGTGTGAGCAGGGGTAAGGCCAGCACCTCTGCTCAGACGGACCCGCCCAAAACCCTCAGGACCCAGGGACCAAGGAGCAGCTGGGGACAGTAGCCTTCCGATTTCCATCTGTGGCCAGGGACCTGAGCCTATGCCACAGGGCTCCATAGCCAAATAGCACTGGGAGGAAGCTAGCATCCAGGAGTGTGGACAAGCCTGTGAGCTGAGGTAAGGCCAGCACCTCTGCTCAGAAGGACCTACCGGAACCCTCAGGACACAGGGACTGAGGAGTGGCCTTCCAGTTTCTTTCTGTGGCAGGGAGCTGATCCTGTGACACAGGGCTCCATACTCAAATAGTGCTAGGAGAGAGCTGGTCTCCCAGGAGTATGGACACACCTTCAAGCACAGACAAGATCACCACTTCTGTTCAAACTCCTTGATTAAGAGGGACCCTTGCAGAGCCATCAGGACACAGAAACTAAGGGAGAGTTGGGGACAGGATCCTTCAGGTTTCTCTCTGCACCCCAGAGCTGACTCTGTACCACAGCTCTTTAAACCCAAATTTCTCTCAGAGAGAGATGGTCTCCAAGGAGTACTGACACAGAGGCTTGCAGGAGGGCAAGTCACAGTCAGAGAGAGAAAGACCAGCTAACACCAGAGATAACCAGATGGCGAAAGGCAAGGGTAAGAACATAAGGAACAGAAACCAAGGCAACTTGGCATCATCAGAACCCAGTTCTCCTACCACAGTGAGGCCTGGATACACCAACACACCAGAAAAGAAAGACTCAGATTTAAAATCACATCTCATGATGATGATAGAAGACTTTAAGAAAGAAAGAAAGAAATCCCTTAAAGAAAAACAAGAGAACACAAGTAAATAGCTAGAAGCTCTTAAAGAGAAAAAACAAAAATCCCTTAAAGAATTATAGGAAAACACAATCAAACAGGCAAATACATTTGGAATAACAAAAAACCCAGGATAGCAAAAACTATTCTCAACAATAAAAGAACTTCTGGGGGAGTCAGCATCCCTGACCTCAAGCTGTACTACAGAGCAGTAGTGATAAAAAACTGCTTGGTATTGGTACAGTGACAGGCAGGTAGATCAATGGAATAGAACTGATGACCCAGAAATGAACCCACACACCTACAGTCACTTGATCTTTGACATAGGAGCTAAAACCATCCAGTGGAAAAAAGACAGCATTTTCAACAAATGATGCTGGTTCAACTGGCTGTCAACATGTAGAAGAATGCAAATTGATCCATTCCTATCTCCCTGTACAAAGCTCAATTCCAAGTGGATCCAGGACCTTCACATAAAAACAAATACACTGAATCTAATAGAAGAGAAAGTGGGGAAAACTCTCGATCACCTGGGTACGGGGGACAAGTTCCTGAACAGAACACCAGGGGCTTATGGTCTAAGACCAAAAATCAACAAATGGGACCTCATGAAATTACAAAGCTTATGTAAGGCAAAGGGCACTGTCAATAGGACAAAACGGCAACCAACAGATTGGGAAAAGATCGCTACCAATACTATGTCCGATAGAGGGCTAATATCCAATATATGCAAAAAACTCAAGAAGTTAGACTCCAGAGAACCAAATAATCCTATCAAGAAATGGGGAACAGAGCTTAACAGAGAATTCTCAACTGAGGAAATTCAAAGGGCTGAGAAACACCTAAAGAAATGTTCAACATCCTTAGTCATCAGGGAAATGCAAATCAAAACAAGTCTTAGATTCCACGTCATACCAGTCAGAATGGTTAAGATCAAAACCTCAAGTGACAGCAGATGCTGGCGAGGATGTGGAGAAAGAGGAACATTCCTCCATTGCTGGTGGGATTGCAAGCTGGTACAACCATTCTGGAAATCAGTTTGGCAGACCCTCAGAATATTGGACATAATACTACCTGAGGACTCAGCTATACCACTCCTGGCCTTATATCCAGAATATGCTCCAACAAGTAATAAGAACACATGCTCCACTATGTTCATAGCAGCCATATTTCTAATAGCCAGAAGCTGGAATCAACCCAGATGTCCTTCAACAGAGGAATGGATACAGAAAATGTGGTACATTTACACAATGGGATACTACTCAGCTATTAAAAACAATGACTTTATGAAATTCTCAGGCAAATGGATGGAACTTGAAAATATCATCCTGAGTGAGGTAACTCAGTCACAAAAGAACAAACAAAGTATGTATTCACTGATAAGTGGATATTAGCCCAAAAGTTTGGAATACCCAAGATTCAATTCACAGCAACCATTTGACTGAGCATGGGGTACCGGGTGGAGGAGTTGGAGAAGGGACTGAAGGAGCTGAGGAAGTTTGCAGTCCCATGGAGGAAGCAACAGTGTCAACTGGCCAGACCCCCTCGGAGATCGCGGAGACTGGATCACCAACCAAATAATACCTATGGAGGGTACCCATGGTGCTGGCCACATATGTGGCAGAGGAGCACCTTGTTAGCCATCAGTGGCTTGGGCCTGTGGGTGTTAGATGTCCCAGTATAGGGGAATGCCAGGGAGGCAAGAGGGGAGTGGATGGGTGGGTGGTGGAATACCCTCATAAGAGGTAGCTGGAGGAGGGATGTGAATAGGGGATTTCCAAAGGGGAGACCTGGAAAGGGCAAAACATTTGAAATGTAAAGAAAATATAAAACAAAAAACAAATAATAAAAGAAGAAAAGAAATCAAATCGTATTTATTTGCAGATAATAGGATTATATATATCCACCAGGAAATATCTATAGCTATACAAAACTTTTCAGTAAAATAGCATGATACAAAATTAGCATTTGGCAAACAATAGCACTCCTGTATACAAATGTCAAAAATACTGAGAAAGAAAAACAGTAATTTTCATAATAATTCCCAAAACACTTGTGAAAACTATAACCAAACAATTGAAAGGCTTGTCTGTTTAAGAATATTAAAGCATTTAAGGAAGAATTTGAAGAACACACCAGAAAATGGAAAGACCTCACAGGCTCATAAAATGATATGATTAATATAGGGAATTACCTTTAATTCATTATATAGTTAATATTGTGAAGTATAATATAGTGAATTATATTAATATAATGAATTATATATTTGGCCATCCTAACAAATCTATAGATTCAATGTGACTCCTATCAAAATTCCATCACAGTTCTTCACAGAAATTTATAAATTCTTAAACTTTATTTTAAAACATGAAAATTAAGATAGTAATACATTCTTAGCAGTCAAAGAACTGCTGGAGGTATATTTCAATTAGTATCACAGAGCTGTAAAAATAAAACTAGCATAATATTGATATAAAAACAGATAGGTTGATCATTTAGCTACAGACAACTAATTTTTAACCAAAAAATGTCATTTTCAACAAATCATGCTGGTCAAACTGGATAGCTGCTTATAGAAGAATACTAATAGAATCATATCTGTTACCCTACACTGAACCTAACACCAAATGGACCATGGACCTCAATGCAAGAACAGATACCATGAATCTGATAGAAGACAATGTAGAAAATAGGCCTGAACTCATTGGCAAGGCAAAGGATTTTATGCACAAGATACAAAAGGAACAGGCACTAAGACCAACAATTATAAATGGGTCAGTATGAAGTATACAGCAAAGAACACTATCTTTTGAGCAAAGTAGCAGCCTATAAATCAGAGAAATGTCTTTACCAATTGTAAATCTGACACATTAATATCTAGAATTCACAACGAATTTTTAAAAGAAATCCTGAAGATAAATCAAACAACTCAGTTAAAATGGGTACAGAACTAAAACGTGCAGTTCTCAAAAGATGAAACACAAGTGCTGAGAAACACTTTTCAAAATGTTCAACATAACCATCAGAGAGATGTAAATCAAAACTACTAAGAAATTTTATCTTATCACAGCCAGAAAGGCCAATCCTAGTAAAACAAAGAAAGCACATGATAGTGGGGATGCACAGAAAGGGAAATACTTACTTATTGCTAATAAAAGAATAAACTTGCATAGTCAAAATGACAGTCAGTATGCTGGTTCTGCAGGAAGGTGGGAACAGATGTATCATAACTTTATTTTATTTTATTTTATTTTATTTTATTTTCATGCAGGGCCTTTGCATATATATTATGGCTTCTGGTTTTGTGTTTCTGTGTGATTCCTGACTATGCAAATGAGTGTGTCTCTGCATCTCTACCTGCTTCTTTGGCTTTTCTTGGCCTCCTTCTGTTTGTTTTGTTCTATTCCAAGTTGTTTCTATTACATTTTATATTACTGTTATCCAATAGAAGCCAAATTGTTTTTAAATAAGAGAAAGGTGGATCAGGAGGGGAGGGTAGGTGAAGAGGAGATATGAGGAGTAGAGGAAAAGGAAACTGTAAACAGAATATATTGTATGCAAAAAAATCTAATTGCAAATGAAATTATAAAAATAAAATACACACATATATGTTCTTTAAAAAATTATAGTTGTTTTAAGATATTACTATCCTCATAACTTGTCAAACAAGAGTAGAAAATGAACACAGTCAGTGAACTTTTGAAAATGAATAGTGAAGTAGGAAGCATTTAAGTATTTATGAAGCAATGTAACCTTGACTTTTTTGAATTGTTGAAAAGTTTTGTGTAAGAGAAAAACCAACAAAATAAAAATATGTTAGTTAGAAAAAGGATTCAGTTATACCACCACTCTTGGGCATTTACCTAAAGGACAATTCATCCTACTGAAGAGATATTTGTTTGTCCATGCTCATTATTGTTCTATTCATAATGGCTACAAATTTGAGACAGCTTAGATTTCCATCAATTGATGAATGGAAAAAGAAAATGTGGTTCATATACACAATGAACATTGTTCATCTGTTAAAATGAAATCATGAAATTTAAAAGTAAATGGATGGAGATAAAAACAGTCATCCTAAGAGAGTTAATCCAGATTCAGTTTTTTAAATGTGAAATGTTAGCATTTAAGATTTAGGTACATATGTTTCAATTAGAATAACCACAGAAGTTAGGTAGCTAGCAAGGGACAAGTGGAAAGAAAGGGATCTTCCAAGGAAGGGGAAAGAGAATATGGTGTAAGAAACAGGAAACTAGAATAAGAGAATTAAGCTAGGAGGAATTGGGAGGCTGAGAAAAGGAGGAAATATAAGAAGGGACAACAATCACTAAAATGCAGCGTGAAAACACACTACTGTAGAGTAGTATATACATTAACATGAGGAGTCATCATAACACCACAGTAAATGATTCAACTAGGTCTCTTAATGCTACTAAATACCCCTGTCCCCCAGTTTTAGAAACTAAGTATATTTTGTTGTCTCATTGACCAGAGACATTCTATACACACAAAGAAATTCTATAGGCTATGTGTTACTGTCCACCAAGGGACAGTAAGGTTCTACATCTGAAGATATCACTTATATAATTGCACGTGAAGAGGTTGAGCCAGTATTCCACTAGAAGCTTCACCCATACTGACTAGACTTCACGGTACTGGAAGGTACATTTCATACTATCAGAGGTGTAATAATTACCCAGCTATACATTTTATGGTCTAAACCAGTGACTTGCCTCCCAGATATGTTGGTACAATTGTGGCACAAATGTTATAAAAGTAAACCAATTTAAAAAAAAATAGATTAAACTGATAGCTGAAACTCATAGCTGATACTGCTAGAGTAACTAAGAATATGGTCCTGAGCCTAGAGGAAAAGGTACTGCTGTTACTGTATTAAACAAACAAAGCAGTGAAACCACTCTTAATGATGCAGTTCTATGCCCATATATGAGTGTATCACTTAACCCTCATCAGAGAATCTTCTTCTTGCCATAGATGGTAACACGGAAACCCACAACTAAACTATATGCAGAGAGCAAGGGACTTTAGAGCACTCAGCCCTAAATGAGATGTAACTAATCAACCCTTCCTTTCAAGATTCTGGGTTCCAAGAAGAAGACAATGCATAAAGATTATAAGAGCCAGAGGTGGTAGATGACTACAGGGAAACAGTGTCTTTCAGATATAAGAAAGTTGATACACATATAACCTCACAGAGACTGGGGCAACCGAACCAAGACCTGCTAAGCTCAAACCAGACAAAAACCTATACTAAGAAGGGAAAATGGACACATTCATTACCAAGAAGCTATTTGTAGTTGATAGCTTCTGAGAAAAGGAAAAGTTATTTTCTCTTATATATTGACACTGTTTATCCCAACCATACTCCAGAACAACACCCATGACCACATCAAATTGGCCAACACACTAACACACACACACACACATACACACACACACACACACACACACACACATACACACACACACACCCCAAAACAAAACAAAACAAAATAAAAAGCCTTCCATGTTTTAGTATGGTTTTATTTGGTTTGTTTTTTGTATTTTTTAAATTCTATTAATTTTTAATTTAATTTTTTTTTTGTGAAAGAGAAAGACCATGGAGCTTGAAGGGCAGAAAGACTGGGAGGATCTCAGAGGATCTGGGAAGATCTGGGAAAGGGAAAATATAGCATGTGAAGGATCCTGATGGCAGTGGAGGGGGGGAAGGGCTATTAGGAGTAGAGGGAGGGGAAATCCTAGTTAGTATATGTTATGTGAGGAAAAGACTATTTTTAATAAAAGAAGGAAAAACACAATAGAAAATTGGCTGGCTAAGTGTAGTCTCATCTCAGATATGTGGCCAAGCCCCCACTGCTTAACTGTATGCCACCAGAACACAAACTACACTCCTGACAGCTGGGACATACTCTCTCAGCACTATAGCTAATTGAGTTAAGGGACTATCATAGTACTTACACATCAGCTACCTTCATAGACAGATTTCTTACCTACATTAAATCAGTTAAATATGTATGGTGGCTATTATCTTTGGTGGTCTTTAAAAAACTTTACAAAGGAGTTTTAAGTGTAGGGAATGTCTAAGAATGATAACTTGGAATTAATCATAATAACTTTAAAGTACTTCTAAATATATCTTCTGGCTTTGAAAGATGTTTCCTAAATCACTCTAACCTAATGTGCATAATGGTGAACTTAAAAATAATTTACCTCTGCTTCAAAGGCCATCTGACAGTGTGAAAATAAAAATATCAAAAAATTAGAAGCTATGCACTATGTTCGGCTCTTAAATGTCACATTTATCTTTTTATCTTTTTCTCAGTCTCAGCTTCATTTAAACTAAACAAAATAAATCGGCTTTGTGGTTCAGAATTCCAAGGTTGATGGATGAGTCAGTCATTAAGATTTTATCACTTGTGGTGTGTTACTGACCTGGTCTCCTTTAGAGTTGGCCAATGGTCACCAGAATATGTAAAAAGTACTTAGCCATTCGTTTTATTATTTTCCTGTTGATTCAAATACCAGGAGATAGATGCATATAAATACATATGTAGTTTAAAAGTGACATAAGAATATAACGTTTGCAGAATTGGAATACTAATTTAACTTAAATGGTAAATGGTATCACATTGGTTATTCTGTCATATACATGCAGATTTATGGGGAAATAGAAATCCTTTCAATTAAACCAGGAAAATTCACGAACAAATAGATTATAAAAAAAATGAGAGATTATTTTCATAATCACCAAATGATGTTGTTGCTACCTTATTTTGCATCATAATCTGTGGCATTTAGAATTTGAGAAATTATTAAAATATTCAAGTGTCTTCTCTCCCTCAAGTATCTCTTCACATCCTTTTTCCCCAGATTTACCCCCTTCACTTCCACTTTTAAAAAAATAACAAAACAACAGAAACAAACAAAAAACAAAAAAACAGAACAAACAAACAAATCAACAAAAAAACAGGCCTTCTAGGAACATCAACCAAATATGCCATACCAAACTACAATAAGAAAAGAAACATACTCTCACATCAAGTCTGGACAAGGCTACCCAGGAGAGAATCATATAAGAACATTGAGATACATAACCATAACATATATGCAGAGGATCTATTTCAGACCCAGACAGGCTTTCAGAATTATGTGAGCCCATTTGAATTTAAGTCAGTTCATTCTGTAGATAATGTTCTTGTGGTATCCTTGATCCCTCTGGCTCTTTCAATCCTTCCTCCCCCTTCTCTGCAGAACATTCTAAGCTCTGCCTAATATTTGGCTATAGGACTGTGAATCTGTTCACATCAGTTGCTGGGTTAAATCTCTTTAGTCTCTCTGGCGATGATTATGCTAAGCTCCAGGCCCAGCACATTCTACCAGAATGAAAAACTGTAGGTCAGAAGTTCCATGGCCAGGTTGCTGACCCAATCCCTCCATTTGAGGCCTTGCTTGGTTATGGAGGATGACCATTTTAGAATCCAAGTCCCCCATGACTAGGAATCTTCTTAGCACCTCACAGAACATTTTCCAAAATTGGCGACATACTCAGTGACAAAGCAAGTCTCCACAGATATAAGAAAATTAAAATAAACCCTGCCTCCTATTAGACTACCCTATATTAAAGCTAGATATTAACAATGACATAAACAACAGAAAGCTTACAAACTCATGAAAACTGAACAAATCTATACTGATTGACTGGTTAAGGAGAAATAAAGAAGGTAATTAAAAACTTTCTAGAATTCTGTGAAAATGAATGCACAACATACCCTAACTACTGGTACAGGATAAAATCTGTGAGAAGAAAGTCTATAACATTAAATGCCTCCATGTAGAAATTGGACAGACCTCAGACTAGCAACTTCACAGCATTCTGTAAGCTCTAGAAGAAAAAGAAGTAAACACATGTAAGATGTGTAGATGTCAGGAAATAATAAAACTCAGGGATGAAATCAATAAAATAGAAACAATGAGCAATCAAAAGAATCAATGAAACAAAGAGTTGGTTCTTTGAGAAAATCAACAACATAGACAAACCCTTAATCCAAATGAACTAAAAGACACAGAGAAATTATTAACATTAACAAAATCAGAAATGAAAAGAGGGTCGTAAGAACAGACACTGGGGAAATCCAAAGTATCATTAGCTCATACTCAACAATGATATTTGTGGAGGCTGCATTTATATTTATATTCACCCCAGCATTTGTAGTTTCTGTTCTGGATTATAGCTATTTTTTCCTGGGGTGAGATGGAAGCTCAAAGTAGTTTTGATTTGTGTTCATAATTAGGGTAAGAATGTTAAACATTGTTTCAGATTGTTGATTATTTTGGATATTTTGCTTTGAGATTTGTCCGCTCTATTTATTTCCCCAGCTACTGAGTGGCTTATTTAAGGAAGGGATATTTAATTTTGTAGTTATTCATTTGTTCTACACAGCAATCTCCTAAAACTGCACTTTCACAAAACACTCATGGTTTTGTCTGCAGAAGAAGGGGTTTCACAGTTTACTTCTCCAACAAAAAGCAAACTCCCAATAATCCACTTTATGGCCAACAAGATTGCTTAATGGGTAAAGGTACTTGTCAAGCTTGACATGCTAAGTTTTATTCAGAGTTCCCACACGTTAGATGAGAAATCCCATGCTCACAAGTTGTTCTACGGCCCCACCTCACATGTATACATGTTCAATCTGGAACACACACATGCATGCATGCTTGCATAAACAAAATAAAGAAAATAAATGTAGTTTAAACATCTTCATATAATTTGCTTTAGTCACAAAGGATGTCTTTGTATGGAGTTTATTTGTTTATACATTGATAAGCTTCGGAAAAGTAACAAGTATTTTCTTGAGTACTGCCAGATACAATGCACTTATGTATGGCACAGGCTTATCTTCTACACTGATATAATATCCTAAAGGATAATGCTCACCCTCAAACTGTACCTCTTGTACCTCTAATATGAATATTACAAAATGGAAGCTCTTACTCCTTTACTACTGATTTTCAAGGAATATAGTTGAGATGCCCTGAATATTGTCATTCCACAAATAGTATTGAATATTCACCTTTCTCTATTTTATGTGATGTGAACATTCTCTTAAAATCACAGTAGTAGTAGACTACTTGCAACAGACAAAAACTTAACGTGTCAAAATATTCATATAAGACAGTTGAGCTTCCTGTTTGAACCTGTGCCCAAAGGAGACCCAGGACTCTGGCTCTGCATTCACTCCTACAACATCCAAAGGAAGCATGACTCCCAGGTGCTCTGACACACACAGGATCACAAGTGAGGTTACAACATCTGCCCCAATACCCAGCGTAACTGGGATGCTCACAGGAAAAAGGGAATCAGGAACCCCCACCCAACCAGAGGCACAGGTTCTTTCCAGCTTGCACGTGTTCTGGGAGCAAACTTGGGGCTCTGGCTGCCCACCCACTTCTGCAACACCCACCCAGAGAAAGCTTGACTTCCAGGAGCTCTGCCATACCTAGGATCTCAGGATCACAGGATCACAGAATCACAGGATCACAGAGACAGCTAGACTCTGGGAAGTTTTGACATAACCAGGCTCACAGGAGGGACAGGTTTCAGGCAGAGACAGCAAAGGCAGTTAGCACTAGAGATAACCAGAAGGTGAGGGGCAAGCACAACCATAAGCAACAGACACCAATGCTACTTTATGTCATCAGAACCCAGGTCTCCCATCACACCAAGCCCTGGATACCCCAATGCACCTGAAGAAGAAAATTCAGATCTAAAATCCCATCTAATGAATGTGATAGAGGACTTTAAGAAGGACATAAATAACTCACTGAAAGAAATAGAGGAGAACACAGGTAAACAAGTAGGAGCGCTTAAAGAGGAAACACATAAATCTTTTAAGAAATACAGGAAAACACAAACAGGTGAAGGAATTAAACAAAACCATCTAGGATCTAAAAATTTAAATAAAAACATTAAAGAAAACACAAAGGTAGACAATTCTGGAGATGGAAATCCTAGGAAAGAGATCAGGAGTCATAAATGCGAGCATCACCAACAGAATACAAGAGATAGAAGAGAGAATCTCAGAAGTAAAAAATATCATAGAAGACACTGACACAACAGTTAAAGAAAATACAAAAATGAAAAAAGGTCCTAACTCAAAACATTCAAGAAATCCAGGACACAATGAAAAGACAAAACCTAAGAATAAGTATAGAAGAGAGTGAAGATTCCCAACTCAAAGGGCCAACAAACATCTTCAAAAAATTATAGAAGAAAACTTCCCTAGCCTAAAGAAAGAGATGCCCATAAACATACTCAAAGACTACAGAATGCCAAACAGGTGGGATCAGAAAGGAAATTCCTCCCATCATATAAAAATTAAAACACCAAATGAACAGAACAAAGAGAGAATATCGAAAGTAGTATGGAAAAAGGTCAAGTAACATATAAAGGGAGACCCATCAGAATTACACCAAACTTCTTACCAGAGACCCTAAAATCCAGAAGATCTCATACATATACATCCATATACAGATGTCATACAGACCCTAAGAAAACAAAAATGCCAGCTCAGGCTACTATACCCAGCAAAACTCTCAATAAACATAGAATGAAAAGCCAAGATATTCCATGACAAAACTAAAGTTAAACAGTATCTTTCCACAATTCCAGCCCTACAGAGGATAAAAGAATGCAAACTCCAACACAAGGAGGGAAGCTACACCCAGGAAAAAGCAAGAAACTAATCTTATCACAACAAATCCAAAAGAAGAGAACAGCACAAGCATAATTCCACCTCTGAAAACAAAAGTATCAGGAAGCAACACTCATTTGGTCCTTAATATCTCTGAACACCAGTGGACTCAATTCCCCAATAAAAAAAACATAGACTAACAGGCTCGATATATAAACAGGATCCAGCATTTTGCTGCACACAGGAAATGTACCTCAGTGACCAAGACAGACACTACCTCAAATAAAAGGCTGGAAAACATTTTCCAGGTAAATGGTCTCAAGAAACAAGCTGAAGTAGCAATTCTGGTATCGAGTAAAATAGACTTTCAACCAAAACTTAAGAAAAATCAACCAAAAGATATTTTAAAAGATGGTGAAGAACACTATATACTTATCAAAGGAAAAATTCACCAAGAAGAACTCTCAATTCTGAACATCTATGCCCCAAATACAAAGGTACGCACATTTGTAAAAAAAAAAAAAAAAAAAATACTGAAGCTCA
Organism: Uromys caudimaculatus; assembly: GCA_028551405.1. NCBI lineage: Eukaryota > Metazoa > Chordata > Mammalia > Rodentia > Muridae > Uromys > Uromys caudimaculatus. Next base: position 96,348,685 of record CM052706.1, on the reverse strand, counting down.
AAGTACACACTGAACCTCACACGATGATAGGAGGAGACCTTAATAACCCACTCTCACCAATGGACAGATCATGGGAACAGAAACTAAACAGAGACACAGTGAAACTAACAGAAGTTATGAACCAAATGGACTTAATAGATATCTACAGAACATTTCACCCTAAAACAAAAGAATATACCTTCTTTTCAGCACCTCATGGTACCTTCTCCAAAATTGACCATATAATCAGACACAAAACAAGCTTTACAAGGGGGAACTGGAGGCAGCCATTGGAGAGTCCCAGATGCCAGGGGTCCAAGAGTTTCCCAAGACAGAATTGGGAGAACATTAGCCAGGGACCTCAATGAAGAAGATACAGCAAGGACTGAAGGAGCTGTAGGGGCTTGCAACCTCATAGGATGAACAGCAATATTAACCAATCAGACCCCCCCAAAGCTCCCAGGGACGAAACCACTAACCAAAGAGTACACATGGGGGGACCCATGGTCCCAGCTGGATATATAGCAGAGGATTGCCTTATTGGGCATCCCTGAGAGGGGTGCCCCTTGGTCCTGTGAAGCCTCAATGACCCTGGGTAGGGGAATGCTAGGGCACTGAAGCAGGAGCGGGTGGGTAGTTGGAGAAGCACCTTTATAGGGGCAGAGGGGAAGGGGGAAGGGATAGCAGTTTTGTGGAGGGGAAACTGGGAAGGGGGATAACATTTGAAATGTAAATAAATAAAATAACCAATAAAAGATGAAAAAAAAAAAAAGACAGTTGAGAAGACTCAGTGGTTACACTTATGCAGGGTAGGTGTAACCTCAGTTGTTACACTCATGTAGGGTAGGTGAGAAGGCTCAGAGGTTAAGCACTTGCCCTTTTTCCAAAGTACCCTGGTTCACTTTTCAGAATCCTCAGTGGCTCACAACATCCCTGACTACATTTTCATGAAATCTGATGCCTTCTGGCAGACAAAACACTTATACATATCATATAATAATAAGGAAATAAATTGATCATGCTCAGGAAAAATCTTACAAAGTCTCATCACCTGAGTAACACTCCTGTTTGTCTATCAGGTGTTCTATGTCTTCCCTGCCTGACTGTTCTGTGTTACTTTCTTATTTTCAAGATTCTTTGTAATTGTACCCAGAATCTAATGTCTATAAACCCTTAGAATTGCAATTCAACAATTTTATATTCATTAATGCAAATAAATTTGCAAGAATATAAAGTTAAGTATATATCATATACAGATTTTCTACTGGATAGATTCATGTTTTAATTATAATGATGGTGGTACACACACGCAGCCAAACATTTGAAAATATACACACTGAAATGGATATTGACAGAATGATTTCTGATGGTGTTTCTTTTCTTTGTAAAGCTATGATGATATGGTGAAAATGTGAATTAAACATAGGAAGCTTAGCATCATTTGGAAGTGGATAGGAAATGTAGGATTTGGGGAATCATGTCTGATGCAGACAATCTTATATTATTATTGTTTCTGGAAGACCCCCTGGCTATTCTCATGCATATTAAATTTCTGAAAAACTGATAAAACTAAAGCACAAAACTTTCGAATATTACAATATCCGATTTATGTAAATTTGGTAATGCTTTTATTCAACATTTTGCCAGAAGACTAAAATCAAAATGAGAAAAGGTTATTTTTTGTTCTGAATGACTTATTCTTTATTATAGTGGACTAGATAAGGCCATTTTAATATAATCATATAATGTACCTTGAGCACATTTCTACCTATATTCCAGAACCCACTGGTTTCTTCCCCAACCCCCTCCTGTTAGCATTAGACAATATTACTTCTATCTTCATGTAGTAAGTACATATATGATTATATGTGTCAATATGAAATCTATAACCCATAATTGAGGGAAAACATAATATGTGTTTTTCTAAGACTTATTTAATCTACTTAATAAGATAATCTTTAGTAGCATCCATTTTCTTCCTAACAATACAATTTGGTTCATTTTACAGTTGGAAAATATCTGTGAACATAATCTACAATTTCTTTATCTGTGCTTTTGCTGACATGCTTCTAGGCTGGTTCCATAACATAGCCCTTGCTACTGTTGCTTCAACATATACTGTGCTGGCACCGTTCTGGTTCATTCCTTTGTAGCCCTTCATACAAACCTGCAGTAGTAGTATATAGTAATTACAGTTTTAGCTTTTGAAAACCTCTGTGCTGAGATACACACTAGCTGGATTAGTTAACAATCCTACCAGCTGTATAGAAGGGTTCACTTTTGTACATATAAACCAGAGTTTGTTGGGTTTTTTTCCCCAAATTTTACAACTCAACCACTGTTTCCTGTACTTTTACTCCTAGTTCCCTGCACTCTCCTTTCACCCAGATCTACTCCTCCACATCCCTAAAAAAGAGAAAGAAAAGGAAAAAACTTAGACTTCCCAGGAATATCAACCAAGCATAGTATAACAAATTACATAAGACTAGGCACAAACCCTCATATCAAGGTTGGATGAGCTTTACTCAGTAGGAGTACAAGAGCCCCAAGCACAGATAGCAGAGCCCATAGTTATGTGTCCCACACAAATAACAAACAACACAAGCCATAACTTAAATGCAGATGACCTTGGAGAGGTGTGGGGTGGTAAGGTCAAGCTAAGGCTTGATGCCCCAGGGATCCTGAAGGGATTGTAGGAGCTTTGCCTGCTCCTAGTGGCTGGCCCTGTCACATAGCAACGTCCCCCCATAGAGAGAATTGTGGCCATCAGTCACATAGAGGCAGCACCCCCAAGCCCTTCCACATGTAGATGAGACATCCCTAACATGTCAGATCAAGCTAATAGGAAGCACCCGCTGTCAGACCCCAAACCACCTCGAAAACTGTATATAAGATCCTATCCAGAAGTAAAGGTGTGTGAGAATTACTCCATCGTCTGAGAGCATCTGTCACAAGAGCTGTAACACTGCCTGGGAAGATGATGTTCCCCTGAAGCGTTCACCAAAAGAAGCTCCTTTACACTCTGCTTACTCATCTTGGCATGGCTCAGCACAGCCAGTGCAGCTTCTCAGCAACAGCAGCTGCCAGTGCAGTGGCACCAGAGTGGCAGCAGGAACAGAGAAAGCTGCGGAGGCAGTTCCCTGCCCTTGCTCCTGCCCTTTCCCTTTCACTTGAACCCGTCCACTGGTCAGAGCCAGAGATCTCCATGGATAGTCTCCAGGACACAGACCACCAGAGAGGTATGGATGGATGGAGAAAGTACAGAAAGAGATGATGAATTGGAGACAATGTAGAAACCTAGTGCCGTGGAAATTCCCTAGGATTCACAAGAGCGACCCTATTAAAGTTTCCTAGTTATAGGTTGTGGAGCCTGAACTGGCCATTTTCTATAATCAGGCAAGGCTCTCAGCAGTTGGAATGGGACATCATACTTTGAGCTACAATATGCTCTGCAAATAAGATGTGCTGAGGTAATGGTAGTGCAGAATTTGTGGACGGCTAATGACTAGTCTAACTTGAGGCTCATGCCAGAAGAGGGAGCCAAGGCTGGATCTGTAACACTGCATGGGTGGTCAGAAACAAGATGCTGATCAGAGCAGAGACCCAGGATAGATCCCAATATGAATGGCAGAGAGAGAGAGAGAGAGAGAGAGAGAGAGAGAGAGAGAGAGAGAGAGAGAGAGAGAGAGAGAGAGAGAGAGAAAGGAGGAAAGAAAGAAAGGAAGGAAGAAAGAAGTTAATGAAGTTATTCCTAATGATATCTCATAGATCATTGTCTAGCCCAACTGTCATCACAGAATTATTGTCTAGCAATTGGTGAGAGCAGATGAAAAGACCCACAGTCAAGCACTAGGCAAAGCCAGGAAAACCCGTCAAAAGAGGGAAGGAAAGGATTTTAGAAGCTGGAGAGAACAAGGACTCTACAAGCCACAGAATAAAATGAGCGTGGCTCATAGGGAATCACAGTGACTGAAGGGACAATAATGGACCCTGTTTGTTGTTAAACACTGTCACTGTGACTGAGGTGAGATAGGATGTCAATGTGCCCTGAAGTCACATTGATCAGCTGGATGGTGAGGTTAAACATTGTCTCTTGTTTAGTAACTATTTCTACCACATCTTATGAAAATGTCTGATTTCAGTAGCTCATTTAACAACTGGGTTGTTTGGTTTATTATGGTTTAGTTTTTTGTGTTCTTTATTCTATATATTAATCTTTTGTCAGATATAAAAACATCAAATATTTTATTCTACTTTTTATTCTGCCTGTCTCTTTACTTGACAAATTATTCCTTTTCCTGTTCAGAAGCTTTTTATTTTAATCAATTCTTTGTCAACTGTTAGTATTACTTTCTACGTAACTAAATTTTATCCCACAAATCCTTCTCTTTGTCTTTTGAAATTTTATTCCTCTAGAAATTTCAGTTTCAGCTAGCTCCTTCCTTCTTCTGCTTTTTTTTTTGTTTGTTTGTTTCTTTCTTTCTGCCTTTTCTGCCTTTCTTTCTGTCTTCCTTTTCTGGTTCATCTATTTTCTGGCTCAGCTGTTGTTTGGTTGGTTGGTTTGTTTTGCTTTGATTTTCTGCTCATCTTGTTTTTCCTTTGTTGTTCTCCTCTCATATAATACATCCCAACTTCAGCCTCCACTCAATCCCCTCCTCCCAGGCTTCTCATTTCTCCTCTCCCCCAGATCTACTTTTTCTTAGATTAAGATTCTTTTATACATATGGAGTAAACTACCACACAGAATGAGAAATAGTAATCAATCTAGTTTTTTTTTTCATACTGAATATGAAATTTCCCCATCACCATTTTCTAGAGATGCTATCTTTCCTTCAATCAGTATACTTGGCATCTGTTGCCAATCCAGTGGCTGTAGCTACATGGGTTTATTTTAGGGTTATTTGTTGTACTTCTCTGATCTTTTACATATCGAGTACAATGCTGCTTGCTTCTTATGTCTCTGTAGTGTAACTTCCAATCCAGAATGAGGATACTTCCAGCAATGCTTTTTGCTTGGAGTGGCTTCAACTGTCTGAGGTCTTTCATGTGTCTCTATAAAGTTTACAGTTGTTTTCATTTCTGTGTCTGTAAACCAGGACATTTTATTTTTGCTGGGTATGAAATCACCTCAGGAGATTGATGTTGCTAGTATAGCCATTTTAAGTATTAGTAAATTTTAAAAATATGGGGGACATTTTTCATATCCAGAAGTGTTTTTCAGTGTTTTAAAAGTTTTCACTGTATAAGTTTTTAACTTAACTAACCAGATTTATTTCAATACTTTTTATAGAAGTATGATTTGGATGATTTTTAAAAATTTTCTTTCTCATAATGTTTATTATTAAAATACAGGAGGGCTTTTATTTTTATGTTAATTTTGTATCATTGTATTTTTTAAAAATGTTTTTAGATCTTAGTATTCTCTAGTTAAGTCATTAGAGTCTTTTTTTTACATAGCTTTTCAAATTATTAGTTAACTAATTAATTAACATCCCAAAACTGTTCCCTACTTCACAGCGTACATCCACCCCATCTCTGCTCCCCTTTTCCTCTGAGATGTTGGAGATCTCCTGGGTATCCCCCCCCCCCCCACTCTGGTACATCAAGTCTCTGCCAGATTAGGCACATCCTCTCCCACAGAGGTCATACAAGTCAGCCAAGCCATGAAGACTAAGCTGCCTGTCTGTTACACATATTCCTGTGGCCTTATTTTCATTCATGTACTTTCCTTGGTTGGTGGCTCAGACTCTAAGAGCTCCTAGGGGTCCATGTTTGTTGACTTTGTTGGTATTCCTATGGAGTTCCCATTTACTTCAAAGACCTCAGACCTTCCCCCAACTCTTCCAGAAGTGCCTCTGATGTCTGTCTAATGTTTGGCTGTGGGTCTATGCATCTGTTTCAGTCAGCTGCTGGGTAGAGCCTCTCAGAGGACAGTTATGAAAGACTCTTGTATGCAAGCATAACAAAATACCATTAATGTCAGGGATTGGTGCTTTCCCATGGGATGGATTTTGAGTTAGGCCAGTTGTTAGTTGGCCTTTCTTTTGGGTCCCCACACTTTCCCTACATTTATTTTAGACAGAATAAATTCTGGGTGGAAAGTTTTGTGGGTGGGTTGGCACCCTAATCCCTCCACTGAGGGTGCTGCCCAGCTACACGAGCTGGCCTCTTCAGGTTCCATATCCCCACTGTTCGGCATCTTTGCTAAGGTCACCTGAATTGACTCCTGGAAGCCTCCCCTATCCCAGATCTCTGTGACTTCCTAAAGATTCTTCACCACCTGACCACCAGCAGCTGCAGAATTCCATTCATTCTCCATGTCCTCTGGGCCGCTCTCCTGTCTCTCATAGCACCTGATCCTTCCTTTCCATACTCATTCTCTCTTCTCTCACCTTTTTCCCTCCCTCCCTCTGACTCCTATGACTATCTTGTTTCCCCTTAAAAGTGTGATTCAAGCATCCTTCCTTCTTGTTTAACTTCTTAGGGTCTGTGGGATGTATCATGTGTATTTTGTACTTTATGGCTAATATCCGCTTATCAGTGAGTATATACCATGGATGTTGTTTTGTGTCTGGGTTACCATATGTGAGATGATATTTTCTAGTTCCATTCATTTGCCTGCAAAATTCATAATGTCCTTGTTTTTAATAACTGAACAGGATTCCATTGTGTAAATGAATCTAATTTTCTGTATCCATATTGAGGGACATCTGGGTTGTTTCCAGGTTCTAGCTGCTACAAATAAAGCTGCTATGAACTTAGTGGAGTATGTGTCTTTGCTGTCTGGTGGAGCATCTATTGGGTATATGACCAGGAACAGTATAGCTGGGTCTTCAGGTAGAACTATTTCCAATTTTCTGAGAAACCACGAGATTGATTTCCAGAGTGGTTGTACCAGTTTGCAATCCCACCAGCAATGAAGAAGTGTTCCTCTTTCTCGACATCTTTGCCAGAAAGTGCTGTCTCTCAAGTTTTGACCTTAGCCATTCTGATCGGTGTAAGGTGAGATCTAGGGTCATTTTTATTTAAGCATTTCCTTAAGTGGTTCTTGGTCACTTGAGACTCCATTTTTTGAAGATGCTTTTTTTTTTTAACTGTATGGTTTTGGCCATATTGTCAAAAATTAAGTGTCCATAGGTAGGCAGGTTTATTTCTGGGTCTTTAATTCTATTCCAATGGTTAACCTGTCTGTTTGTGTACTAATACCATGCTTTTTTTTTTTTTTTATCACTGTTGCATTATAGTAAGCTTGAGATCAAGGATGATGATTCCTCCAGGGGTTCTATTATTGTTCAGGATTGTTTTTGATGTCCTGTTTTTGGTATGTTTGTTTATTATTTTCATATGAAGTTGAGAATTCCTATTTCAAGGTCTGCAAAAAACTGTGTTGAAATATTGATGGAATCACATTAAATCTGTTGATTGCTTAAGCAGGATGATCATTTTCACTATGCTATCCTACCAACCCATAGCATGTGAGATCTTTCCATCTTCTGATATCTTCTTCTATTTCTTTCTTCAGGGACTTGAAGTTCTTGTTGTGCATATCTTTTACTTGTTTGGATAGAGTTACATCAAGATATTTTATATCCTTTGCGGTTCCTGTAAAGGATGTTGCTTACATAATTTCTTTCTCGGATTATTTATCATTTGTATAAACAAGAGCTACTGATTTCTTTGAGCTTATTTTATACCCAGCTAATTTACTGAAGTTGCTTATCAGTTGTCATTCTCTGGTAGAATTTTAGGAATTGCTTATGTATACTATCACATTATCAGTGACTAATGATGCCTTGAATTCTTCCTTTTCTATTTGTATTCCCTTGATCTTCTTTTGTTGTTTTAGTGCTCTAACTACAACTTCTAGTACTATATTGAATACGTAAATAGGGGGTGGGCAGCCTTATTTCATCCCTGATTTTGGGGAGAATTGCTTTAAGTTTCTCTTCATTTAATTTGATGTTGGCTATTGGCTTGCTATTTATTGCTTTTCTGATGTTTAGGTATGTGCCTTCAATTCCCTGAATTCTCCAAAACTTTTAACATGAAGGGGTGCTGAATTTTGTCAAATGCTTTTTCATCATTTAATGAGATGATCATGTAATTTTTGTCTTTCAGTTTGTTTACATTTCAGTTTGTTTACATTAATGGATTTCTATCCATTGAATCATCCGTACATCAGTAGGATGAAGCCTTCTTGATAGTGGTAAATGATATTTTTTATGTGTCCCATTTGTAAGAATTTTATTGAATATTTTTGCATCAATGATTATAAGTGAAATTGGTCTGAAAGTCTCTGTCTTTGTTGAGTCTTTGTGTGGTTTATGTATCAGGGTAACTGTGGTCTCATAGACTGAATTAGATAGTGTCCCTTCTGTTTTTTCCTTTTTTCTCTTCTTTTCTTTTCTTTTCTTTTCTTTTCTTTTCTTTTCTTTTCTTTTCTTTTCTTCTTTTTATTTTGCTGAGTATTAGTATTAGTTCTTTGAGTGCCTGGTAGTGTTCTGCACTAAAACTATCCTGTGTACTTCTCTCCTGTCTCCTTCCACACCTGATTCTGTCCCCTTTTTCCCTCCCACTCCTCTATCGCTTCCAGGTCCCTCTCCCCTCTAACTCCCATGGTGATTATTTTGTTTCCCCTTCCAAGACTGAAGCACCTACACTTTGGTCTTCCTTCTTCTTGGTCTTTCAATGGTCTGTGAATTTTATCGTGGGTATTCCTAGATTTTTGGCTAATATCCACTTATCAGTGAGTACATACCATAGGTGTTTTTTTTGAGACTTTGTTACCTCACTCAGGATGATATTTCTAGTTCTACCCATTTGCCTAAGAATTTCATGAAGTCATTGTTTTTAATAGCTGAGTGGTATTCCATTGTGTAAATGTACCACATTTCCTGTATCCATTCCTCTGTTGAGGGACTCTGGGTTGTTTCCAGCTTTTGGCTATTATACATAAGGCTGCTATGAACATAGTGAAGCATGTGTCCTTGTTATGTGTTGGAGCAGTTTTTGGGTCTATGCCCAAGAGTGGTATAGCTGGGTCCTCAGATAGAACTATTTCCAATTTTCTGAGGAACCAACAGACTGATTACAAAATAGTTTCTGAAAAGTATTTTTGGTAATTATACATTAAGGGTCTGTTAGAATTCAGTAGAGGCTCCAATTGGGCCTGGAATTTTCTTAATGAGAAAACATTTATTATTGCTTTAATCTCATTTCTGAAGTGATGTGTCTCATTTCTATTCAATTTTACTAGCTTACAAACACCTAGAAATTCATTCATTTATTTAATCTTAAAAGATCAGTGGCATATATGATTTCAAAACATATTCTCTTTTTCTCTGAATTTCACTATTATCTGTTACAATGGTTTCGTTTCTCTCAAATTTTGTTAGCTTAAGTCTTTTTCTTTTGGCTCATTTGACTAAGGGTTTGTTTGTTTATCTTGTTTATCTTTACAAATAAACAACTTGTGTTTCTGTATTCTCTTTGTTTTGTTTGGATTTCATTAAGTTTTGCCTAAATCTTATTATTTCTTTTTTTTTTTTTTTTTTTTTTTTTTGGTTTTTCGAGACAAGGTTTCTCTGTGTAGCCCTGGCTGTCCTGGAACTCACTCTGTAGACCAGACTGGCCTCAAACTCAGAAATCCACCTGCCTCTGCCTCCCAAGTGCTGGGATTAAAGACGTGTGCCACTACTGCCCTGCTATTATTATTATTTCTTTTTAAGTACTGATTTTGGGGTTGACCCTGAGGCCTAAAGTTACACCATTAAGTTATTTATGTAAGTCTCAACCTTATTTTTAAAACATGGGCATCTGTGGCAATGAACATAATACTTAAAATCTATTCACTATGACTCATAAATTTTGTTATTTTGTATTTCCATCTATTTTTAGGATTTTTTTTTTTATTCTGGACTTCTTTGAGGACTTCATTTAGTATTGTGCCTTGTAATTATTTTCTGCCCTGTGATGTTTTGTGTATCAAACTATTAATGGGGAGTGCAGTATGCAATTCAAATGAAAGACTCTAAAGCCAGATTTTGAGCCTTTGTTACCTTATCAGATTTTAGACAAATCACCCTTTGAATTGAGTTTCTTGCACAACTGCATTGAGTTAAACAGTGTAGTTTTCAGTTACTATGTTTGTTCTTATTCTCTCTCTTTCACTCTCTCCCTCCTTCCCCCTCTGTCTCTCTGTGTCTTTGTCTCTTGCTGTGTCTCTCTGTCTCTCTTTGTCTCTGTGTCTTTCTGTCTGTGTCTTCTGTCTCCCTGTCTCTGTCTCTCTCTGTCTCAGTCTCTATCTGTCTCTCTCTCTGTTTCTCTCTCTGTCTCTCTCTGTCTCTGTCTCTGTCTCTCTCTCTCTCTCTCTCTCTCTCTCTCTCTCTCTCCCTTCTAGCTTTGAGGGAATTGCTTTTGTATATGGGAACAGAGGGCCATAGTTGGGGGTACCTGGTTAATTTTGTAGCAGGCATGCAAGGGAATATGGTTTACCCTCAGAGTGCCTCACACGAATCTCATCCTCCACATCTAGGACTGATCAATTGTCTCTGCCCATATAGCTTCCCTGAGCTTCTTATCTCTCCATAGGAATTCTTTCCAACTATTAATAGAACCACTGTGTATTAGAGGGGAAACTATAAGTCATTGTCTGGCAGTTCAAACTTACTTAAGGTTGAGCCCTGTAAGGTTTGTGGCCTTGACACTGATTATGTATCCAGTCCTCAATATTCTAGCTTGCTGTTTTTACAGGGCTGGATGGGGGTTATCCCTAGCATTTAGCTATCTGGAATGGAATGGAACAGCTATGACTATATTACTAATTCTCCTCCCTACTTTTGCGAAGATCCCACAGCTCAATAAATTGGCTTATAGCTATTGTCTGTTGTAGTAATAGAGATTGTATTATTTGGTTACTATGCCTGCCTTTTGCTTTCACCAAATCACAACAATAGAAATTTAATCCACCATATTACCTAGAAAGTAGAAATTCTTAATTTTTAACATTAGTAAGTAATCCATATTTCATATCAACATCTACTATATAACTCATGCAGTATATTATCTTATCTTATTATTTGTGCATGTATGTCTCTACATATTTACTGAACTTTAGACTTATACTATTTGATGAGTTCTTAAAGCCTATATAGACACAGATGTGGTGGTTCACACTTCCAATCTTAGGGCAATGGTGACTTTAACCCCAGCACTTGGGAGGCAAAGACAGTATGAATCTCTGACTTCAAGGCCATCCTGGTCTATAGAGTAGCCCAGAACACCTACGGCTACACAGAAATCCTATCTCAAGAAATATGAGGAAAGTAAATTGTGAGTTTAAGACTAACCTGAGCAACAGAGAGCTTTGAAAACCAAACAGTGTTACATAGTGGGACCCAATTTTAGAAAGTTATTCAGCAACTCACATGAACAAAAAAAGGAAGTAGAAAAATCTTATTAACTCACTTTAAAAGATAATGAAAGTAAAGATTAAAAAGGTAAGAAATGTCTTAAATACTCTAGCGAATAACTTATCTCTGTGTCTCTTCTTTACCACCATAATCAAGCCATCAGTCATCACAACAGCCCACTGAGTAGATTTCCAAAATCAGAAAGGAAGCACGGCAGATGGGAGGAAAGTCAGAAAAGGCTAATTTGGATAGGAAATTGAGATGGATTATAATAAATGTTGATGCTGAGAAAAACCATCTCCATCTTTTGGACCAAGTTGCATATGCAATTTTTTTCTCAAAATAGCAGTGAAACCTTTTAAGCTAGAATGTGTTTTAAGTACTTTTGTATTTTGGATAATCTGTTCTGACAGCATTATGGAGAACATACTGGAAAGGAGAACAGAATTTGTAAATTTGTACAGGAAAACGAAGTATGTTTTCTTTTTAAACTCTAGGCATGTTTTTAGCATATTGGGCTCAGGATGAGTCCATGACAGCATAGAGAAATGAAAACAGGAAATGGAGGTAGAGTTTACAGACTTAAAAAAAAAAAAAAACTCAAGGAACAGTTTTGACATTTTGGCTTGTTATTTTAATAAATGATTCTTTCTTGTCATGACAGAAATATTAATTCTGTGAGAATAACAGGTGGAAGCTTCTGAATTGTGCAAAAGGAATGTGAGAAGTATATCAACCATTGCAGCAAGATATGTTTGAAAGTATAAGTCAGAGATTCAGAAGGGTGTTTGTGACACCCTTCTGACATTATGTTGTGACAAATTCATGTATACAGAAGCACTGTGGGTTCAATGTTGCTTTAGTGAAAGAATGTTACTTTTTAATTTTTAGAATTTATGATGATCTAATGAATGGTAGACAGGAAGATTGATTATCGAGATGGTCTCTTTACTGTCTTCAGGAACATTTTTTCAGAATACCCCTCTGGCAAGGGTGAGTCTGCTCTGTCCAGGGAAAAAGGGAGTGCCTTAGATGGTGTTCTAGTGCTGTGAAGAAACCCACATGATCATGGCAGCTCTTATTTGAGAAAAAGTAATCATTTAATCGAGGCTTGCTTAGAGTATCAGAAGTTTAGTCCATTATCACCATGATGGGAAGCATGGCAGTATGAAGGAAGACATGGTGCAGGATAGTTGAGGGTTCTATATGTGGATCAAGAAGCAGAAAAAGAGACACTGGGCTTGGCTTGTACTTCTGAAACCTCAAAGTGACACAAACCAATGACACACTTTCTCCAACAAGGTCACACCTATTAATTCTCTTAATTCCTCTTCAATAACACCACTCCTTGATGACCAAGCATCCAAATATGAGCCTACGTGAGCATTCATTCCTATTCAAGCCACTAAATGAAGATAGGAATGCTGATCTGTTATAGATGGCAGTGTGCTTAATAGCTCTCATACAGAATTTAACCTCAAGAAAGAGACATGCTCTCATTTATAAAGGAAGAATGATTTCCAGCAACAGCTTCTACTATACAAATACGTTAACTTATCAGTGGATTTCCTTATTCATGAAACTGAACAGCTTAATATTAGTTAACCTGTAGCACTGAAAGATCTAACATCCTGACACCTGATAATTTGTAACCATGAGCATATTTATATAAACAGCTCACAAAGAGATATTTGTCACATCTAATTAAAGGTTCTTACTTTATCTAAAACACTATCAATAGTTTGTAAGAATGGTGATTTAGTTCTGAACTGGGAGCAGTATAATATATCTAATGTCTTAAAATGCTGCATGATCAGTTTTTCTTTTTTATGTATGTGATCACTTTGTTTCCTTGTATAGTATGGTTTGGTCATACGTTAAAATTTTCTATAATTGATGGTGTTCCCTAGGTGACCTGTGTGTGATCAAGGCACTCTGTGGTCCCCAATTATTCCTTTCTTGATTTAGTGTGTACAGTGTCACAACCCATCAACATGGAGATAACCACACAGCACATATTAAAAAAACATTATCTCTTCCGGTCTCCTTGGGCATCCACAAACAAGTGGCACACACACACACACACACATACACGCACACACACACATGCGCACACACGTGTGTGAGTGTGTGTGTGTGTGTGTGTGTGTGTGTGTATACATTCTTATTAACAGTGTGGTATATCTCTACTGTGCATCTGCAAATTGGTCCATGGTCGTTTATACTATTTCATGAAACACATATACTCATGTTTAAATGTAAAACATTGTGACTTTACATTTGTGTTTCCTGGAGTGTTGCAAAACCCTAAGTATTTGTACAGGTGTACTAGAACTATCAAACTTCTTTCCACATTAGATGATAGAGAGAAGAGGAACTGGTATTTTTCTTTTACACTCTTTGTGCTGAGGTGACAAACATTTGAATCTAAGAAATTGTAGAGGCAAAGAGTAAGCCTTTGGGTAGTAGTAACCAAGACCAGACACGGGAAAATATGCAACAAGTCTGTGAAAGATTTATAGGGAATAAAAGTTGAACAATCTAAAAATGAGTACATGATAGCATTCTTACCACAACAATTTGGCAATTTTTATGAGTTGGCTTGCAATCTAAATATTTATTCAGCTTTAGATTAGATTATGTCTTTTTCTAAAGCTGGAATAAGAGAATTATGAGTACTTATTAATAAAAATTAAAATATTTAATTTTCATTTTGATCAAGTTATTACATTTTACTTCTGTAAAATATTCTTCAATATTTTCTGTACATTTTGGATCTCTTTATTTGAATAAAATGACTATTCTTGTAGAATAATTTTTTCTTATTTAAGAGATATGTATACACTACTGTTTTATCACAATTGGTTATTCATTAGTTTCATTAACAGAATTTCTCAAAAATTATATGGTGACAATTTTTACTATTTCCATTACTTTTCAAATTGGATTAGTTATTTAATGACCTTGATATTACATATTTTGAACTTTTTGAAATCTTGTCTGTCTAAGGTGAAACAGTTAGCATACTTTTACTGTCAATTTAGCTAAAAGTTTAATATTGTAAATAGAATTATTATTTATTTTTTCTGAATTGATGGGCACAAATCTTGATATTAAACAGTATCATGATAAAATAATACTTCTGCCAAATTAAGAAACTTGTGAATCTAAATTGAGAAAACACCGTAAATAGTCAAACAATACAGAACTGCAGAGATTGTAGATATTCCAGCTTCTGAAATAGACACAATCAATATTTAAAAACACCTTTATATATGGTTAATGCAAGGGAAATCAACTTTTGTTGCTGAACTACTAAATCATACTTAATGCAAAATATTCAACGTTTTTAAGATTTCTGTTTAAGATTTTAGTATGTTTCTTTACCGTATTTCATCTCCCCCTTCCCACCTGATCTTCCCATTTGTATCCTCACTTGCCCCCAGTCTGCCTGTAAAATCCAATCTATTTTTGCTTACCTGGGAGATCCATAGGTTCCCACCTAGACCCTTTCTCTACAATTAAACTCTCTGGCTCTATGGATTATAGTTTAGTTAAAATTTACATTAAGGATAATATCCACTTAAAAATGAATATATACCACATTTCTGTTTCTGAGTCTGAGTTATCTCAAACAGGATGGTTTTTTTTCCTAATTCTATCCACTTTCAAATTTCATAGTGTCATTTTTCAAAAGCCAAGTAATGCTGCATTTTACAAATATACCATAATTTCTCTATTTTTTCTTCTGTTGAAGGATATCTAGGTTTTCTCCAGATTCTGGCCATTATGAATAATGAAGCAATGACCAGGATTGAGCAAGTGTCCTTGGGGTAGGATGGAGCATCCTTTGGGTATGTGCCCAAGAGTGCTATAGCTAGATCTTGAGATAGCTCAGTTCTCAATCATTCCCATGATATTGATTTTCATAGTAGTTTTACAAGTTTACACTTCTATCAGCAATGGAGTAATATTCTTCTTGCTCCACATCCTCACCAGTATAAGTTATCACTTGTGTTGTTGATATTAGCCATTCTGACAGATGCAAGATGGAATCTCAAAGCAGTTTTAATTTGTATTTTCCTAATGGCTAAGGATTTCTTCACATGTTCTTCAGTCATTTGAGTTTTCAATATTAAGGATTCTCTGTTTAAATTTGTAACCCAGTTTTAAATTGTATTATTTGAATTTTGATATCTAGTTTCTTTAGCTATTTATATATTTTTAGTGATGAATATGAATTTATTTGCATCATGCTATATGCAGACATCAAGTCTGACCAGCACAATTTGTTGAAGATGCTGTCTTTTTCCAGCATGTATTCCTGGCTTCATTTTCAAAATTAGGTTATCTATAGGTGTGTAGATTTATGTTATTCAATTCTGGTTATTTAATTCAGTTCCTTTGATTAATATCAATGTTTTTATTCCTATACCATGCAGTTTTTATTTCCATAACTCTATAGTTCAACTTGAAATTGGGAATTGTGAAACTCTCAGAAGTTCTTTTATTATTCAGAATAACGGTGCTAGATAGGGATTTTCTCTTATGTAATGGGTCATAATTGTATTCAAAATGTGGTTGGTTACCTCTGCTTCATTCCTGCCAATATTGTATCTCTGAGCATATCTTTCCAAGCTGGTTGATACTTTATATTGGAGAGTCAGAACTGGGAAGACTGGTGATTACTTCTCTCCTCTAGTAGTATATATAATACCCTCAAGCACTATTAAATCTAGCTATTAAGGATGACTCATACAGGTGAATACGTGCTTGATTTTTTTCATATTCTATGATGTAAGTGTCTTCAGCAATGGTGTCTTATTGTCATGTTCTGAAAGATAAGCAAAATTATTGGCAATAGCCTATAATTCTTGAGAGTATATATAAACTCACTGGCCAACAACTCCAAAGGAGGTAAACCATTTCTACCATCAGACTTTTATTTGTTGGCTTTTCATGTCTAGTTAATTGCTCATTTATAAGGCAAGTATATTCTTTTTCTTTTTTTTTAATTGCATATTTTCTTTATTTACACTTCAAGTGTTATCCCCTTTCCTGGTTTCCCCCATGCTCTAAACCTCCTAGCCCTTCCTCCCTCCCCCTGCTTCTAGGATGGTGTTTCTCCACCCACACACCCAATTCCACCTCCCCTCCCTCGAATTCCACTACACTGGGACATCTCTCAAGGCTTCATAGGACCAAGGACCTCTCTGCTCACTGATGCTTGACAAGGGCATCATTTGCTACCTATGAGGCTGGGGCCATGGGTCCCTCCATGTGTACTCTTTGTTTGATGGCTTAGTCCCTGGGAACTCTGGGGGGTCAGGTTGGTTGACATTGTTGTTCTTCCTATGGGGTTGCAAAGCCCTCCAGCTCCTTCAGTCCTTTCTCTAACTCCTCCATTGGGGAAACTGTGCTCAGTCCAATGGTTAGCTGCCAGCATTCCTTCTGTATTTTTCAGGCTCTGGCAGAGCCTCTCAGTAGACAGCTATATCAGGTTCCTGTCAGCAAGCACTTTTTGTTATCCAAAATAGTGTCTGGGTTTGCTGACTGTATATTAAATGGAACCCCAGGTGGGGCAGTCTCTGGATAGCCTTTCATTCAGACTCTTTGTCTCCATATTTGCTCCCAAGAGTATTTTGTTCCATTTTCTAAGAAGGACCTAAACACCCACATCTGGTCTTCCTTCTTCCTAAGCTTCATGTGGTCTGTGAATTGAATCTTGGTTATTTTGAGATTTTGGACTAATATCCACTTATCAGTGAGTGTATACCATGTCGGTTCTTTTGTGATTGGGTTACCTCACTCAGGATGATAATTTCTAGTTCCATCCATTTGCCTAAGAATTTCATGAATTCATTGATTTTAAAAGCTGAGTAGTATTCCTTTGTGTAAATGTACCATATTTTCTGTATCCATTCATCTATTGAAGGACATCTGGGTTGTTTATAGCTTCTTGCTACTATAAATAAGGCTACTATGAACACACTGGAGCATGTTTCCTTGTTATATGTTGAAGAATATTTTAGGTTTATGCCCAGAAGTGGTATAGTTGGGTCCTCAGGTAATACTATGCCCAATTTTCTGAGGAACCACCAGACTAATTTCCAGAGTGATTGTGCCAGCTTACAATCCCACCAGAAATGAAGGAGTGTTCCTCTTTCTCCACATCCTCACCAGCATCTGCTGTCACCTGAGCTTTTGGTCTTAGCCATTATGACTGGTGTGAGGTGGAATCTCAGGGTTGTTTTGATTTGCATTTCCCTGATGACTAAGGATGTAGAACATTTCTTTAGGTACTTCTCGGCCATTTGATATTCCTCATTTGAAAATTCTTTGTTTACCTCTCTATCTCATTTTTTAATAGGGTTGTTTGATTCTCTGGAGTCTAACTTCTGGAGTTCTTTGTATATATTGGATATTAGCCCTCGATTGGATGTAGGATTGGTAACGGTTTTTCCCAATCTGTTGGTTGACAGTGTCATTTGCTTTACAGAAGATTTGCAATTTTATGAGGTCCCATTTGCTGATTCTTGATCTTAGGTCATAAGCCATTGGTGTTCTGTTCAGGAAATTTTCCCCTGTGACCACAGGTTTGAAGCTCTTCCCCACTTTCTCCTCTATAAATTTCAGTATATCTGGCTTAAAGTGGAGGTCCTTGATACACTGGGACTTGAGCTTTGTACATAGAGATAAGAATGGGTTGATTTGCATTCTTCTACATGCTGACCAGCAGTTGAACAAGCACCATTTGTTTAAAATGCTGTCTTTTTTCCCACTGGATGGATTTAGCTCCCTTGTCAAATATCAAGTGACCATAGGTGTGTGGGTTCATTTCTGGGTCTTCGATTCTATTCCCTTGATCTTCCTTCCTGTCTATGTACCAAAAACATACACTGTTTATCACTATTATTCTGTACTACAAGTTTGAGGTCAGGGATGATTCCCTCAGAAGTTCTTTTATTGTTGAGAATAGTTTGTGCTATCATGTTTTTTGTTGTTGTTGTTTTTTGTTGTTCCAAATGAATTTGCAAATTGCTTTTTCTAACTCTATGAAGAACTGATTTGGAATTTGATGAGGATTGCATTGAATCTGTAGATTGCTTTCAGCAAGATGGCCATTTTTACTATATTAATACTGCCAATCCATGAGCATGGAAGATCTTTCCACCTTCTGAGTTCTTCCACTTCTTTCTTCAGAGACTTGAAGTTCTTGTCATGCAGATCTTTACTGGCTTGGTTAGAGTCACACCAAGGTATGTAATATTATTTGTGACTATTGTGAAGAGTGTTGTTTTCCTAATTTCTTTCTCAGCCTGTTTATCTGTGGGGTAGTAGTCTGTGGCAGGCAATCTGACACCCAGTTGAGCATAGGCTGACAATTCTGGAGACCCAATGGAATATCTATGAGGAACTGGACTACGTTTTTAGCCGACATTCCCAGAAGACCCCTGTAAAAACTGCTACAGCTTTCACAACTCCTATAGAGAGAGAGGCCTGGCATGTGAGATTTGTCATGTAGAAAGCAACTCAGAGTCCTCTCACAAGCAAATGAGGCACTACAAAGCTCCCAGACCAAATCAATGAGAAGTATTGGTTGCCAAACCCCTGACCCCTCCCAAACAGTTTATCAGGCCGTCCTGACCTGTATACTCTCTCTACCTCCCTGCCCTGCACACTTCCACCCGCATCCGCTGCCCGCCATCCAGAAGGAATAAAGGTGTGAAAACTACTCTGGCATCTGAGAGCTTCTGTCCTAAGAGTTGTAACACTTTCGGCCCTGGAAGAGATCCGCTCTCTGAGCCGAGTACTGGGGCATGCACCGACAGTGGCTGTGGGTCTTGTGGGGATTGAGCTGTGGCCAGGACCTGGCTCGGAGTGGGAGAGCAGCCGAGGCTTCTCGCACTCACAGCCCACCCCGTCTCCAGCTGCCCAGACCTGACTCCACGGTGTTGGGCGAGTACAGTGGCCCAGGCGACAGCCGTAGAGACAGAGGCAGAAGATACTGCATCCCCGCTCGTGCTCCCTCCCCCTGCCGCAGTCCGATAACTGGCGCCAACGTGGGGCATGGCGACCTGACTGCACTGAATGGATACCGCAGAAGGGTAAGCCCCCGAAAATCAGACCTGTCCTTTCCTGCTGTACTTTCAGCTGGCGCCATCGCATGAATTTAGACAAGCTAAAGGGACAATTGAAGTCTTCTGGCCAGAGCTACTCTCTGGTGTTGGCTGAAGGTTCTTATAGCCTCTGTCCAAATTCCGACAGCCTGTGATGGGCGTTGGCAAGGGCTAACTGTCTAACTTCTCTTAAAAACAAGAAAAATTGGTAACACAGAAACCAATTAAAAGCCGCAGAGCAGTTGCCAGATCTCAAATCTGCGGAAAGGCTTAGCGTTTTGGGCCTCTGTGGAATCCCCCAAAGCCAATAGGTCAAGGGAACGTTCCCATTGGACACAGTGTTTCTCGTCTTATCTGTCATGGACAGCTCACAATCACAGAAAAAATCTACCCAGGTCAGGGAAATTTGTGCCCTTTTAAAATCCCATGGAATAAAAGTAGCCAAAAAACAAGCCTCCTGGTTTTGGGAAGAAGTCCTTAAGATAGTGCCAAGTATGGCCAATGATAACATTTATAGCCCGGACTCATGGGCCCGAGTAGCTTCTCTTATCAAAAACAGAAATACTCAATAAGGAAAAACACCCTCCCGTGATTTTTTGCCAATCTTAGCTGCAATTCAACAATGCATAGGTCCCTGACCTAAAGTAGGACAGGCTGATAGCAACACAGCTCCTGATCCTCCTCAATCAGATGAACCCAAAAATCAAGGACCTAAGATCCACACTATCTCAGATCTTGCAGCCCTTACCCAACTGTTAAGGGAAATAAAATCCATTTACCCACCCCTCCCCCCTTATGCCCCGGAGTAAACATTAAACAAATCTTCTGCTCCTCCAGTGCCTCCCTCTCCCACTCAAGGGCAAGACTCCATTAACAAAACAAAGGAGCTTCTGCCTGCCTCTCCCCCTACTGCACCTCCCCCCATTCGACCTGAGAGAGATTTCCCTCCTCCCCCTTCTACCACCCAACAGCTTTGTAATGTCTGAGACTCTCTTGCAAAAACTAACCCCACCTACCATGCTACTTAGCAGTCTGATACAGAGCTAGAAATCCATAATGCTCAAGAATTCCCAGTTAATATCAACCCCAGTCAAGCTAAACCACTCAATTGGCACCCACTCCAAGCTTCAGACTTAAAAGAACTCAGGCAGGAAGTGAAGGAAGAGGGCATCAATGCACCCTGGACAAAATCTCTCCTACAGAGCCATGTTGCCAACTTAAACACCCCCCAAGATTGGAGGGATATTTGCCATTCTTCCCTTCCTGGCCCAATGTTTTTGGAGTGGGAAGCCTTATTTACAGATGAATGCCATCAACAAGTCAGGCAAAATCAGGACAGAGGTGACACCCCATGGGGTTTTAATGAACTCTTTGACCAGGAAGAATTTTCTACTGGGGTGAGGCTGGCTAATCAGCCTGCAAGTTATTACAAGCAAGTTAAATTATGCGAGACACAGGCATGGGACAGACTGACCCCGCCCTCAGGGTCACAAGATCCTGCCTTCTCCCTGTTCTCTGTTCATAAAAAGCTGGGAGAACCTTTATCTGATTTTATTCTTAGAACTAAAATGAGCCTAGAAAGAAAAATTCCTAACACCGTGGCCAGAGAACTCCTTCTTAAAAGAATTGTATGGGAAGGCATGACTTCTGAATCCAGCTTGCCAGGGTCTCCGGGAGGAGCATCACGATAGGTGGATTGTGGCTACTCGAGATATAGGGACAGCATCACACCAGACAACATCTATGGCTCAGGCATTTGTAGCAGCAGTAAAAACAGAAGGAATCTGTTCAATTGTGGAAAGGCAGGGCATTGGAAGAATGAAAGCCCACAGAACTCTCCCTCCATAACAGACTCTAAACCCACTAAGTATATCTGTCCCCATTGCAGAAAAGGTTTCCACTGGAGGAGACACTGTTCTGCTACACATGAAAAGGATGGTAAGCCACTGAAGACTTTAAACTCCAGATGGGGTGGCCCTCAGCCCCGAGAGTAAGAGGGACAGATACTCCCTTAGAAGCCTTTTGGGTGCCGAGCATTTCAGAAGGCTCCCATCCAAAACAAACCATCAAAATAGATAATAAACCATTCAAATGTCTTATTGATACGATAGCAGACAGGACAATTTTAAGACAGCAAGAGATCCCACGTGACTGGCAACTAATCCCTGGGTCCCAGCTCCTAGGTGTAGGGGGTACCTCCCACACATTTATCACCAAGTAGGCCTACAGATGGGAAGATCCGGATGGGGCTACTGGCCTCAGACACCCCCTGGTGGTTCAGGTGACTACCAATCTCCTAGGGAGAGATATCTTACAGGACTTAGAGGTGGTTCTTACCACCCAACAGAAAGAGACCACATTACAATAGAGGATATTACCTATAAAGCAAATAATATCCAAGAAGATCCTAAATACCCTCCTCCAAATCACCCCCAATTTAACAGGGGCCACTGTTAAATTTAATACTCCCTGCCTTGATTGGCTCTCCAATGAAGCCGTCTGGATCCCACAGTGGCCTCTATCAAGGGAGAAGCTTAGAGCCCTCATACAGCTGGTAGAAGAACAGCTATTGCTGCAGCACATCTGCCCCTTCCACAGTCCATGGAACTCCCATGTATTTGCTATAAAAAAGAGCTCAGGGGGATGGAGATTATTACAAGATTTGAGGGCAATTAACAAAACCATGCGAGTCTGGGGCTCCCCACAAAGAGGGCTACCCCACATCTCAGCCATCCCTGCCAACGTACCCTTATTGGCAATAGACATAAAAGATTGTATTTTCTCCATCCCTCTCCATCCCAGAGACTGTGAACGTTTTGCATTCTCAGTACCCCCCATTAACAATTCCGGCCCAGCATCACGGTACAAATGGACTGTCCTCCCACAGGGAATGGCTAACAGTCCAACCATTTGTCAGGAGGCTGTAACCACTGCATTAAAACTCCATTTAAAAGGGGGATTCAATATTTATCATTATATGGATGACATACTGGTTTGGGGAAACCCTTCTACCTCCCCTTCCCAACTTAAGGACCAGCTAATACCTTCCCTATCTGCCCTAGGATTCAAAATAGCCCCTCATAAAATCCAACTAATTCTGCCCACTGCATTTTTAGGAAGAGAGATCTCCCTTACCTCAATACGCCCCCTCAAACTCACTCTTTCCTTCCCTCAAAAATTAACTCTTGCCTCTCTCCAGAGCTTTTTGGGCAACCTCAATTGGCTTCAGCCCTGGCTCCCCCTTCCCACAAGCACCCTTCAACTCCTCTTCAACCTCTTGAAAGGAGACAAAAGTCCCTCCTCCCCAAGAACACTGTCCCCAGAAGAAGTTCAAGCTCTAATTCTGTCAATGGAGCCCTAAAAGATATGGCTCTTGCTAGGTATGACCCAACAATACCTATACAGCTCCTTATCTTTAACTCCTCCCCTACACTTGTGGGAGCCCTTTACCAACCTCAGGGGGTACTGGAATGGCTCCACACCTCAATGGGTGGTGCACCCCGAATTTTAAATGAGGTGGATGCACTCACTTACATGATTAAAAATGGCAGGGATAGAGCTCTACAAACCCTAGGGAAAGAACCTGACGTTCTTGTCACCCCCTTCTCCCTCTCCAACATCCAGTGGCTAATTAGAAATCACTCCTGCTTTGCTAGTAGCTTAATAGGGTTCACAGGGCAAATTGACAACCATTATCCTGATGAAAAATGGGCCTCTGCCCTCCCTCTGTTGCGATGGCTGCCCCCCAAACTATTCTCAAAAGAGCCCATAGCAGGAGCCCCTTCAATATTTACTGATGGAGGAAAGAGGGGAGCTGTGGCATTAATATACTATTTACCTGAGGATGAACCCCCATCCTCCGATGCAAAGAGCTACCCCTTCACTCCCCCCAATATAAAGAGTTATATGCCATCTATCTAGCCCTAAAAGAAGTCAAGGGCCCCCTTAACCTATTCTCAGACAGTGTATATGCTGTCAATTTGCTTCCCTGGTTGGCGAGATCCTTCATCAAACTAGATGCCAACCCACTTTCCCCTCTACTTATACAGATCTCCACCCTCCTACAGGAAAGGGCCTCCCCCATATACATCCAGCATGTCTGATCTCACAGTCCCTTACCAGGCCCTATATATGAGGGAAATGCACTTGCTGACCAAACTGCGTCAACAGGGATATTCATGGCCTCCACTGAACAAGCAGGCCAATTTCACTCATGCACACACACGAACATAAAAGGGCTTCATGCCCACTTCCCCCACATCCCTCTTGCTCAACTCCAAAGGATAATAAAAACATGCTCCTCTTGTGCATCCCTCTTTACCACCCCAGCTTTACAAATGATGGGCACCAATCCCCGAGGCCTTAAGTCCAACACCTTATGGCAAATTGATGTCACCCATATCCCCCAATTTGGTTGACAGAAATATGTTTTTGTCACCATAGATACATGCTCCCATTTTATATGGGCTACAGCCCAAACAAGTGAAAGCTCAAAAAGGTTAATTTACCATATGCTTTCCACTTTTGCCATCATGGGCATTCCTCAACAGATAAAAACTGATAATGGCCCTGCCTTCACCAGCTCTCAATTCAAAACCTTCTGTACTTGCTGGGAAATTGCCCATCATACAGGAATTCCCCACAACCCTCAGGGCCAAGGAATAATAGAAAGAATACATCAAACCCTAAAGGCCCAACTCCTAAAACAAAAGACAACCACCTATCCCCCTAATGTACAATTAATGATGGCTCTGACTACCCTAAACATATTTAACATCTACAGAGGCTCCAAACACCCTCCTATCTCCCTCCATTGGCACACACCAGAATTAACCCCCTCAATCCTAGTGTGATGGCGAGATCCTTTGTATGGAATTTGGAAGGGACCAGACCCCCTCCTTACAACTGGGAGGGGCTTTGTTTGTGTTTTTCCACAGGACCAGCCTATGCTTATCTGGATTCTTGCCAGAAATGTCCAACATTACCCCACTAACCAAGAAGATGGTCCACCTTTCGCTGGCAGATCAGGGACAGAAGAAAAAAACATGCCTTGTTTCTTTCTAACAGGAATACCTGAAACAGTGTTCTGTGCTTCCCAACTCAAAATTTTCTTGCTTCTTTATTTAAATGTTTATTTTTCTCCCTAGCATTCCTGATATATGTCCAAAAAATCTTCCAACTTGTTTAAGATTTCTTTTAAGGTTCAAGAGTCACCTAATCTACTCCCACAGGTCAAATCAACTATTCGGATCACCGGTTCTTCTTCAATCCTTAATTAACAACCAGTTTCCTTTTACAGGCAATTACTGCCAATCTCAAAACTTTTCTTCCTCAGCTATCCAAAGCAGACTTAAAGTTGCCTTCCAGGACCATGCTGTGCTCCCAAGCAAACCATTACAGGCTTAACTTGCTATTCACCCTATACAATCATTCCCCTGCTGGGATTCTGCTCTCTGGGCCGAGTGCTGGGGCATGCACTGACAGCACCTGTGGGTCTCGTGGGGATTGAGCTGTGGCCAGGACCTGACTCGGAGCAGGAGAGCAGCCGAGGCTGCTCGCACTCACAGCCTGCCCCACCTCCGGCTGCCCAGACCTGACTCAGCATGGTGCTGGGCAAGTACAGTGTCTGGGCGATCGTAGTGTCTTGGCATGGCCCGGGCAACAGTCACAGAGACTGAGGCAGAAGAGACTCCATTCCCATTCGCACTCCCTCCCCCTGCTGCAGCCCAACATTTATCCTTTGAGTAGAGGAAGGCTATAGATTTGTTTGAGTTCTGTTTATATCCAGCCACTTTGCTGAAGTTGTTTTTCAGGTGTAGGAGTGCTCTGATGGAATTTTTGGGTTCACTAAAGTATACTATTATATCATCTGCAAATAGTGATATTTTGACTTCTTCCTTTCCAATTTGTATCCATTTGACCTCTTTTTGTCTAATGTCTCTAGCTAGAACTTCAAGAACTATATTGAATAGATAATGAGAGAGAGTAGGCAGCCTTGTCTACTACCTGATTTTAGTGGGATTGCTTCATGATTCTCTCCATTTAGTTTGATGTTGGCACTGGTTTTCTGTATATTGCTTTTACTATGTTTAGGTATGGGCCTTGAATCCCTGATCTTTCCAAGACTTTTAACATGAAGGGATACTGAATTTTGTCAAATGCTGTTTCAGCATCTAATGCAATGATCGTGGGTTTTTTTTGTTCTTTTTTTTCTTTGTGTTTGTCAATGTAGTAGATTACTTTGATGGATTTCTGTATATTGAACTATCCTTGCATCCCCGGGATGAAGCCTACTTGATTGGGGTGAGTGATCATTTTGATGTGTTCTTGGATTAATTTGTGAGAATTTTATTGAGTATAATTGCAACAATGTTCTTAAGGGAAATTGGTCTGAAGTTCTCTTTCTTAATTTGTTCTTTCTGTGGTTTCTGTATAAGCATAATTGTGGCTTCACAGAACGAATTGGGCTGTGTTGTTTCGGTTTCTATTTTGAGGAATCGTTTGAAGAGTATTGGTATTAGGTCTTCTTTGAAGATCGCATAGAGTTCACCACTAAAACCATCTGGTTCTGGGCTTTTTTTTTTTTTTTTTTTTTTTGCTTGGGAGAATATTAATGACTGCTTCTATTTATTTAGGGGTTATGGGACTGTTTAGATGGTTTATCTGATCCTTATTTAACTTTGCCACCTGTTATCTGTCTAAAAATTGTAGAAAATTGTCCACTTTCATCTAGATTTTCCAATTTTGTTGAGTATAAGTTTTTGTAGTAGGATCTGATGATTTTTTGAATTTCCTCAGTTTCCATTGTTATGTCTCCCTTTTCATTTCTTATTTTATTAATTTGAATAATGTTTCTGTGCCCTCTGGTTATATGGCTAAGAGTTTATCTACCTTGTTGATTTTTCTCAAAGAACTAACTCCTGGTTTTGTTGATTCTTTGTATAGTTTGTTTTGTTTCTATTTTGTTGATTTCTTCCCTAAGTTTGATTATTTCCTGCTGTCTACTCCTCTTGGGTGTATTAGCTTCTTTTTGTTCTAGAGCTTTCATGTGTGCTGTTAAGCTGCTAGTGTATGCTCTCTCCAGTTTCTTTATGGAGGCACTTAAAGGTATGAGTTTTCCTCTTAGCACTGTTTTGATTGTGTCCCACAAGTTTTGGTATGATGTGTCTTCATTTTCATTAAATTATAAAAAGTCTTTAATTTCTTTCTTTATTTCTTCCTTGAACAAATCATCATTGAGTAGAGCGTTGTTTAGGTTCCATGTTTATGTGGGCTTTTTGTTGTTTTTGTTGGTATTTAAGATGAGCCTTAGTCTGTGGTGATCTGATAGGATGCATGGGATTATTTCAATCTTCTTGTATCTGCTGAGGCCTGTTTTGTGACCAATTATATGGTCCATTTTGGAGAAGGTACCATGAGGCACTGAGACGAAGGTATATTATTTTGCTTTAGGACGAAATGTTCTGTAAATATCTGTTAAATCCCTTTGGTCCATAACTTCTGTTAGTTTCACTGTGTCTCTGTTTAGTTTCTGTTTTCATGATCTGATCATTGCTGAGAGTAGGGAATTGAAGTCTCACACTTTTATTGTCTGAAGTGCAATGTGTGCTTTGAGCTTTAGTAAAGTTTCTTTTATGAATGTGGGTACCATTGCATTTGGAGCATAGATGTTCAGAATTGGAAGTTCATCTTGGTGATTTTTCCTTTGACCAGTAAGAACTGTCCTTCCGTATCATTTTTTTAACTATTGGTTGAAAGTTGATTATATTTGATATTAGAATGGCTACTCCAGCTTGTTTCTTGGTAACATTTGCATGGAAAATTGTTTTCCAGCTGTTTACTCTGAGATATTGTCTGTCTTTGTCACTTAGGTGTATTACCTGTATGCAGCAAAATGCTGAGTCCTGTTTTTCATATCCAGTCTGTTAGTCTATGTCCTTTTACTGGGGAATTGAGTCCACTGATGTTAAGAGTGATTAAGGAAAAGTGATTGTTACTCCCTGTTATTTTTGTTGTTAGAGGTGGAATTATATTTGTGTGGCTATCTTCTTTTGGGTTTCTTGAAAGATTACTTTCTTGCTTTTTCTAGGGTTTCTTGTTCTGTTGGTGTTTTCCATTTATAATCCTTTATAGAGCTGGATTAGTTGAAAAATATTGTGTAAATTTGGTATTGTCATGGAATTTCTTGTTTTCTCCATCTATGGTAATTGAGAGTTTTGCTGGTATAGTAGCCTGGGCTGGCACTTGTGTTCTCTTAGGGTCTTTGTGACATCTGCCCAGAATCTTCTAGCCTTCATAGTCTCTGGTGAGAATTCTGGTGTAATTCTGATAAGTCTGCCTTTATATGTTAGTTGACCTTTTTTCCTTACAGCTTCTAATATTCTTTCTTTGTTTAGTGCATTTGGTGTTTTGATTATTATGTGATGGGGAGAATTTCTTTCTTGGTCCAGTCTATTTGTAGTTCCGTAGGCTTCATGTATGTTCATGGGCATCTCTTTCTTTAGGTTAAGGAAGTTTTCTTCTATAATTTTGTTGAAGATATTCACTGGCTCTTTAAGTTGAGAATCTTTGCTTTCTTCTATACATATTATTGTTAGGTTTCCTCTTCTCATTGTGTCCTGGATTTCCTGGACATTTTGGTTTAGAAGCTTTTTGCTTTTTGCATTTTCTTTGACTGTTATGTCAATGTTTTCTATGGTATCTTCTGCACCTGAGATTCTCTCTTCTATCTCTTGTATTCTGTTGGTAATGTTTCCATCTGTGACTACTGATCTCTTCCCTAGATTTTCTATCTCCAGAGTTGTCTCCCTTTGTGATTTCTTTATTGTTTCTCTTTCCATTTTTAGATCCTAGATGATTTTGTTCATTTCCTTCACTTATTTGTTTTTGTTTTCCTGTAATTCTTTAAGGGATTTTTGTGTTTCTTCTTTAAGGGCTTCTACCTGTTAACCTGTATTCTCCTGTATTTCTTTAAGGGAGTTATTTATCTCCTTCTTAAAGTCCTCTATCATCATCATGAGATGTGATTTTAAATCAGTCTCACTTTTCTGGTGTGATGGTGTATCCAGGACTTGCTATGGTGTGAGAACTGGGTTCTGATGATGCCAAGTATCTTTGGTTTTTGTTGCTTATGTTCTTATGCTTGCCTCTAGCCATCCTCTTATCTCTAGTGCTACCTGCCCTCACTGTATCTGACTGGAGCCTGTCCTTCCTATGGTCCTGGTTTTGTCAGAACTCCTCCACGTCCAGTTCTCTCTGTTATCCTGTGATTCTGGGATCCTATGACCCTGAGATCCTGTGTATGTCAGAGTTCCTGGGAGTCAAGCTGCCCCTGGGACCCTGAGATCCTGGTGTCACCAAGCTCCTGTGATCCTGTGCGCCTGAGAGTAGAGATTCCTTTAGGTGTTGTGGAACTGGCTGCAGAGTTATTGCCCAAGTTCTGCTCAGGGCACTAGCTCAGACCAAAAGGAATCTGTGCCAATGGCTGGGCAGGGTTCCTGTGTTCCTGCTGGCCCCAGTCACTCCTGGTGTTGGGGCAGATGTTGTGGCCTCTTCACCAAGGATCCTATAATCCTGGGCATGTTAAAGAGCCTGGGAGCTGAGCTTCCTCTAGGTGTTGTGGAACTGGCTAGGGAAGAATTAGCACTCAAGGTCTGCTCAGGGCACTGGCTCAGACCAGAAGGAATCAGTACCACTGGTCAGGTGGAGTTCCTGCATCCCTGGATTCTGCTGGTACTAGTGACTCCGGTGTTGGGGCAGATGTTGTGTCCTCCTCACCTCTGATCCTTTGATCCTGGGCATATTAGAGTGCCTGGGAGTCGAAATTCCTCTGGGTGTTGTGGGACTGACTGCGGAGTTAGCATCCAAGGTATGCTCAGGGCACCAACTCAGACTGGAAAGCAAGTCAAGTATATTTCGAGTCTCACTGCTTGCTTCTCATCTCTCTCTCTCTGTCTCTCTCTCTCTCTGTCTCTCTCTCTCTCTGTCTCTCTCTCTCTCTCTCTCTCTCTCTCTCTTTCTCAAGTTTCTACAGTACTAAATTACTATATAACATTTGTAAAAGATCTTTTTCGTTGTTTATTTTTCTCTTATGTCCCTCCTCTATCCTGCTCTCTAATCTCTCACCCTATTTAAACCTCTCTGATCCATTATTCCCCTTTATATTTTATAGCACTGTGTTTTGTCCCTCCTTTCTTGAATGGCTCTTCCCCTATAGTAACTTACTGATCTCCTGACTTCTGTGGTATTCCTAATGAAGTACACATACCTAAACATTAAATGTTACATTCCATAAAAGAAAATATGAGGAATTTATCTTTCTGTATCTGGGTTACTTCACTTAGAGTGATTGCTTCCACTTCAATCCACTTATCTCTGAGTTTCATAATTTTGCATTTATTAACAGATGAATAGTATCCCACTGGGTAAATGTAGCATATTTTATTATCTGTTCACTAGTTGATAGATACCTAGGTTGTTTCGACTCCTGAGCTATTTTAAATAAAATATCAGTTTACATGTATGAGAAAATATCTCTATGGTAGGATAAAGAGTCCTTTGGGTATATGTATGGCCAAGACTGATATAGCTGGATCCTACGATAGATTTATTTGTAGAATTTTGAAAATTCTCCTCTCTGGTTTACATAGTGCTTACATCAATTTTTATTTCCACCAGCAGTGAATATTTGTACTTCCCTATTCTGTATCCAGGCCAGCATTTGCTGTCCAAGAATCTGTGGCTAAATGGATCATAGTCCACAGGGAAAATCCTAGAATTGTTATTACACTAAACGGTTATAGTATTAAACTGACTCATAGTGGCTCATCATACTATAGATTAGTGTATTAGTTAACCATCATCAAGTTCAGTATAGGGAAATTAGCACAAAGACACACAACTGGTTAAGTTGCAAAGATTCAGACACTGTGGAATGATCAGCCCTAAATGGGGCATTTAAATCATACCTGTTCATCCCAGGGTTTAGAGATCATTCTGGAGGATGGGGCAGAAAGAGTCTAAGGTCCAAGGTGGCAAACAACTACAAAGAAAAGTGTTTTCCAAATGCAACAGTTTACGTGCCTACCACTGTTGTATCCTTCACAAGGAGAAGCCATAGAAAATCCCATCATGGAAAGGGCCTCTAAGTCTCACCCTTTGCATATGAGAAATTGACAACTTATAGCTGTTAGGAAAGGAAGAGTCCATTCTTTTTAAAATGTTGCCCATCATAAGTCAACCACAGTCTTGGCAAAACCTACATACCCCAAAATTTATGGGGAATACATTTTGGAGTAAATGGGTTTAAGAAGAAATTAGGACTTAAAATAGAGAAGTGGTGATAAATCAAGGAGCACTTGGATGATGGGAAAACATATTGTATGATAAGATCAAAGAATTAATTATAAATAAATAAACAAATGATTAAACTCATAGCTGATACCCTCCAGATTTCTCCAACGTCATTATCTTAGATTTTTATAGTTTGGGTTTTTTTGTTTATGTCTATACTATATTATTAGTTATATACATTTTGTGAAGGGTCTAACTAGGGTCTATGTTTATCTAAATTCTGTTCTTCTAATATGAATGTTCACTGCTTCCAGCATGTCAGGAAAGGCCATGTCTTTCCCTTTATTTTTGTACATTAAGGGAATATCAGTTACTTTATACATTTGGACTTATTTCTAGGCTCTGTGTTTCATCTCATTCACCTATATGCTTGTTTTAGCATCAATACCTTATGGTCTCAGTTGCCCTGTCTTCATGGTAAAGTCTTTTTAGCAAGTAATGTAATCAGTTCACCAAGTTCATTTTTCTCCTTCAACAATAAGTTGGTTATTCTAAACCCAATTAGAGATACTCTTTAATGGCATCTTCTATTCAATATAAATAACATTATACAATCTGAGCAGGCTATATTCATGAATATATACATATACATCATATACATATGTTTATGTAACAGAATCAATGAAAAAAGAGGCCACAAACTTTACAAAGGAACTGAAAAAAAAACAAGGAGCAGTATATAAAAGAGCTGGAGGGGAGGGGTTGAGGGAAAATGATGTAATTATATTATAATGTCAAAAATAAAAGAAAAATGAGTTAGAAATGTTAAAGTATCCAATAAATCCAGTAACAAAAATAACCAACATCTTGAAATAGAATCATTCAACAGTGAACACTCACATTATGGAAAAGATTTACTTTTGAATTTCATAATTTTAGTTTAGAATATTTAATGTGCATGAAGTAGTTTGGCTAAACTCCTAAGATTTTATGTATAATCTGTATTCTGTAATGTAATGAGTTGAGGGGAAAAGATATAAATACACAATACCATGTGACATCTAAAATTATTATAATGCATAGTAAGACCATACTCTGGTGTGGAAAAATGAAGAAATTATGAAAATACTTGAGCTAACACAACAACTTCAATATAAACAAACAGGAATTAAAATTTATCTGATATATTAAAGGTTTCTTTCTTCTACCAAACATCTTAGTGTATAGAAACACATTATTTCAGCTGAAGGAAATATCTGAAGAAAAAAATCTTCATGAGCTCCAGAGAAAAAGAATGCTAAAATAATACTTGTATGTGATTGGCTAAAGCTGTTATATAAAATTTTCTAACTGTAATATATTGACTTTACAAATATATATATATATATATATATGTGTGTGTGTGTTCATTAGAACCTTACCTCTATACATAAATTTATTAATAAATACTTCATAAAATTTATTTTACAACCCAGATTATCTATCTCAGATACTTAAATTCACTCTTAGTGTCTTTTAAAAGAACTTGGGGTCCAGAAGTGAAGTAAGAAAATAATGAGCAGCAAGTAGGTTCAGAGAATCAACAACCAAGCAGACTATGTATGGCTTACAATGGAAAGAACCACTCTTCTTCAGTTCTTTATTCTATGACTAAAATGAATCGTTATGATCTAATGTCGCTTAAAAATAAAGTATCTCATGAACAAAGTTTGGTCTAGGGAACAAGGCAGCAGAATTTCAGTGTTTATATCATAGAATCCAGAGTCAAAACTATTCACTAAGATAGTTGTGAAGTAGTATATAATAACAAGAAAGTGGAGGAGGTCATGGAGTCTGAGTTTAATCAGTTTCTCACAAGAGCAGCCTCACAAATTCCAGCAATCAACATTTTCTAGAATGTTGCACATGCAAAGACTATATTCTTTTTGTTTAGATAATTCAAATAAGATTATTAAAATAGCAGTGAATCATGCTTACAGTCCAAACGTGTCCAAATATGGTGTTTTTCTTGTCCCAGCTACAAAATTATCTTAGAATCTCTAAGAAACTTCATTCACAGTAAAGAACATAAATTAGTAACCTTGTCCAAAACTGGTGACCAATGGTTTATTATAATTCAGATTCTAATTCCTTTTCAGGATATCACTAGATCTAGACTCTAATCTCATTTGCCAAAAAAAGAGAAAGAAAAAAAGGGGTGTTAGAGATTATTAACAATTTTTAAGATATAACTTGGGAGACAGCAAAAATGCTTATAGGAGAAATTGCAACAAAGACACTTCAGCACTTCCCTCTTTTAAATGCCAAACCCACCTAGATGTATCTGAGCCTCCCTTATTACTTCTGATAACCCCAGTGCTTATGTCTATGTCAAATCTGTTCCTAAAAATCTCTACTGGCTCAACTTAAAATTCATTTTTATTGAAAAAGATACTACATAGAATGTATTCTGGTCATAGCTTCCCCTTACATAACTCCTCCCAGGACCTTTCTATCTCCTCACCCATCCAACTCCATACCATTTCTCTATCACATTCTTTTTAGAAAGCAAACTAGCAAGCAAACACAATAATAAAAAAGAAAAGCAAAATAAGAAAACACAAAGAAAAACCACAAGAACACACATATCCTGAAAATCTTTCTAGACTGATTCAAGACTCCTGCATCACTTGAATATAGGTCTCTGAAAAGAACCTCAGGTGACTATAGATGGGCAAAGACTAGTCTCCTGGCCCTGTCCCAACTACAGCTACCAATTGTCTTCAGCTATGTAAACTGGAACAAGACTGAGTTTCATGTTAAAATGAGTAAATAATAATAATCTTAAGTTATAAGTCAGAAAAAAAATCAAACACAGTGAGTTTCAGATTGCCAAATGATGTACTTAACAGACATTCCTAACATCATTTAGGGGGAGAGAATAACCTGCAATCATTCCCTTCAAGAAATACTGGATTATGGACTCAAAGACATCTTTCACTCTCCTTTAAGAGAATAATAACTTAGAGATTTGAAAAGGTAACACAGGGATTTTTGTAATTAATGGGATAAATATAGTGAAATCAACAGGACTCAGCATGGTGTTTAGCTATAGATATTTTTCTATAGTTTGCCTTTCACTACTTGTCCTGTGCTATGCCTAAAGTATTACAAGACTCAGGAGTTTCATTGACTTACAGTGAAAAGAAATTTTGGATTGATTTGGATGTAAATGGTTTCTAAAATATGTATCTGAATAGAGACATACATCAAACTTGTTTATCTAGACTGGTCAGGGAATATATGTTCTGGTTGATTTAATATTCAGGTTAATAGACCATTGTAATATACAGGTATAAGAGATAATTACAGATTTTCAACACTTCCTGTTAAGATAAAAGAAAAAAGCAACCATTTTTTAAAGATTATGTCATTTAAATACTTACTATATTTTATTTTCTATTTAAATGCTACTCTTTCCTTCTTTTTTTTTTTTTTTTTTTTTTTTTGAGACAGGGTTTCTCTGTGTAGCCCTGGCTGTCCTGGAAATCACTCTGTAGACCAAGCTGGCCTCGAACTCAGAAATCCATCTGCCTCTGCCTCCCAAGTGCTGAGATTAAAGGTATGAGCTACCACTGCCTGGCCTACTCTTTCCTTATGTTAATTAATCCTACTCTACATTGACCTAACCATGCATTAATTATTCATTCCTGCAGTTTTAGTCACTTGGGGTGTTCAAAAAGTTTCTGTAACTGGATTAAAATACCAAAATATCTTCTATTCTGTATCAAAGTTGTTTGGTGATTCTGTAGAAATAAGAGTCTTGAGTAGTTTTATGCTTTTAAAGTCCATCCGGGATGATGTTCTGCTTTGTGGTTCATTTTAATGTGCGTTATCACCCTCAATTCACAGGGGATAGGATTTTTTATTCTCATCTAAAAATTATTCAAATTATTCAAATTGTTCTTCATTTCTCTCAGGTCCTCTTTAACTTCCTGAATTTTTCTCAATAGCTTTAATATTTTGCTTTAGAGTTTATGAAGGAGACAGAGGTTGTGTGATATGCACCCATAACCCCTAATAAGAACACCTGCATAATGACCTGCCTCTCTTGAGCACATACCCACTTCTTAACTGGCTCAGAGAGAGTGCTAACTACTCTTGTGTTTACTCACATAGATCATTTTTAGAAAGCCTAATCCTGCATACTTGCAGGCAGTCTTGGATAGGCTAATCAGCAGCTTAAACATTCAAAACCAAAATACATCAGGCAATATTTGAAATGATTATCTTCTTTTTCTATACTGGGGAGAGAAGTCAGGTCACCTCAAAAGCTGGGCAAATGTTCTACCACTGAGCCACAAATGGAGGCTTAAAAATGTAAGAAAGAGAAAAATATAAAGATAGAACCCGGGTTTATGGCTTAATCAAGTAGGACAATAAATGTTGTAACTGGATAAATTATTGTACTATCATTGATAAATTAATATAAATGTTAGAGTTATCAGTTAATTGTTTCTAAATGATTATATGTACATATGTATCTGTAAGATGAGGTATTTTCTGTCCCTAAAAGAGGTCTGCACATATAAAATTTGTATTAGACAGTGTGAGAGAGAGAGATAGAGGAAAAAACCCTTAACTTACATTATTTGTAGATATAAGTCTACCTTATGTATATTTTCATCATTATTTATAACACCCTTTAACCGAGGGATTTTTTAGTCTTATGGTAAAATATAATTAATTTTGTTAAGATAATTCCGTAATTCCAGATGATTTTTGCATATTGTTGGTCATTCAGAGCACATTTTATATAAAATTAGAAGATAGTAACCTCAAATGTTTGCCATTCACACATAAATCATACTGTAGAAAGTTATAATAGTTCTATCCTATTCTCATACCAAACAGCTGTAAGTGACCTTATATTTGAAAAACATCAATTAAATCTAAACATAAGAAAATGACAATTAAGGTACTCAGAAATCTTTAGAATTTACAAAACAGTCTACAACAGGATAATGTTAATAGATTAGTTTTGATGTAAGAAGGAGCCAAAAGGTCTAACACCCTTTTTTTTAATAGAAGTGACTTTTAACTTGTGACTGAAACAAACTACCACAATAAACTGCTGCTACAAAATACATAAATACTAATATTATAGCAGAATATGAATTATGCTAACACTATTAACATTTATTCAAAGTTCTCATTTCAAGGATTAACCTGACCCATTTACATAGGAAAAATATATGCGATATTATTTGCTAAGATTTTATTTCTCCTTATCATTAATACACATTCTTTTCTTCATCCTAAATTATGAAGTCATGCTTAAATTTCTGTAGAGCTGCTTCTGGCTCTTTTCATTTTATTCTAAAGACCAGACATGCTGTAAGATCTCTATTACCTACACCCTGGGGTACCTTCAAGAGAGGCTGATTTTTATGACCTCTATTTTCTCTATATTTTCCAAAATAATGAGGTGAAGATCTTCTGAGTTCCTAAAGGGAAATGTTTTAAAGCTCCTCGAGTTTAAATCCACAAGCACCTTTTATAAATAAACATGAAAGATATGGCTGGTTTTAGGAAAGCTGATTCTTCAATTATAACTTTGATTGTCCTTTTCACAGGAAATATTAAAAGGTGCCATCCAAACATTACCTACCGACTAAGGGATTGCATTTTGCAGCTTGTTAGCTGACAATACATCAGTTTTAAGTCCTTTGGAGGAAAGTCATCCCTTCTCAACAATGTCAGTTTGCAGAGTACAAAGAAAGTCTTTGTACTGTGGTCTTTTGCCATAATGAAAACCTGTTGTGTAAGAGGCCCTTCTGTCACAAGGGACCCCATAGAGTTGAAGGAGAACACATGCATAAATCTATATGTTTCAATATTTCCCTCATTCCAGTCCTGCTTTTCTCATTAACTAACATGGCACTTTCTGAATTCTCAGTGACTCAGCTACAGGCCTGACACATGCAGATCTTAGATCTCAGAGTCTGCTTTTCTGAAAAGCTAATTCATCATATATGGTGTTCAAGGTGATCATGGGAAGCAAATTCTAGTGTTCCATGTGGGATCTCAATGTAATTTAGTGGAAAATAGATTGCAAAATATTTCAAGAATAGTAGAACAGGCAGAACAAAGATTTAACAAACTGCAAAGGATGCTAAATTATCTTGGGCCACCAATTATAAGGTAATTATGGGGCTTACTAATCATACAGTGCCCAATCATTAGAAAAAGTCAGTGAAAAGATGGCAGTGGTTACTCAGAAAGCTGAAATTCTTGCTCTTCTTTGGCAATAAGTAAAGACCTCTTCAGCTCCCTTATGCCAAGGGTTAGAATCAAAAACATATACCTTCAAATCTGGCCAATTTACAGCTGTAGAATTGGGCCTGGAGCAGTTCATTATTCTCAGGTTGAAAATTAGGTAAGAAGATTACAGACCAAATTAAGAATCAAAGATACCCTAAGGCATGGGGTGGGGACATCTAGGTGAGAAAAATAAGAGTCTTAACACTTCAGATTCTCTCAGCTCTTGAGATTATTAAAAGTATTCAATTTCCTTGGGTGTTTTAGGATGGCTATTTTGGATTGTGGTCTGATAAGCACTTAACTGACATTAAGAGAAAAGTAAAACAAATAGCACTGCCCTGATGCTGGCTACCATCTGAATCTACCAACACTGTAACAGAGCTCTTACCTGAGAGTTGTCTTCTATGAACTCGTTCCAATTAATGTAGTTCATCACCGTGCCAGATTCCAGGAGCCCTGATCAAGAGTCTTCATGACAATAAAAAACATGCAATAATTTTTAAAATGTAATATAATATAACCTGTCTGACCAAGTATTGAGAATGAAGATAATTTACCCTGAAAAAGTTATATAGCTTGGATATATCTATAGTCTGAACACAAAACTGACTTCCCTGATAAAATTTCAATATTTCTTAGGTGTGGAGAGACATGTAACATAATATCAAGTTGGATTTTAAAGATATTTACTGATATGAGAATACTAAACTCTGTGACTATTTTACAATTTAATGTTTTGAAAGGACCTTTAGAAATGATAAAATAGACATTTTTTTCCTTCTCAGTGAAACATAAAATAAAGACCCAAGTTATAATTAAAAAAAAAAAAAGAAAAAAAGAAATGATAAAATGGAATGGTCATACAAGTCTTGAGAAAACAAATACTGCACAATGCAAACATACAATCTTTGGCAGACAGAAAGCCATGAACATAAACTCACAAAGATGGACAGATCACACCACAAACAGAACAATGCCTATAGTCTTCCAAGATTCTAGAATACTCTGTATTGCTCAAAATCACAAACATTAAGGGAAGTTCTCTGAGAATGTGTAGAGAACCAATCCTTGAGGCTAGATCCAAGGCTACAAACTGCTTCTCTATAACAGGGCTACTTAAGGGCTATAAGGTTAAAGGTCCGAAGTAGCACAGACAATTAAAAATAGTTAATGGACAGAAACACCATTAGCAATTGTCAAACTAACACCAAGGACAGAGCAACATTAAGGGTGATAAAAGCACAGAGCCTATGGAGATGATTTCTTGAAAGTAGGGCAGGCATGATAGAAGACTGGGTAAGTTAAGCACCACTGTTAAGACTGGCAAGATCTGGAGGTCACTACAACCAGTTAATGATATAGGAATCAGTTGATGGAGACATTGTAAAGTGTTCTCTTACCAATGAACCACAATGTCATGTGAGAATCTTACTATTTTTGGAGGTAACTGTGTTTTATTCTCTGGAGATTTGCTGGGCCCATTTACTTATAATTTCATTAACTGCCTGACTTAAATTTACCAAAGTACAGAATAAGGATTTGAATCATATCTACAATATGAGGCCCCAAGGACTGCATATTTTAACCTTGCTTCCAAAGAAAATCTTAAAAATAAATGAAGAAAAATTATGCACTCTTCAACAGATAATTCACCATCTTTAAGAAAATACCTTGTAACAACGCCAATGCAACTGGAAGAAATTAATGAGTACCTGGCCACTTGTAGCCAAGAGATCACATAGCCAAACAGTCCGTGTTGGAACAATGACACATATATTGTAAGATATTGGAGCAAGCTTAGCAGTATGTATCATAAAATGGAAATGATTATCTGGGACCAAGGCTGAGCCCAGTAAGAGGATATAAGAAAGTTACATGACTGACTTCCTAAAACTCCAGTCCTGAAACACCCTCAAGTTCACACACAACCATTGAAGTCAGTTCTTTATGAGAAGCTGACAAAGAAGAAAGAAATTAAATGTAGGCTAGAACAGGTCAGCTCAATCTGTTTGTGAAATCAGAAAGAATGTGGCTGTGCTTCAGCATGCTGAGGGACATGTATGAGAGACAGGCTAGTTTCCCTTCTGGCTGGTGCACATGTCAGGAAGTTTGTATTCTGAAGTTCTCTGAAATGAAAAGAATCAGATATCACCACAGAATTTAACTAACTCACAAGCTAGGGAGAAACAACTGGCAATGCTAATCCTAGACACAAAGTTATATATGAAAAGCAGCGAGGTGGGCCTATGGGAACAAAGTATGAGAATCTTTCCTATGGACAAAGTATTTTATATCCTAGTCAACCACATGTCTTAACCTACAGTACCAGCCCTTGGGCAGCAGTCATGAGCATCATTATTGAATCTATTTAGAGGGCCCTGGCCCAACTTTCATTCACCAAGGTGGCAGAGCTTCTCTGCTACTGAGCACACAAACTTATAGAAAAAAAAATGTTGATCATGTGAAAAGTAACCATTCCTTAAAAGATTCCAGCTTTCCTGTAGTTAGTTAACTGAGTTAAACAAATTCATCCTGTAGTGTTGACAATTTATCTTGACTTTACTTGGTGAGTGTATAGGTCACCCTTAACTTCAGACATATCTGAGATAAAAGAAGATGATATTGCATTACCTTAGGTCAGATCAGGATCACACCACAAAAGATGGTACATCATGAGACTATCTATTCATTTTAGTTGAGTGCTGTGCGATTCAAAGCTTCCAACCCAATAAATTGCGGTATGATTTCATTATAATTTTGAAATGGTACTTGAAAATGTTGGTATCCATGCTCTAGAAAACCTAAATGAAAACTTACTTTATTCTCTGCTTTACCTAGAGCAGAGAATACTTGAAGAAGCAGAAATACTCTCACCAAGACTTCCATTGACCCACTAGAGAAACTACACTATATATTCCACTAGATGACATGAATGAAATTGGATATTTATATTCTGAGGCTAACCAAGAGTTCCATAAAGCTGTATTTGTGAAAACTCATAGCTTCATATTTTTTGCACAAGGAGCCCTATAGGAAAGTAATGAATATTATCACAAACCTGGCATGCAAAATTGACTCTAGTTATCATAATGAGGTATAATGCATGAACAAATGCATCTCTGTATCAGCCAGTGGTTAACCAGATATGTAGTACCACCAAAGTTAACTTAAGTAAATTATGGTCAAGTTATAAGTTTATATAATGGTGGGGCTGGCTAAGGAAGATGCAGAGATGTAGGCCAGATTGACTTAAGAAGGTTTACCTTAACAAGGGGTAAGAACACTTCTGCATCTTGTTTTTTCATTGTTTCTTGTGTTCTTATTTTATTGCTGTCTGTGACAAGGTCTTACCCAATAATTGAGACTGGTATAGAACTCATGATATAGTCTAGGCTAGCTTGAGCTTTAACAATCCTCCTGCTTCCAATGCTGAAGTTCTGGAGTTACCTCTACCATCATGCTTTGTATTCTACGCTCTTAAGGTCCTTACATTATACTGACCTAGAGAATTAAATATTATTTTCCAACAGTTTATGAGCTTTTAGATCACAATTACATACACCTTTTCAATAATGAGCACAGTCATTTTAAAATTAAATAAATGATGATTACAGACTAGCCATACTGGTATCGTTAGCACCAGGCTGCTCTTATCTGATTCAAGCAGGAGCAGAAAGAGTTGAAAGCTGATACAGGTTTTTCAATCAGCTAAAAGAAGTTGCTTGGCTTAGGGTTGTAATTCTCATGTAAGGTCCTCATGGGATGATTACGTGTACTGAAGAATAGTACCACTGAGAGACTGGAAACTGATCTGGAAACAAGGGTCAGATTGTTCTGTGGTGGAAGCAGAGGCCTTAGATACCTATCATAGATAGTTTGTTCCTGAGAATTTGATATGAAGCCTGTGTGCAATGTATATCAACAGTTCATTACAGAAATACTTTGGCCTCTTCCTATTTCCCATATTAAGTTACTAAGAAGTTTAGAAGCAAAGCAACAGACTGTTTGTTTCAATGTAACTCAAACTAACAACTCCAGAGAACATGAAAATTCTAAAGAAGCCTTACACTTTATCTGGGTACTTGATAGAATTGAGATTTCCCACTATTCATTTTCTTTTCTCTAAAAGAATAAGTTGTGATAGACTATGGCCATTTCTCTAAACTCTTCTCTTGTATTAAGCTCTCTACTCTCTTTGTTGGTGTACTAAGTACCCATGAAGGTATTCCAGCTCTGATGAGAAAGATTTCTCCAATGCATGTGTTACAGTTCAAAATGGAAAAGTATCCTGCAAGTCAGGAGCCAAGGAATACCACAAAATTGCAGTGCACAACAAACATCTCATAAGAGATTTATTGAGAGACACAAGATGATAGCTGCTACTCAGGTGAGAAGCAGCAAGGACCTCAGCTGGAGACCGGCTTATATAGGGTTTCTTAGGGGTTGACTATTTCCAAGGGTGGAGATTTTCAGGGTGGGTTTAGTGAGATTTCAAGCCAAGCCCAGGCAGGTCTTCATGCTCAGGATTGGTGTGCTTTGGTAGGTTTTTCAAACCCAGAAGTCAGCTTGGACTTTTTACTGTACAAACTGACTTGGTTGCTGTGTTATATGTTGCTTAAT
This sequence comes from Uromys caudimaculatus, assembly GCA_028551405.1. NCBI lineage: Eukaryota > Metazoa > Chordata > Mammalia > Rodentia > Muridae > Uromys > Uromys caudimaculatus. The sequence goes on along the minus strand of CM052706.1, from coordinate 96,306,960 downwards.
CTTTATTTAAAGTGCCTCTCCTATTTGCCATAAGCACTTCACTGCTACCTTGTTGCTGTTATAAAATTTATGTCAGAATAGTGTTCGTTGAGGGTGAAGCTCTTTCCACATCTGACATGCACAGTGCTGTCTGAAGAAGAAGCTTAAAGCTCACACTTCAGGAACATGAGATTATCATCCGAGGGGCACGGATGGCATCATCAACTATGAATGAGCTTCCTGCCTTCATTTTCCTGTATAGATAGCAGGTGGCAGTTTTCAGGACAGCATAACCTCTTTTCAAAGAAAATTTTATCTCCTTCCAGAAGAGTGAAAGATGGGAAATCTCTTTTCTACCAACACTGGCAGAAGCTGACCCTCAGCAAGTCTTATTCTCCACTCATGTGGAGAAAAAACAAAAAAACAAACAAAAAAAAAAACCACTGGCCGGGTAGTGGTGGCACACGCTTTGAATCCCAGCACTTGGGAGGCAGAGACAGTTGGATCTCTGAGTTGGAGGCCAGCCTGGTCTACAGAGTGAGTTCCAGAACAGCCAGGGCTACACAGAGAAACCCTGTCTCAAAAAACCAAAAACAAAAACAAAAACAAAAAACACTGACTGGAAGTTCCTCATTCTTACATGCAAGAGCCTAACTATTCCCTTAAATCTCACTTGATCTTGTTCAGAAGATATAAATTAATGTCTATAGCTAGGGGCCTTCTGGTTTAGTAGCTTGGTACAGCCGTATGTCTGGAACCATGTAAATATAAAACGAAGGTATTTCATGAGACGTTCCACAGATATATTTATTTGTTGGTTGGTTTCAGTACTTAAGTGTATGGACATGCTAGAACTGAGTCCTGCCCATGTTACTTATCAGTTTGGCAATCTAAAAAGAGACAATTGTTCATTCTCTTTATCTCTGAGATGATCTATATTAATTAGAGAATTTACATGATGACCTGTGAAACTACACATATTGTTTGACATTACCATACTTACTGAGTGAAATTTAGTTGGCCTGTACAAATATTTAAGGTGCTGAATGGAACACTGATTTTTGACTGAGCCATTAAACATATGGGAAAATGCTGGCTATGGAGGTCTACAGAAAAAATCAAACGAATCATTTTCTGACTGTAGCTTTGATACTTAGATTAGCAAGCTTGTTCAAGAAGAAAGACTCAGATATTTTTTAAGCTTGCTTACCTTTCTTATACTAGAGTTAGTAGATACTTATAAGAAAATTATAGGCTCAATGCTTGACAAAAACAGTGTGGATTTTGTTTTGTTTTGTTTGTTTGGACATGTTTCACCCTTTTTGGGTTAGTTAAGTTTGCTTTTTATGCTTTGCCTTGTTTATTGGGGGCGGGGGAGAAACAGAGACAGAGAGATACAGACAGAACAAGAAGGTAGGTGGATATGGAGGTGGTGAGGATCCTGGAGGAGGTGGGGAAGGGAAAAGAATATGTATTAATTTTTTTAAAAGAAAGAAACTGGAAAATATTTTAATGAAAAAAATTAATGAAAAAATTAATTAAATTATTTAATGTTCTTTTTTCTGAACCACATTTATAATCCTTATCATAATCCCACACTTTAACCTGAGAACAAGCCATGGGCTATGTGTGGAAAATGCAAATTATTGTAGGCAGAACACAGGAAAAAAGACTGTTAGTTTCTTTAACAACAAACTATGAAGATGCTTTCCCCCTTTTTACAGTTTTGGAAAAACTACTCAACAGTAAACTGTAATATTTATATTTAGAAGTCACAGTATCTAATGTAAGCATGACTCATTATAGCAGACTGTGGGTGGTATAAACGTCAGTATGTTAAATGTATCCAAATTAACACATCCTCAGCTTTGTTTCGGAATTTAGATATCTCTCAGGGTCTGGCACCAACTCCTTTGAAGTTTGAGACCTATAAGTCCCTACAGGAAGTGTAGAGGAAATTAGCCTACCATTGTTGAACAGAAAATTCTTCATGTGAATATATTCTATTGGTCCCTCTAACAGAGTGGTATAGCTGAGTCCTCAAGTAGTAATGTCTAATTTTCTGAGGAACAGACAGACTGATTTCCAGAGTGGTTGTACCAGCTTGCAATCCCACCAGCCATGGAGGAGTGTTCCTCTTTCTCCACATACTCGCCAGCATCTGCTATCACCTGAGTTTTTGATCTTAGCCATTCTGACTGGTGTGAGGTAGAATTTCAAGGTTGTTTTGATTTGCATTTCACTGATGACTAAGGATGTTGAACATTTCTTTAGGTGATTCTCAGCAATATGATATTCCTCAGTTGAGAATTATTTATTTAACTCTGTTCTCCATTTTTAATAGGGTTATTTGGTTGTCTAGTGTCTAACTTCTTGAGTTTTTTGTATATATTGGATAGTGTCTGTCTTTGTCACTGAGGTACATTTCCTGTATGCAACAAAATGCTGGATCCTGTTTATGTCCTATTAGTCTATGTCTTTTTTGGGGGGAATTGAGTCCATTGATGTTAAGAGATATTAAGGAATAATGATTGTTGCTTCCTGTTACTTTTGTTGTTAGAAGTGGAATTATGTTTGTGTAGCTATCTTCTTTTGGGTTTGTTGAAAGTTTAGTTTCTTGCTTTTTCTAGGGTGTAGTTTCCCTCCTTGTGTTGAAGTTTCCCACCTATTATCTTTTGTAGGGCTGGATTACTGGAAAGATATTATGTAAATTTGGTTTTGTCATGGGATATATTGGTTTCTCCACCTAAAGTAATTGAGAGTTTTGCTGGGTATTTTGGCCTGGGCTGGCACTTGTGTTCTCTTAGGGTCTTTATGACATCTGCCCAGGGTCTTCTAGCTTTCATTGCCTTCTCTGGTGAGAAGTCTGTTATAATTCTGATAGGTCTATCTTTATCTATTACTTGACCTTTTTCCCTTACTGCTTTTAATATTCTTTCTTTGTTTTATGCATTGGGTGTTTTGACTATTGTGCGACAGGAGGAATTTCTTTTCTGGTCCAACCTATTTGGAGTTCTGTAAGCTTCTTGTATGTTTATGGGCATCTCTTTCTTTAGGTTGGGGAAGTTTTCTTCTATAATTTTGTTGATGATATTTACTGGCTCTTTAAGTTGGTAATCTTAGCTCTCTTCTATACCTATTATCCTTAGGTTTGGTCTTCACATTGTGTCCTGGATTTCCTGGATGTTTTGGGTTAGGAGCTTTTTGCATTTTGCATTTTCTTTGACTGTTGTGTCAATGTTTTCTATGGTATCTTCTGCATCTGAGATTCTCTCTTTTACCTCTTGTATTGTTGGTGATGACTCCTGATCTCATTCCTAGGTTTTCTATTTCCAGAGTTGTCTCCTTTTGTGATTTCTTTATTGTTTCTATTTCCATTTTTAGATACTGGATGGTTTTGTTGAATTTCTTCACCTGTTTGGTTGTGTTTTCCTGTAATTCTTTAAGGGAATTATTTATGTCCTTTTTAAAGTTCTTTATCATCATCATGAGATGTGATTTTTAATCAAAGTCTTGCTTTTCTGGTGTGTTGGGGTATCCAGAGCTCACTGTGGTGGGAGAATTAGGTTCTGATGATGCTAGATAGCCTTGGTTTATGTTGTTTATGTTCTTGCCCTTGCCTCTAACTATCTAGTTATCTCTGATGTTAGCTGGTCTTGCTGTTTCTGACTTGGCTTGTCTCTCCTGCAAGCCTGTGTGTCAGTACTCCTGGGAGACCAGATCTCTCTGGAAGGAATTTGGGTATGGGGAGCTGTGGCACAGGCTGCTCCTCAGTTCTTGTGTCCTGAGGGATCTGAGTGGGTCACTCCGGGCAGAAGTATTGGTCTTACCTGTGCTTATAGGGGTGTCAGCACTCCTGTGAGACCAAATTTCTCCTGTCAGTATTTGGGTATGGAGAGCTGTATCACAGGATCAGCTCTGGGTGAAGACTGAATTGCTGTTTCTTAATTGAAAAATATTTGTTAAAAAAATCTTTGAAAGCATTTTGTATGAGAAACTGAAACTTTTGAAAGTCACTAGTAGGTTGGCAATTGAAATAACGGTGTCTATAAAACTACAGGTGCGTGGCATGTGAGAAGAAGAAACCTGATGAAACAGTGGGCAGAAAAGTGTGAGCAGAAAGGAAAATGTCTTTTATCTGTGCAATGAAGATTTAGTTATGTATATTGACATATGTATATGTAGGTATATGAATATGCATCAGCAAGCATAAAAGGTGTTAATTTAAGAGTAGCAAAGGGGCAAAAAGACTAGTTGGAGAAATCAGACATAGAGGTGAGGGTTTACTAGGAGCAAAATACAATGATATATATGTATAAACATCATAATAAAGTCTACTATATTGTATACTATTTTAAAGTTAATATTTGTATAAAGGTAAGAATAACAATGTCATAATCATGAAGGCCTGAAATATTAAATTGTGAAGGAGTGCTGTGTTGGTGAGATGGCAGAGAAGATATAAACGCTTGCCTCTTGCCTTGCAGTTCTCTTGATCTGAGTTTGAAATTCCCAAAATCCATGAACAGAAACCAAGAATTAACTTTAAAAAATTATGTTCTAACCCTTACAGACCTATTATGATACACACACACACACACACACACACACACACACACACACACACACACGTATCTCTCTCTGTTTCTTTCTCTCTCAAACACACACATACACATTCTTTACAATAAAAATAAATGTAATTTGATTTCAAGGAAGGCCTGTATTACAAAGTAAGTTCAAAGCCAGAGTGTACTACAGAAGAGGTCTTATCTCAAAACATAGATAGATAGATAGATAGATAGATAGATAGATAGATAGATAGATAGATAGATGGATGAATAGACAGCAACAGTGGCATCAAGTGGTTTCTCTGCCTTTCTGTGTTAAGTGAGTCACTTTATTGCTTGTCCTTCTACAGGTATATTGATAGAAACGAAATGCTCCTGATCTGAGACATGAAAACCATTGTTCCACAGGAGATTAAAGCAGGAAGTGCTTGCACAAAAAAATGAGCACAACTTTAGATTTGCAAAGTCTCTTTCCTTCTCTTACCCTCACTATAATTGTTTAAAGTGATCATCAAGAGTTATAAAAACTCTTCATTTATAAAGGAGGTAGCAAGTTTGCTTGGATAAACCTCTCAAAATATAGGAATTTAAAACAAAAACAAACAAAAAAAAAAAATCCAAAAAAACCAAAAAAACCAAAAAACCAAAGCTGGGCAGTGGTGGCGCACACCTTTAATCCCAATACTTGGGAAGCAGAGGCAGGCAGATTTCTGAGTTCGAGGCCAGCCTGGTCTACAGAGTGAGTTCCAAGACAGCCAGGGCTATACAGAGAAACTGTTTTGAAAAAAGTAATCAATTTAGGAATTTCAGTTTATGATATCTGGTAGTGTCATAAAAGATTGGAATTTTGACCTCAAACTAAATTTTCCTGTTTTCTTTCTGGGTTGTAATCTTTTGCTCACTTATGAAATGTAGAACTCTGCTTCTTTACAACAACTGTATGGGCACAAAATATACTCAAGTCCTTTCAAGTGGGATGGTCCATCAAAACATTCTTGTAGTGGTACTTTTTTCTGTTACTATATTGACATTTCTTCTGACAATTAAAAAGCCACAGTGAGACAACTGCCGGTTGTGAAGCAGTCAAGACAATGCCCTAAACCATGAGGGAGATGTTTTTTTTTTCATGACTAGCTCTCGATGAAGAGATAACCTTAATCAAAGTTTAAATTTCTGTTACTAAGCACATTGTGTTTAAAATAATCTATGTGGTAAGATAGTAAATAAAGGAAATATTTGTGTTCTGTACCAAAGACTGAGGTGTACCTTGAGGGAAAGCAACTTCATGCCCTATCCTATGTCCTAGTTTGTGTGTTTTCATTCCAGAATAAGACTTTTACTTAAAATAAATAAACAGTTTTACTAGTTCTGGATTCTCAAGCTAGTCTTTGGATTACCACTATCTTGAAAATGGACAAAATGAAGCAGAAATTATAAAATTCTATGTGCTTATTGCCAGTGATAGGATTAAAAATTCAAGCACAACTTAGGGTAGGAAAACTGCATCCCTTGTAAACATACTAAAGACTTAAAGACGTTCCTGGTAAGAAACGGTAATATCAACTTTTCAGTGATGTAGGATAAATTGAATCATATTCAGATGATTGATATAACTGCACCAAACAATACATTTATGTAAGTAATGATGTTAAAAAAAACCAATCAGTATGCAAGAAAAACCAAGAGTACAATGTAAAAACAAAGTAAGATATGCAAGGCCATTGGCTTACATTTCAGAGAACTAGTCTTTAAGAACAGCCCCCAAGTTGAGTTTAGCAGACTAATAAGGAAGACCTGAAACTTCAAAGACTGAGAGCCATGTAGCCTAAGGAAAAAAACAAGCAAGCAAACAAACGAAGCTGTTATATCCTTACAGGACTCACTTAATAGGACTCACTAGGCGTTAGATTCCTGTCTGAAACTATTCAGGAGCACTCAGGCTATCTCCTGACAGACAGCCACTATCCCAGAACAACTGACTTAAGCCATATGACCCTTTACTGCTAAGGCCCTCTGGATTTCAGTGTGCTGGCAACTCTGATCTGTGTTTTGTTCAGACATCCTTCACAGTCCCACACGATTCCTGGTAATGTCATGCACAGATACATAGTAAAATCTTTGATGAACTCATCTTCAAATATCTTGACCTCAATGCACTTTCTATTTCCTTCAGATTTCAATACACACACACACACACACACACTGAGTACATACATATACTGAATTTGTATATTTACAAACATATAATTTATAAATCTTTAGTATAATAACTATGAATATATGCACAAATAGCTGTATGTATTTTACACTGATGTGTTATCTGTAAAATGGTGTGTGTAGAGTTATGGCACATCCACCTTTGGATTCTTACTTGATAAAAATGAAAACGAAATTACAAGGTTCAATATTCACCACAGGTATGTGCCTACTCAAATTAAACTAAAATCCTATTACACATCAAACACACACTACTCTAAGAAGTAAGCAACTGAATTGTTGAAGTATATGTTGATCAGTTTTTGTCAATTTGACACAAACTAGAGTCATTCAGGAATGGGAAATGTCAGGTGCAGAATTGCTTTCATGAGATTGGATTAGCCTGTGAGTATACCTGTGAGGTAGTTTGATATTGTTGTTTGCTTTGTTTTGTTTTTCTCTTTGATTATTTTTATTAATGATTTATGTAGTAGGGCCCACTCAACTGTAGTGGTGTCAGACTTCAGCAGGTATTCATCTGCTGAATAACAAAGCAAACTGAGCAAGTCATGGACATTACCCCAGGAAGTAACATTCTTCCATGGTTTCTGCTTCAGTTTCTCCCTCCAGGTTCCTGCCTTGACTTCCCTTAGTGATGGACTTTAGCCTGTAAGCCAGTTGTTTTTTATAAGAGATTTGCCCAAGCAGGAGAAAGTAAACTAGGTCAATGTCTACATTAGCCTCAATATCATATATTGGTACATGACTGTGTTTTGTGGATACTGTGAGTTTGATGGTTTTTAATTCCCCATCTGCCACTCACCCACAGAATAATACATCAAGATAAAAATAAAAAAGCCATTTCTATAACTTACCTCAATAAGAGTGATGATCATACATAACATAGCAAAATATCTGCATGTAGACTGGCTTCCTTTGCATAGTATTTTCCTCCAGCCTAGAAGTGAACTCTTTTTCCTGTATTATTTCGATTTATATTTGCATCAAGACATATTTCACCCCACCAGTGCTTTCTTCATAAATATCTAGCATAGCACTAAGTGTTCAGAAAGATTAACAACTTACTGCTTTCCAGAATGCAAGAGACAGTGTCGCATACTACGACTAAATGTGCAAAGAGAGCTCTCAAGCTGATTAAATGTGCCACTGTAAACCAAAGGGGTCATTCGTCATTCCAACCATTAAACTTCACTTAATTCCAGGAATCCATGTGCTCTGGTGCTGGTTGCACGAGCCAGGAATTTGGTGGTCATCTCTGTGGACAATGCCTATCCTCTTCATCTCTATCACATGTTTAATTTTATGTGCATACCTGATATCTGCACAAATATTCATACAATAATTGTCACATCCTCAATGTTCCTCAGAACAATTTTTAACTCATAACCTGAAAGTTGTCATCACTCTCTTGTGATTTCAAAGGCCCCAAAATAGCTCTTTTCTCATTCCTCCTACATTTCTCACCTGCCAGTTTTCTGAACATTTTATTCTCTAACCAGAAGGCAAAGCCATTCCTCCCACATTCTGAACTAAATAAAGCTGAAAATATAAAGTCCTCAGGAGAGGAAACATTATCAATTAAGTTCATACTCAGGTGTCAATGACTGATATAAAGTACTTTACAGAAAACACATTTTGGCATCAGGCAAGCAACAAAAAGAAATATCCCAGACTTAATAGAAAATAAGGACTCATATAATAACCAAAAGTCTTTCAGGAGGATGTCTGGGGAGGCCTCTTCATCATAGCAAGGCATGTTTGTGAAACCTATCTAGTGATTAAAATCATAGTGTATTTCATTAAACTGTCAAATTATTGGACTTGTTCTAGAAATACTGACTTGGAGTTTTTAATAAAAAGGACTGGGAACTTGTACTTGCACTCATTTCTAAGTACTCAAGCCAATTCAGGAATCATTTTTACAATGATAGGGAGAAACTGACTTCAGTAGCCCTGAACATTGTGAGGAAGACTGTGTCATACAACTGGCTTGTGTTGGTTTTTTATGACTAAGATATTAATGATAGTATTTTATTTATATAATGTGAGGTTTAACTGTTTTGAGTCAAATGGTTTGGTGGTGGGATTTTCATCTTTTGTTGGTAGTGTGAGTTGAACCCAGGGCCAAGTATAAGTTTCACATGTTATCACTGAGCTATAGACCCAGACTCAAATTTATAAAGGATTTCTTTTGGGAGAGTGCATATTATGAGCATTGGGTGAGATCTGAAACGTAATTGCCCCAAAATTGGTTATTCCCTAGTAACCACTCATTTCCTTTACTGTGTCATGGTTTTGCTGGCTCTATTACACATTGCCAATTCTGGAGTTATTTTTCACATTTTGTAAAAGTCTGGACTTCCATGAGAGGATCTTTAAAGCTTCAATACCAAAAAAAATTAATCCTGAACTTCCTCTCTGAAGAGAGTGAAGTATCTGAGAAACTCAAGAGAGAAAATTCCAGAAAGGTTTTAAAAAATGATTCTTCTTCATGCAACCTGGGGGAAATCACATAAACTCACACAGAAGCACCTCAGGTCTAGACTGAGAATCAGCCTCATCCTGGCCTGGTCTGTCCCATACAGCCAGTACTGGGAGACATTACTAAACAGTCACCAACACTAACCTGTATACCACCATAGTATACTTTGCTCAGTGACACAAAAGAATATCTTCACATTTCAGCTTTAGAAGATGATGGTCGATGCCAGTTGGTCAGGTGACATATTTGCTCTATGCCATTTCCCCCTGAATTTTAAACTCCTTGAAAGTAAAACTACTGAATTCTTTGTGTCTTTTTTTTATAGCATTTAATGTATACTGAATGTCTCACATCTAGATGTTTGTGAAACTGACCTAGAGTAGCTTGTATAAATTATTCAGTGTTTTTTTTTACCCATATTTTACCAGTTACTCATATTCATTTTTAGTAACAAATCCAATTGAATTCAGTAAATACTATCATGGTATCATTACTATCTTTGATTCTTGACTACACATAGACACTATCTGTGTTATACTGATAATACAGAATTACAAACAAAAAGGGCATTGTACAGACCCATTCTTGGATTCTGGTGAAGCTGATATGAGATATCCCTTCTGATATTTATTACAGTGTGACATTTATTTATGATGTGAATCATTGAGATGTAAAATGTTTGAACAGATGCTCACTTCCCAAACTTTCACAGGAAAAAGAACATAGGAGTATGTACACACTACATTCCACATGCCATAAATAATATGTCTTCCTATTTCATTGATATATCTTCACCTTAGTACTCAAAACTAAAAAGTATTATACTCACTGTGCATGAAAAAATTCAAAGTGAGTAGGGAGACTTTGATTAGCATTCCATGTAAGGAATATTTTAGTTGAGATTTGAAACTAGATTCACCATAGTCTAAAAGTTAATATCTGGATTTTTTTCTACAGAAATTTCAGTAGAAATTGGAAGCTAGATGTCAAGAAGGTGAACATGGGTTTTATAGCTCACTGTGTGGCTTCCTTTTGCATTTCTCTGGTCTTCTCAGACTATTATTTTTGTCTTACAAGACATATGACAAACCCTTACACTGGACTACTTTCTTCTTAGTCTCCATTTCTTAGCACTTCAGATGCCAAGTTAGAATATGTAACTTAATCCACTGGTACTTCAATGTTACCTATTGTGAAATATTTTAAATCCAGTGTGCTTAATTTATTAAGTGACACAGCATTGCTACCATATCCATACCAGTTGCAAGTAAAAGGCTAATATGTGAACTGCTTAGGGATCATTTTTTCCATGTCAATTTAGTACATTTATCTTGAAGTTCAGTATTTCTTCCTGTGATAACATCAGCTCTTAGAAATTGTTTCTACTTTGACCCAGATGTGAATTGCTTGGTTGGTAGTCCATTTGTTCAAAGCTACAGTCAATCTCTGCTTTGAAATTGACTTCAAATATCAAAAATATGTATTTTTACAGTTTGAGGCATAAGTAATATTGCATACTTTCCTGATAGGAAAATAATTCAACTTCATACACTTGAATTTAAAATAAGGAGGGAAACTTGGGCAATGTGACAAATTAGAAATATTTTTGTGTAAAACTGTTGAAGTATAAAACACGGTCAACTACAATACTACTAGCTGTAGTCGTATGATGCAGGGTAGGGATGATTTGGAATGGAGGATGGTCACTTTACAGTTTTTATTTACTCAGAAAAGATTCAGGATCCTGGTGAGTATATATATTTGACTATTATCAGATGTTTTATACATAATACAGAGATAGAATTTTATAGTAATGTTTATAAAAATAAAAGATGAAAGGCAGGAAAGAGGAGGAGATAACCCACATTCTATCATAGTCACTGCCTCACATAAACAAAGTATATCCAATCGTCTCTGCTTTGAGTTCTTCCTGGGTGATAAGACCATTTGGAAGCAGTGTGAAGGTTAAACTTGGTACTACTTTGCATGCTAGCTTTCTTTCTGTGCATGTATTGCTTCCTGCATATAATTTTGCTGGGAAACTATGGATCTTTGTCCTTCTTAATGAGTTACTTTATGCCTTGTTAATTACAGACACTGTTGAATCACTCACTCTTCAGCCTTGTTTACTTTGGGAAATACTTCCTTAAATAAGCTCAATAGCATTGCACTCAATTCCTTTATTCAAGAATTCAATTTCCAAAGGAAGAAATGGTTTTGAAGTTTTTGACAGGGAAGGTAGTAAGCTACTACTTACTTTTAATTTTTAACTTTTGTTTATTTGATAATTTATTTTTGAATGGAAATATTCTTTCCTGTTGAAAATACACTCTTCGTACAATGCATTCTGATTGCAGTTTCCTGTCCTCCAACTCCTCCCAGATTCTCTTAACTCTACCTACCCAAATCCACATACTTTCATACTTTTTCCCCTTAGAATTCAAAGAAGCCTTTAAATGATAATAATGATGATGATGATGATGATTGATGATGAATATAAGAGAAAATAAGCAAATCAAAATAAGACAAAACAAACAAAAGGAAAAATAAAAACAAACAAAACACATATAGACAGAGATATACAAGCTTCCAAAAACTATCCCATTAAAAGCAGAAACCATCGGCCGGCCAGGGACTTCAGCTTGGGCCACAAGGCTTCACAGCTGATTACCGCCGGGAGAGGGATACCCTCCTAGGAGCTTGGAAAAGCCGGTAGTGGGCCCAAGACAAGCTCCACAGCTCACCAGGAACTGCCCCGAACCTAAGAGACACAGGGACTGCGGTAGACGGGCATAGAAACACTCTGGATCCCAACAGCAGCGGCTGCGGCAGGAGACGTCTGCCTGGGCCACCAGGGTTCCATAGTCAAGGAGCTCCAGGAGAAAGTTACTCACCCAGAAACGTGGAAAAAACACCTCTCAGAGAGAGCTGATATTCAAGGAATAATGATACAGAGGCCTGCAGGTGAGAAAAGCCATAGCCAGAAAGTAAGATCAGCTAACATCAGAGTTAACAAGATGGCAAAAGGCAAGGGCAAGAACCTAAGGAACAGAAACCAAGGCCACTTGGCATCATCAGAGCCCAGCTCTCCCACCACAGCAAGCCCTGGAGTCCCCAATACGCCAGAAAAGCAAGACTCAGATTTAAAATCATTTCTCATGATGATGATAGAAGACTTTAAGAAAGAAATGAATAACATTCTTAAAGAAACACAAGAGAACAGAGGTAAAGAACTAGAAGCCCTTAAAGAGGAAACACAGAAATCCATTAAAGAATTACAGGAAAACACAATCAAACAGACAAAGGAAATAAACAAAACCATCCAGGAGCTAAAAATAGAAATAGAAACAATAAAGAAATCACAAAAAGAGACAACCCTGGAGTTAGAAAACCTAGGAA
>CM052706.1:96269392-96293815 GCA_028551405.1 Uromys caudimaculatus | reverse complement strand
ATACAGAAAATGTGGTACATTTACACAATGGAGTACTACTCAGTTATTAAAAACAATGACTTTATGAAATTTTCAGGCAAATGGATGGAACTTGAAAATATCATCCTGAGCGAGGTAATTCAATCACAAAAGAAGGAACATGGTATGTACTCACTGATAAGCGGATATTAGCCCAAAAGTTCAGAATGCCCAAGTTTCACTTAACAGTAACCGCTGGACTGAGAGTGAGGTCCCAGATGGAGGAGTTGGAGAAAGGACTGAAGGAGTTCGCAGCCCCATGGAGGGAGCAACAGCGCCAATGTGCCTGACCCCCCCCCTCCAGTCATCCTGAAGTTTGGACCACCAACCAAAGAATACACATCTATGGACCCATGGTTCTGACCACATATGAGGCAGAGGACGACCTCGATCGCCATCAGGGAGAGAGGAGAGGCCCTTGGGCCTGAGGGTGTTAGAGGCCCCAGTAAAGGGGAATGTCAAGGTGGGAATAGGGGCATGGGTGGGCAGGTGGGTGGGAGGTGGAATTCCCTCATAGAGGTTGGGATGGGGAGGGGATAGGGGGCTTCCAAAGAGGAGACCCAGAAAAGGGGAAACATTGGAAATGTAAATAAAGTATCAAAAAAATAAAATAAAATAAAATAAAAGCAGAAACCATAATATATAAAAAGAGCTGTGATGTAAAATAATAATAAGAATAATAAGAATAAGAATAAGAATAAGAATAGGAATAATAGTCATGACAAAGCATTGTGTGACAAAGAAGCTCCAAAAATGTCATTGAATTCACTTTGTGCTGGGCACCTGATGCTGGAAATGGGAATGGCCTTAAGAGGAGTTTGTATGCCCAATTAGACTCACTTGAGAAAACTGGTTTTTTCCCCCTTACTGGAAACAGCTATCTCTCCCACACAATATATCCTGATTATGGTTTCCCCTCCTTCTAACCCTTTCAGTTCCTCCCAATTCCCCTTCCATTAGGATAAAGTCTCATTCTGTCTCTCATTAGAAAACAAGCAGGCATCTAAGGGATAACAATAAATAATGAAACATAATGAGATAAAACAAAAAGAGTAATTTAGCAAAATAGGACAAAACTTTCTTCAAACATGAAATTTTAAAATATTTCATTGTTCTTCCTTAAATTCAAAATGGCATAAAAAGATAGACAGTTGTTTTTAATATTGAGTTCCAGTTAATGATATTATTTCATATGTCATATAAATTCTCAAATAGCTTAACAATAGTTTTGGTGAAATTATTTAAAATTGTTATCCCAATTATTTTACAAACCTTATCTATATTTCTGTATATACAGATGTGACTACTACTTCTGCAGTTACACAGCAGATATATACATACACATATCATAAACACACAAATACATACAAGGCACACACACACACACACACACACACACACACACACACCTTTTGTGTTTCCCTAGCACCTCTGACTTTCTTATATAGAAATATTTTACCTAGGTAAGGCAATCATTTTACGTGGCACCTATAATAAACACGTGTTCTTTGAAAACTGTGCCCATGTTAAAGAATTGGAGTTTCAATGGAGAGTGAGCAAGATGCAAGAAACCAAAGAATAGACTGAGAATTCTTTTTAATTTGCCCTGTGCTGTTGCAACTTCTGGTATTTTTCTTACTACAGAAATATCCTAGTTGGTCTAGGAAGTCTGAATCAGGCTTCCTGGAAGAAGCACTGTGATACTTTAATACCAAAAATGTCTAGAAAAGATGCACCATGTAGACTACTCTGAAAAAAATATAAATATGCTAAGGACAGGAGGAACTCAACATATCCCACTTGTTCCCCAGTGTCAATGAGTCCTAAGTACTTCTCAAGCTATCCCCACATCAGAGTAAGGAAAGGCTGACTGAGCAGTTGGTGTGATTTGTTGCTCAGTAGATGCAGAAAAAACTGTGTATTAGTAGGAAGCAGCAAGTTTCCTTATTTATCTGTCTGAGCTGAGATGTTAAACAACAGCAAAAGGGAAAGCCTTACCCAGAGAAAGACTGCTTGGATTCTAATGTGTGACAGGGCAAACAAGAGCAAGCTATGAAATGCTCATCTGTTGAAAACCCTTCCTATACCTGAATCAAGCAGGAATTATAAGAACTTAGCAGAACTATAGATTTGCAGTTTCAGTGAGAATATAAAGAAACCATAGAGGGAAAACATTATCATCTTCCACACAAGGAAAATAGATGTAGCACATTTTCATCAGCTAAATTATATTAGCTCATTTAATCATAATCACTATTGTGTTCATAATGTAAAATAAGATAACTTGTTATAAACAAATTAGTCAGCCTAAACAGTCCCGTGATTTTTGCATATATATGATTAATTTCCGAATAATATTATGTATCTTCATTTCTTTACATGAATGAGAATATAAATCTAGATGGATGGTCTATTCATACACAACTAGCAAACCAATGATGACCTTTAATCAAACTTTCATAACCCTGATGTTCATTTGAAGCAGACTTATATTTCATGATTTATATGCAAAAGGATCACAAAGATGATTTGAACAGAGACAGTCATTTGGTTAAATCAAAAATTGTCATTAATGAAGCAAAATGAGAGCTCACTACACTATGAAAACATGAGATCCTGGGTTCAGCTACAAGAAATCACAAAAAAAAAAAAAAAAAAAAAAAAAAAACCTGGGAATTGTCATGCTCATGCTGAGGAAAGAAAAGACAGCTGGATCTAGATTGCACTGGCTACGTTGCACTGACTAATTACGACTCTCCAAACTCATGAAGAAAGCTTGTTTCAAAAATCAATATAAATGCTTACTGAAGAATGACACCCAAAGTTGATGTCTGGCCTCTACATAAACATGTTCATGTCTACACACACACACACACACACACACACACACCACACACACACACGCACACACATGCACATGTGCTTGAGCACATAAACATGTACATTATGTACATAATGACAATCAATAGATTTATTTGTCATCCCTGAAAGACAGGTGTAAGAGTTTTCACTGTACTCAGAGTAGTAGTACTAATCTGCGAGCCCAGACAATGGTGTAGGTGTGATGTGTGAAGGGCTGAACAGTTGCTGGGGTTGTGATAGTAGAGTCTCTCAGCTACACCAGCTCCTATGAAGCTTTTCTCTGCACTGCTGCTCTTCAGGGATCACAGGACTTTTTCCTAAGAAAAAGAAATCAATCCTCCAGATTTGATACAACTGGAGGCTGTGAAGACATAGAAGAAATAAACCAGAGAGTACTCTTTTCAACTTTTCAGAACAGAACACAGGTTTCCTTTGTCTGATTGTTTTTGTCCCCACTGTCTTGAACTCTAGTTTATTCTCAGTGGTGCTTTCCTCACTGTAATTGAACATTTGAGTGTTGAGGTTTCTACAAGTTTATCTACTCTTGGAGTTTTGCAGATGTATCACAACCAATATGTCTCACAAGATCCCTGGATTTTCTATCATGCTTATTCTCAACTTTTTTTCCTAATTTATTCTCAATAATGTGAAATTGGCCATAAAAATATACTGAGAGTAAAGAAAAATATTTTCATGTATAACAGAAAGAAAAACATGCTGTGGAGGTTCTTCGGTACTAACAAGGAATGTATTTTGCTTATGTTTGTTTTTGTCTTGTAGATATTCTATCTGACAATAAATAAACCTAAAGTTGATCATAAACATTTGCATTTATTTACAAGTAGTTGTAGCAGAGGCAGAGAGAGAGAGAGAGAGAGAGAGAGAGAGAGAGAGAGAGAGAGAGAGAGAGAACTCCATGTTGCTTCTGTAGACTAGAGAAAAGAATTGGAAATAAGGAGGGAAGAACAGGAAAGGTGATGAAAACAAGAAAAAGTACAGCCTGGGCTTCTGCAGTGGCCACTCAAGAGATCACGCTTCTGGATGTGTCTTTGCCGATGTCTCCTAAGGTTTAACAGAGAAGGAAAAGCCCACTCTGGTTGTGATCAGCACCATCCTTTGAACTTGGAAACCAGACTAAACAAAAACAAACAAAAAAGGAAAATGCAGTGAACACCAGCACTCATGTGCCTCTGCTTTATAACTGTGTATGCAAGGTGGACAACTGTCTCAAACTCCTGCCCGCACGCATCCTCACACTGACACAATGCACCCTACATTGTGAGAGGAAAGAAATCCATATGCTGCTTTTGTACTATTTTGTCATGGTAATGAAGACATTAAATAAAGAATTTTTTCTGAAACAATTCAATGTTAACAGTAAATTAATGTCTTTTGCTATTTCTGACTCTCTGCCTATGTCTTTAGCTGTAAAGTAATATAGTTATTTTCCAAAATAGAGAGCTAAGCCCACTATGTATGATCTGGGTTTCTACAACGGAATCATTATGAATGTACTATATCACTCGTTATTATATTTTGGAAATGGTGAAGACATATCAAATAAAAACAAAATATAGCTATCAGTCAACCAGTGATAAACCAAAATTTCAGCATGTCAATACTTACTTCTAAATCAGATGTGACCTTTCACTAAGTATTGCATTCACTGGTCATTTCTTCCATTTGTCACTTCAACTTAAATGTGATAGACAAATACAATTTTTAGTGTGTTTGTGTGTATTAATGGAAAATCTTTGGACTTTGTGAGAAAATTATTCAGATGCAGAACAGTGGAACACTACTGAGGGAAATAAAAGCACAGACTACAGAATTCTATTGCAGAAATTCAGGAAGACTAAAATATTCTGAGGCATTTTTGATGGAATCTACCTGTTGCTTTCTTTTTCAAAACAGCTTTCTAAGCAAGAGTTGAGAGCTGTCTCCTTACTGTATCAGTGACCCACTTCTGTTTTTATTGGAACATGATGAACTCTGCCTGACTATCCCTCAAGGAAAGCAAAAGTTACTTGCAAAACCACTTTTACTTGTCTTGTATTTGGTATTATTTGTTTCCAACAAACTGAGGGACCATGTTTGTTCAAGCCAATGTGTTATTGGAGAGTCTGTCTCTTTTCAAGACACGCTGAAAGCAATAACAGTCCCAGAGAACACTAAAGATGCCCTTTATTTTATATTTTCTCAGTTTTTCCTCCATCATTGCTCAGGTATCTAAAGCAGTAACTCTGGGAATGACAAAAACTTCCACCATTTCAATTCTTCATTTTGGTTAATAATTCAAAAGATTCCGCATGTGATCACAGTTTTCCTAAACGCACATTAAAACAGAAAATATGATAAACATAATAGGAACTTAGCTGCTATGAACATAGTGGAGCATGTGACTTTGTTATATGTTGGAGCATCTTCTGGTATATGCCCAGGAGTGGTATAGCTGGGTCCACAGGTAGTAATGTCCAAATTTTGGAGGAACTGCCAGACTGATTTCCAGAGTGGTTGTACCAGCTTGCAATCCCACCAACAATGGAGGAGTGTATCTTTTTCCTCACATTCTTGCCAGCATCTGCTGTCACCTGATATTTGATCTTAGCCATTCTGACTGGTGTAAGGTAGAATCTCAGGGTTGTTTTGATTTGCATTTCCCTGATGACTAAGGATGTTGAACATTTCTTTAGGTGCTTCTTGGCCATTCAATATTCCTCAGTTGAGAATTCTTTGTTTAGCTCTGTACCCCATTTTTACATAGGGTTATTTGATTCTCTGGAGTCTAACTTCTTGAGTTCTTTGTGTATATTCAATATTAGCCCTCTATGGGATGGAGGATTGGTAAATCTTTTCCCAATCTCTTGGTTGCCATTTTGTCCTAATAACAATGTCCTTTGCCTTACAGAAGCTTTGCAATTTTATGAAGTCCCAGTTGTCTATTCTTGATCTTAGAGCATAAGCCATTGGTGTTCTGTTCAGGAAAATTTCCCCTATGCCCATGTGTTCGAGGCTCTTCTCCACTTTCTCTTCTATTAGTGTCAGTGTATCTGGTTTTATGTGGATGTTCTTGATCCATTTGGACTTGAGCTTTGTACAAGGAGATAAGAATGGATATCTTTGTATGGGTCTACAACTTTACCCTTGAAAAAGAAAAGTGCTGAGAATGTAACAAAATAACCCTTCAATCAGCATTCCTTTGATAAAAGAATTGATAGCACTTACTTGTTGGGAGCCAGGGCTTGGCCTCTGGCCTCACCCATTGTGCAAGAGCCTGACCTTTTGGGCCAAGATAGTGCTAACGCAGGTAGCTTGGGAATCCCGAGATAGGGTTTACCACAGGACGTGCAAGATAAGACCAACCATACAAGATTCCATCCACAAACGTCACCCATTGCTCAAGCCGGTTATTGAATTACCCCTTCCCCTACCCTCTTTCCTTCACTCTTTATAAACGGTAGCTTTCTAAGATTAAAACAGACGTTGACAAGACTCTGCTTGGTCTCGCTCCTTTATTCCTCTCACCCATTTCCCCTGCAGGTTTGGATTCACCTCGACCCACGAATAACCAGGTCCTGTGGGGTGGGACACTTACTCAGACCCAATATTTTCAGTTAATTAAAAAGGTACACAAATTATATTTGTATAATTTATATTCATGCAGAGGAGTTTTATAAATTTATATAGATGATTACTTACTGTAATTAATGTTAACTGAATGAGCTCCCCAGCAGTTTTCTTTTATTTGACAAATAGAATTAATTACAATAATAATAAAGTTTTATTTAATATTGTCAAAAAGCCTTTTACTGACAAATTAGTGAAATTATCAACATCAGTATTAGTGAGGCTGAAGACCTAACTATGTAACTACGTCTTTGTTATAGAAACTCCTTATCATCACTCTGGTGGAATCCAACCTGACTGCCAACTTTCCTAGGCATGGTTGCTTTTAAAGAAGAATGGAAGGGGAATAGCCCAACTATCTATACCCTGCCTCTTCTTCCTAGGTGACATGTCATGTCCTATTACAATAGCCACACACCACCCTTGACCTTTGCCTTAGTTCTGTGTGGATTAGGCAGATTACGACCTGATGCCATCTTGTCTTGTAAGGGTTTCTTATTCACCAAAGAATGATATCATAGACTCAAATAGCATGCAAAAGCAAAAAGCATTTATTTTCCAGAAATCCAGCATGAAAGGGTCTACCATTCTCAAAATGGAGAACTGCAAGTAAGATCTCAGGCTCAATTTAAAGCAGATTAGAGAAATTTCAGGGAGGGGTAAATGACCTTTCTCTTTCTCTTGATTGGTTGGCTGGGTCTCTAGGGGGTATAGACTTCTGTGGGATTAGCTATGGATCTGGGGACTTTCCAGACCCATAGTTGATGGTATTTGGACCTGGAAACTGTTGTGGACTCACTGCTCTTGCTTCAGGACTGGTGGGAGAGCAGCTTCTGAGGGGCTGCCAATGGGCTGTGGTTTTCCAAGTAACTGACTTGCCCAGACTTGCCCAATTCTGAGAAACAAACACTTAGATCTCGCCTCTTGAATTGCCAGTTTGAAACGTGTCATGATCAGCCTGGCTCAAGCTTCTCAGTCTTGGAAATATTATTAGCATTATGACTGTTTATTTCATGAAATATACACTACGAAAAGCTTCTGCACAGATTTTATTTACGAGTTTGACTTAAGTTGCAATGCAAAACTCTCACAGATCAGTAGTGAAATGGCATATTTGTGCTGTTGTGATAGAATTTCTCATAGTTTATAGGCAACTTTGATATGTATGTATTCTGCATTAGTGACTTTTCTCATAGCTAGGAGAAAATAATTGATAAAGATAATTTAAAGCAAATGAATATATTGACTCATGGTTTGGGTTTTTGGCTAACATCCATCATTCCTAGAATGTGTTGGGGGATGGGGCATGAGGTCCCCTGCTTTCTGGAAACACAGAGAGATGAAAGCTGGTGCTCAGATGCTTTCTTTTATGGCTTATTCACTCAATTTGGAATCTAGCACAAATGGGGGCTCTGTCTGTATCCAGTATAAGTCTTCCCTCTGAGAAATCTCTGAAAACATCTTCACAGACACTTTCAATGCAGTGTCTTCTAGGAGTTTCTAAATTCAGTCAAATTAACAATGAAGATGAATCATTGCATTTCATTTCTTGCCAACTCCACACTATCAAGTTATTTTAAGCCACAATACTTTCCCTGAGTCTAAAGTCTTATCCGCATCTCACAACTCAAGCTATATCTTATTCATCTCAAAATTCATAATACTCTTTGGTAATTCTAACTTTCTTAACAACTCCTGTCTATTACTTGTTGTGAGACTTGGGTAATTAATTTTTAAGCCTAAAAAAAAAAAAAAAAAAAAAAAAACCCAGATCAAGTAACATCCCCAATACAGAGTAGCCAAGACGGAACATTCTGGTTTCAAAAGTGAGGAATAGAGGCATAGCAAAGAGAGATCAGACCAAAGCAAGCCCCAAGCCCAACAGGGAAATGGTAGATACTATAGCTCCATACACAGCATCTTGGATTTTGATGAATTTCATCTTAACTTTGAGATGTATAGCTGACTCATGCAGCTATTCTATCTGTTTCACACATAGACTCTTTTTTGGGCCATACCCAGTCCATGCTGACAGTTTTTCCTGGTTAATTCCTAATGACTTTAGCTTCTAAAACATCTTGGATTCTCCATGGCAACTCAAGTCTCACCTTTCCAGTTTTATACAATGCTCTCTCAAGGTCTCCTTGCATTGAAACTGAACCTGCCCTGTATCACCTGTTATCTAAAGCTTTCTGGAACCTTGGGGAAAACATCAGAGTCCCCTTCACTCTTTGCTCTCCCCTAACTACAAAATGATTAACACATAGATGGCAATGTTAAGTCTACTACCAGCTCAAAATATAGTCTTGTCCATTTGGACATCTTTTGTGGCCTCTGTATGTCTTACTTCCTTGGGTAGCCAATCCATATGGATCTTCATGCACTCATTTCAGACAGACCTTCACCTACCTATTTCAAATGGATCTTCACCCACTCCATGCCAAATGGATTTTCACCTACCCATTCCAGATGGATCTTCACCCACTCATTCCAGGTGAATCTATCTTTACTCTTCTTTAAAATTTTCTGCAATTTACTATAGCTACACTTTATTTCAATGGTGATTCCAAATGTAGTCAAGTTGGCAACCAAGATCAACTATTACATACTCCTATATGGCCAGAAACTTGTATCTCCACATGGCAAAGAGATTGAGGTCATGGTCTTTATGTTTTTCCTCTTCTGAATCCTGATGACAAAAATCAAGACTATAAAGTTTCAGGTTCTATTTTAAGTAATAAACAATTAAAATAGAAGACTGTAATTTGTGTGGCTTCTTCCTACATCAGATACAGAAAGATTTCACTAAGAGAGTGAAGACAGTCTAGGAGAGCTCATTAGAGACTCTATGAGTACCTAAAAGAAGAAATGCCAGGAAAGGCACCATCATCCTTCCCATCTGAGTATTCCTCTGCTCCTTATGTTTTCAAAGCCAATTTGATATTTTCTTAAGTGAGTCACAGTTTCAACAGCAAACACGAGCAAATAGGCTGTAAATATCTGTTGCGGGAAATATTTAAAAAGAAGGAATGTATAGCAGCACATGTTCCCGCATTATGCCCTGGTTCTCTCATTCCCGGCGGGCTGGCCGGCCATGCACTGGTGGGCAATGGCCAACCTGCTTTCACCTCATGGAGCTCTGACTCAGAGCTCCATGATCTCTCCATCCAGCTCACTAGATTCCCACTGGCAGGTTGCTACCATGCCAGTCCCATGCTTCAATACCCACATGGCCTCTGTGGTACACATCAGGCAAACCCACACTTTGCTGCTGTACCTTTCTCTCTTGAACCCAGACTAGCTGCCGCGTGAAGGAAAAAGCAACACAAACTTAGTTCAGAAACAATGATAACTCAATCTCTGGGCGTATCAACTAAAACCTAATCTAAACCTTATCAAAGTCTGATTCCTCTGGTGGCAAATCCTTTCGGATCCGCCATGATACCAGGAGACTCTACTAGCTACATCTTACCTACTACATGCTGTCCCTGTTCCAAAGGGCACCTTTCTCTCCCCCTCCTCCTCCTCCCCCTCCTCCTCCTCCTCCTCCTCCTCCTCCTCCTCCTCCTCCTCCTCCTCCTCCTCCTCCTTCCCTCTTCTCCTCTCCAACCCAGAAGTCTCTCCTATGTGCCCAGTGATTGATTGGCTCTTTTATTCATTAGGGGATTGGTTCACAAGAAGTCACAGGTATAACTCACTCATTGTCTGAAGCCCTTCACAGGAGGGCAGAATTAGAATACAAAAATCCCCAGGGCTATCCACAACAAATATCTCCTTTCCAAGAAGAGCTAGGGGAAAGTCAGTTGTTAACAAGTGTAGAATCTATCCAAAAACACAACCTGAATCCTTAGTAGGCTTTCTTATTTCTCTTGGTTTCTCAGAGTGCAACTTTAAGCAGTTTGAAAGCTAATAGTGTTAAATGCAAAAATAAAAGAACAAAAAAATCAAATGAATAAATAAATAAATAAATAAATAAATAAATAAATAATTTTACTTAAATTTCCACAATGTAAGTTTATAAATATTTAGGCAGCACTATTCTCCAAAGAGTGGACAGGCTTGAGCTAGAAATACAAGGGAACTGTTAGTTGGAGATGAAACATCTTTTAAAATAAATATTGATAGTGATATCAGGACAATTGTTGTAACTGAAAATAGGCATAAAGAAGTTATACTGGCTGAAGATATGGTTAACAGATGTGTCAGCTGAAATTTACTAGTAATTATCTCAGAGTACCCAAAATGTTTAGTGCCATATTAAGGAAAATAAGTCAAAGCACTTACTGTAGTTTTACTAAAGCTGAGCCTAGATTTGAATTCTCTCTTTCTCTCCCCTTGTGTTTTCTGTCATCTCCTCTATCTGAATCTGTGCCTGCCTGGTATCTCTCTTGTCTGTCCTTGTGTCTGTGTCCCTAATTAAGGACTTTTGCTCTGCATTTATTAAAAGGCACGGAAAGTGCCACTTAGGGAAGGAATGACAGATACTTCATAGAAAACTTCAGCAGAGATTTATACATAATAAAACTTTACTGACTTCAAATGACACAGATTAAAAAAAAACAAAAAGTGCTGCAAACATGACTGAAGACAACCCTCACAGGCCGTATTTATAGTGCTGCCAATATTTATGAGATTATATATATATTTGTTTTATAAGGTTGCTGTCAACCTATTCCTTTTTTCTACTATACTTCCATTGTTCAGGACTATTTAGATAAACTTAAAATTTAGAGATTGCCCCACCTGGGGATCCATCCCATTTACAGACAAGAAACCCAGACACTATTGTGATGCCAAGAAGTGCATGGTGACAGGAGCCTGATATAGTAGTCTCCTGAGAGGCTCTTCCAGAGCCTGGTAAATACAGAAGCAGATCCTCACAGCCAAGCATTGGACTGAGCACAGGGTCCCCAATGGAGGAGTTAGAGAAGGGACTGAAGGAACTGAAGGGGTTTGCATCCCATAGGAAGAACAACAATATCCACTAACCAGACCCCCGACAGCTCCCAGAAACTAAAGAACAATCAAAGAGTACACATGGAGGATACCATGACTCCAACCGCATATGTAGCGGAGGATGGCCTTGTCAGACATCAATGGGAGGAGAAGCCCTCGGTCCTGGGAAGGCTCGATGCCCCAGTGTAGGGGAATGCCAGGGCAGGGAGGTGGGAGTGGGTGGGCGGATGGATGAGCACCTTCACAGAAGAAGAGGGAGGGTGGATGGGAAAGATGTTTCCGGAAGGAAAATCGGGAAAGGAGATAATATTTGAAATGTAAAAAAATAAAATATACAATAAAAAATGAAAAAATTAAATATAAATGATATAAAATATATGGTATACATTATTTTATATGTTTATAATATATAATATGTATTTTATATTGTCATATATAATTTATTACATATAATAAAATAATTTATACATATATATGTATACACACACACATATATATACATATATGTGTGTGTGTATATATACATATATGTGTGTGTGTATACACATACATGTGTGTGTAAAAGAGGGATTTATTAAAGTGGCTTGTAGATAATGGTTGAGTCAGTCCAACAATGGCTATCGCCTGATGAAGTCTATGAATCCTATATATTTCAGCTGGCTATCAATCTACACTGGAATCTTTAAGAAGTATGTTCTAATATCAGCAAAGGAATGCATCAGCAGCAGGATAGATATCTGTTCCAGTGAGAGTGAGGGCAAGCAGGCAATAAAATGCTTCCTACTGGGGGTGGTGTTGCATGACATTAATCCTTTGAGAGGCAGCAAAGGGAGATATCACCTGGTCTATATAGTGAGTTCCAAGATAGCCAGGACTCTCTTGAGACCCTCTCTCAAAGAGAGTAAAAGAAAGAAACAGAGACACAGAGAGAGACTAAGACAGACAGACAGAGATACACAGAAAGACAGAGAGAGAAAAACAGAGAGACAGACAGAGATAGGCAGAGACATGATAGAAAAGATAAGGAAAGAAAATGCTTTTCTCTTCTATGTCCTTTTATGTGGTTCACTACCAGAGAGTGTACCCCAAATGTAGAGTGGGTCTTCCCAACTCAAATGAGCCAAATATGAAAAAAATCTCTCACAGGCATGACCCAGCTGCTTCAGTTTTAGTTGATTCCAGATATAGTCAAGCTGACACCTAAGATCACCTTATCATAACACATCTACACAACATACATTGCTCTTTGGGCTAGAGGAATGGAAGAATACCTAACTTAAGACTAAAACTATGTATTAGTTTAGGTTATAAAAGCTGCTTACATGGGCAACTAAAAACAAGTGAAATTGGTTGTTACAATGTCCTCTTAATGATAAGCCCTGAAAACATGCTTACAAGTAACATTATACATTATACAGGCTGAGCGTGCTTAGGAAATATAGATATACATATACATATATGAATGTAGCAACTATTAATGAAAATAAATCATTAATTTGAAAGACCCACTAAACGCTGTGCTTCTTTCTTGGTGGTAGGAGGGGCCAGGTGCAATAGTTCATCTTTCACCTTAGAAAGAATATCTCTACATGTGCCACACCACTGGACTCCTAAGAATTTCACTGAGGTAAATGGTCCTTGAATTTTGGTTGGATTTATTTTCCATCCTCTGATACACATATGCGTTACCAATGAGTCCAAATTGGTTGCTACTTCCTGCTCACTTGGTCCAATCAGCATAATGTCATCAATATAGTGCACCAGTGTGATATTTTGTGGAAGAGACAAACGAACAAGATCACTTATAAGTTATGACACAGGGCAGGAGAGTTAATATATCCTTGAGGCAAAACTGTAAAGGTATACTGCTGGCCTTGCCAACTAAAAGCAAGTTGCTTCTGGTGGTCCTTATGGACAGGTACTGAGAAGAAGACATTTGCTAGATCGATAGCTGCATATCAGGTACCAGGAGATGTGTTGATTTGCTCAAGTAACAAAACTACATCTGGTACAGCAGCTGCAATCAGAGTTACTACCTGATTTAGTTTTCGATAGTCAACTGTCATTCTCCATGATCCATCTGTCTTCTGCACTGGACAGATAGGAGAGTTAAAGGGAGATGTGGTGGGAACCACCACCCCTGCATCTCTCAAGTCCTTGATAGTGGATTTTTGCAATTCCTCCAGGAATACAGTACTGTTTTTGATTCACTATTTTCTTTGGTAGAGGCAACTCTAATGGCTTCCACTTAGTCTTTCCAACCATATTCCTTACTCCACATGTCAGGGAACCAATGTGAGAATTCTGCCAATTTCTATCTATGCCAATTATACATTCTGGAACTGGGGAAATGACCACAGGATGTGTTCGGGGACCTACTGGACCTACTGTAAGTTGGACATCAGTCAAAACTCCATTAATCATCTGTCCTCCATAAGCTCCTACTTTAACAGGAGGGCCACAATGTTTCTTGAGATCTCCTGGGATCAACGTCAGTTCAGACCCAGTATCCAATAGGCCCCTGAAAGTCTGATTATTTCCTTTCCCCCAGTGTACAGTCACCCTTGTAAAAGGCCGTAGGTCCCTCTTGGGAAAAACTGGAGAAAGACTAACAGTGAAACTTTTAGGTGTCTTATCAAGACCCTTCCTCAGGGGAACCTGGCCACTCCTTCATTCAAGGGGTTCTGGGTCTGCAAACTGGCTCAAGTCTGGAAATCGATTCACTGGCCAAGATTGCCTTTCACCAGGATCCAATGTAGCCTTTCTTTCATTTGTTTGAGAATTTTCCTGCTTATACAGATCAAACAGATATGTAGTAGGCTTCCTTTGTATTTCATATCTGGAAACACCATGACTGATTAGCCACAACCAAAGGTCTGAACGAGTCATGCCATTATAAATTTCACTTCTCCTGTGCTGACCATCACATTATAAATGTCATTATAAATGTTGTTTTGTATACGTTATCCATTATAATAACTACGACCACCTTGTCTCTGGCAATTCAGTGCTGCCACCTGGTCCTTGTTACCTTGAGACCCAATTAAACCCATTGCATTTAATTCACCTAATTGAGCAGCAGCATCTCCAACCCTAAGGTCTGGCACAAGGAAAAGGGCAAGAACAAAACTCTTCAAATGTGCTGGTGCCCCTCTCACCAGTTTGTGTCTTATACGATTGGTGAAGGGCATATCTTCTGGGCCTTCCCATTGTGGAGAGTTAGGTTTTATGCAATGTATCCACTCTAGCATTGCAATTTCCCTGAGCCTTAAAATCCCTTCATCAACACCAAACCAAGGGATATCAAGAATCTCCAACTCCTTTTCAGTAGGCCATCTTTTGATAAACACTTCAGCCAACCATTCAAACAAACTTCTGATACCTTTTTTAACTGTACGAGTTTCCGTATTAAACCTTGAATCTCCACTCAGAGGACCCATTTCAATAAACTCCGCCTGATCTAGTTTTATGTTCCTTTCACCTTTATCCCACACCCTTAAAATCCATTCCCACACATATTCTCCAGACTTCTGCTTGAATTAATTAGCAAACTCATTAAGCTCCTTAGTAGTGTAGTGCACTTCCTCATGGACTACACTTTCTACCTCCCCTCCAGGGGCCTGTTTTGCCTTGAGTCTGGTTATAGGTCTAGAAGAAACTATTGGTGGGCCTTGAGAAACATCAATATTATCTTGTCTGACATTTCCTTCAGCAAAAGTCACTGCTGGTTTATCAGACTCTGGGGAATTAATTTCCTGATGTAGAGAAGGCATTATCTGAAGGGGTGGGGCTGAAGATACTATTTCCTCAGGTGAGGTAAACCACTGAGAATTCGAAGATTCAGAATTCTCAGCTTCAACAGGGTCTTCCCACACATCCCCATCCCAAGTTATAGGATCCCATTCTTTGCCAATTAATGCCCTTACTTTAACTGCTGACACCCTCTGAGGCTGAGACCTGAACTTTTGCTGCAATTCAGCCAACCTTATAATGAGGGCTTCAGTTTGATTTTCTACAACCTGAGCTCTTTGGCTGCTGGAGAGAAGATTCTCTTCAGGGACACACTTAGCAACTTTTAGATTGCTCACTTGCATCTGGATCCATTCAATTTTATTATACAACTCCCTGTTTTTCTTCATCATCTTTTCCAGAGATACCAAGAGCAAATGGCCAGCAAAGTGATTTTCAAATTTTTTGCCATATTGCAAAAAGTTTTGAGCACACAATCACCCAATTCATCAAGATGCTCAATGGCATTAGCTTCTTTAAGTTTAAAATATATTTCTAACCATGGGTCTTCAATATTCTCCAAGCTCCCAGAAGAGAGCGTATCTGGAGAGGTTTCAGCAGTTGAAGTTGCTGGTGAATTATTAAACCAATTCCAGATTCTTAAAAAATTCATCCTTATACTGTTTTCTGCTCCTCTAGAGCCACTCCCAGTACCAACTTCTGTATTAGTCAGGGTTCTCTAGAGTCACAGAACTTATAGGTAGTCTCTATATAGTAAGGGAATTTGTTAATGACTTACAGTCTGTAGCCAAACTCCCCAACAATGATCAGCAGTAGCTGTGAATGAAAACCCAAGGATCTAGCAGTTGCTTAGTCCCACAAGGCTCACAGGCAAAGAAGATTGAATCTTCCTCCTTCCAATGTTCTTATGTAGATCTCCAGCAGCAGGTGTGACCCAGATTAGAGGTGTGCATACGACCACACCTGAAACTTGTGTCTTCCAGTCTCAAGATCTAGATCACAGGTGAGCCTTCTAATTCTGGATTGTAATTCACTCCAGATATAGTCAAGTTGACAATCAGAAATAGTCACTACTACCACCATCATTAATAAAATCATAACTTATGTTTAGTGCAACATGTGCATAATACACACAAAATAATTTAAGAGTATCAGTCATTTTTCTCATATTTGAGACCAAACACCTAATAAAAAATCAATTTAAAGAACAAAGGGTATGTTTTGCTTGCAGATATATTTCATCATGGTGGGAAGGCATGGGACTCGAGTGGATGAGGCTACTTCTTCACATATCAGCAGGCCAAGAAGCAAAGATGGAATAGGAAGTAGATCCAAGCATAGACCTCAAATTCTTCTCTACTCCATCCCACCCCCGAGATCTACTGCCTCCAGTTACATTTATTTATGAGAGGCTTTACAACTAACTCAAACAATGTGCCCAGTTGAGGACTGGGTTTCCAAACATATGCACTGTGTGGGCCATTTTACCTTCATCCCACAAGACTTGGCAAAACAGGTGGTTCTTCTTTTCTGATAGCTAAGAAAATATGGTCTTCTGAAGATGAAATCAACATTAAAGGTACTTCATTAGAGTCGAGATGAAGAAAGTAAATTTTAAAGAATGATTTGGGATAATTAAATATTCTCACAGCAACTCTTAAAAACACGAATTCTGCTTACTTAAAATGTTGAAATAGAATATAGACACATAGAAAGTCCTTAATCCAAATGGTTTATAATGAAAATATTAGAAGTGGAGTCTTTGAAAAAGAAAAATTTCCATAGCGTAACAGAGGGGGAAAAATATCAAAATATGAACTAAACTATGTTAATGATAGCACACTTGAGACTTATCTATAATTTCTTTTTGTAAACAGTCTTTCCACATTTTCAACACATTTCCTATTATATATAGCCCGTTCCCTACCTCCTCTGCTGCAAATACACACTCTTCTTCTATCCATTGGAGACATCTCTTCAGGAGGAATAAACAGGCAAGAACATCCTGAGTTTGAGAGCATCTTGGCTACATAGTACAACCTTATCCCCAAGAAAGAATCATTTCCCTCTGCTTTAGATATATTCCATTGTTTGTAGATAGAAATGGAAACACAAATGCAGACACTTATGTTATTGCATAAACCAAATGTTATTGATGGAAAAGCAAGCTATATATTACTGATGGACAAGAAGATATTATATTTTAATTGTTTTCAAGGATCAATTGAAAATTATCTTGTAATGTTTCTCTGTTGATGTTTGTAAATGGAATGAAGCACTACTGAACTTATTAATGAAAAGGTACTGTAGGGGAAAGGAGGGTGAAATAAATAACTGAACATGAATATGTTTTCTAAGGAACTAGTAACTTTAAGGAAGGGAAACATTGGTCAATCACTTCAGTGAAAAGAAAAACCAGTTACAAGATCCAGATAATTTAATTACCATAACAATGTTTACTATGAAAAGTTTAAAACTTTAACAAACATTACATTTTGTTTGTGTTTAATGCTGATAGTGATACATATGACTCCTATTTGATGTCCTTTTTTTTTTTTTTTACATTTGTTCAAGTTTTTACCTCAGCTAAAATAAGCCAGGAAGTTGCAGTCTGATGAATAATATACCAAAGGCAAAGCAAAG
Organism: Uromys caudimaculatus; assembly: GCA_028551405.1. Lineage (NCBI taxonomy): Eukaryota > Metazoa > Chordata > Mammalia > Rodentia > Muridae > Uromys > Uromys caudimaculatus. The sequence goes on along the minus strand of CM052706.1, from coordinate 96,275,959 downwards.
GAGGCTTCCAATCTCTTGTGCTACTTGATGGCACAAGTCAAGCAAATCCTTTTGTTTATCCTTAGCATATGGAGGAATGCACCAGAAGCCCGTGCCTTCCAGGAACTTTCTTTAATATGAAGCTCAGCTCTAAAACATCCATTAGGTTCATGCACAGCCGGGGTAATTGATATAGTTGGGCCAATATTTTGAGGTTTGGAGAAGAGGCGCTCTCCTAGCCGAATGGTATCCTCTAAAGGGAATACAATACACTGCTTCTGCTCCAGCTCCTGGACTTGAAATAGCATCACTGTTCCACACTAGGGGGAAGTATTTTTCAATTAAGGGGTCTGATTAAGTGATTTTTGAAGTCTCATTACAGCTTTAAATAAACCTATGAACCTAGGTTATTGTTTTTCAAATGCAAAGTTTGGGTTGCCTCAAAGGCTGTGTTTATAGAAAAATCTCAAGAATGGACTTCCTTTCTTAAAGACTGAAAACTAGCCAATGATGAATAACTTTTTCTTTTCTTAAATGTTTAAAAATGTTGAATATTTCTATATAAATTCCTGAATTTATATCTACTATACTGACCCAAAATTTACTTATAAGTCAAATCACAAATGATTATCCAAGGGCATGATATTTTCTGAAATTACCTCATAAACAGGTCACATTTGTTTCTAACTTGATTAACAAACTAATTTTGTGTATCCAATGAAATTTACCATGATGAAAAATTACTATTAGTTTAAGAAGCCATAATCTAAGTAGAAGGAAAAGGATCCCAAAGTTCAGTGACCATTGTGGAAGAGAAGGTGGAAAGACATAACAGCTATAGATTAGAGGAAAGTGCCAAGAAATGCGGTCTCGTGGACATAAAACATGGCTATTGCATTCATGAACTTGCATAGGTTACCTATGTAAGACCTGCACAAGATCTGGCCAGTCAAAATTCTAGAAGGAAGGACAGAGGAGCTCATATAAATTCCACTCTTTCCTATAGGACGAACAACAATATCAACCAACCAGTCCCCCCAGAGCTCCCAGGGACTAAGCCACTAACCAAAGAGTACATGTGGAGTGACCTATGGCTCCAGCCGCATATGTAGCAGAGGATAGCCTTTTCTGGCATCAGTGGGAGGAGAGGCCTTTGGTCCTGTGAAGGCTCCAAACCCTAGTGTTGAAGAATATCAGGGTGGTGAGGTCTGGGTGTGTGGGTGGAGGAGCAGGGGGAGGACAGAATGGAATAGAAGGTTTCCAGAGGGGAAATCAGGAAAAGGGATAACATTTAAAATGTAAATAAATAAAATATCCAATAAAAAAAAATTCCACTCCTGACTGAGAAGCCATTTACTGTTCATAGAAACTAGGAAAGGAGAATCATTCTTTGGGTCTGTAATCTTTAATAAGTTGCCCATGCTCCAGCTGATGACAACCCATAGAGGTAGCAGTAATTTAATCCAATAGTACATTAAAAAGGAAAAAGCGATGACTTAAAGCTGGGATCCTGATGTGTTGTTTGTAATTTTTAATACACGCTACTGCCTTGCCCAGGAGCTGCTGTACTACCAGCTCCTCCCTTTTTCTACATCCGGCCTGGCTCCACATCGCTGCCAGCCCTAACCTGACTTCTCTTTCTACCCGCCTTTGCTCCTGGAGGAGTTGTGTTACCAGCCCACTTCCTAGACCTTTGAATGCGCTGATAAAAGACACATGGATAGCTTTACTACTTTAGAACTTGCCTGCTAGGCACAATTGCTGGGTACGGAAAACTTCTGCCTGGAAGGGTGCATCCTTTCCAATTTATTATCTCCATTTTTCCCGCCACCCTAAACTTAGTGGCTGATATCAGCTAGCCCCTGCCGACGTCCTTGGCCATCCGCTGGTAGCAGAGACTGCATGCCCTAGCTGCCCCAAAGCCTTACATGATTGTCGTGTCCTTTTTCTCAAAAACATAGCAGAAAAAGCCCCTCTCCCTTCCCCTGCATCTCCTTTTCCTCTTGGGACCCAGAAGTCCCATCTGTACCTTCTGCCCAGCAATTGGTTTCTAGCCTTCTTTAGGAACAAATCAAGAACCAATTAGGGAACTAGTCCTTAGTATCAGAAATTTCCCTTACATTTGATGGGGTTTTGTGGAAGGAAATGGAGATGAAAACAGGGATAGGCATAATCACAATATATTGTATGAATGAAATTCTCAGGAAATAAATTTTTTAAAAAAATAAAAATTAAATATATATAAATGCTTTGATTTCTTTCAATCTTACTTGCAGTCTTACTACACTAAAAGTTAATTGATAAATACTAAAATATTTCAATGTCTAAATAAATTAGGGCCATAGGTATTTGGACAATTATTAGGGTAAATATTATTTGAGATAGAAAATAACCTAGCTCTTTGTGCAAGTCACAAAATCTGTTAACTCATCAGTAAAAATGAAATCTGTGTATTTATAAAACAGATAATACAGAAAGTGTGTAAGGGAATTGCCTTTGCTGCATTGCATTTAAAAAACAAAAAGAAAGAAAGAAAGAAAGAAAGAAAGAAAGAAAGAAAGAAAGAAAGAAAGAAAGAAAGAAAGAAAGGAAGGAAGGAAGGAAGGAAGGAAGGAAGGAAGGAAGGAAGGAAAGAAGGAAGGAAGGAAGGAAGAAAGAAAGAAAGAAAATCAGTCTTATTCCCAGGATCAAATAGCTCAGAAGTTCTAATTTTCATAACTTAATTATATCTGAGGAATTCCAACTGGACTGGAAATATTCTTTCCTGGATGCCAGTATGCTGTTTGCTATCTAACATTGCATAATTTATGAATAAAATTCTTAGTGCAATTCTGTGAACTACTACCGGGCACATGGCAGGAATCTTGGGTCTAATAATGCATAGACTGTGGATCCACACTGGAATCCTTCCTGGTCCTGATGTGGAGACAAATGGGCACCGGAAAATCAGGATGGGGACAAGTGCTGCCTTGTCAGTTGGCATACAAAGAACACTGATATCCATCTAAAATACTCTTTTAGATTTTAAAATTAAAATGAACTGTTTGTACAGAAAGTATGACTGAACCAAGTAAGTTCATAAAATTTTCAATGCATTGTTCTACTGGCAAAATGTAAGACATTCCAGGGACTGTCATTGAAGAGAAAATAGTAATCCTGCATTTTGAAACAAGCACCCATGATAACTGTCAACTTAAAGAAAAGTAGTATCCAGTGGTACCCTGATTTTCAGCTTTAATGCCAAAGGCTAGGACACTGTTGAAAGATAATATAAGCTGTACTTTGGGAGTTGAGCTGGAGATATCAACATAGAGCTATAGAAAGTGTCCATAAGACAAGCTTCGACCAAAGCACTGGATACCATGGGAAAAGTTCTCATTGCAGACTATTTGAGTGTCTACTTGAAACATGGGGCAGGGATAACTCAGTTATTCTTAAGTGGCTTTCTCAGAAGCCTGGCAAAAATCAAACAAAAGTAGTGTAAAAATCATGTGCTATCAAAATGATGTATTTCTATCAGAGTGTAAGGTCTCCTTCAACAAAGAAGAGGGTAGAGGACAAAAGCAACAGATCCAGATTAGGACCTGAGGTTATTTGCAGCATATAAAGCCAGTAAGCTCAGCATGTCTAGATAAATACAGGGGAACTGAAAATATGAATATGATAAAAGAGACTTTTAGTATGACTGAATAAATTTGAAATGAATTTCCAAGGGAACATATAGAAGTGACAAGTAGACAGGAATCAAAATTTAAAATGACAGGAAAGTTGAAAGATAGATTGGATTTCACTGAGGAGAAAAAGAGCTACCCAGATAGTATAGATTTAAAAATTACCTGGAAAACATGTCAGAAAAATGAAATTATATAAAAAAACCAATTCTTCAAAGATTGACTAAGAGACATGGGGCTGGGGAAGGCAACCTCATACATTAACAAGAGACTATAAAAAAACATTGGAAGCATAAAAATTCAAAAGATTTACTTAAAATCTCTGAGTGAATTCTGGGAAAAGAAAAGCTAAAGATCATAGCATAAAATTGTTAAGAGTTGTGTGTGTTCACATTCCCCCAACTCCAGGATAACAAAGATACTAATACTAAGCTAAAATCCCTAAGACAAAATAAATAAATGATTCCAGAAATGAACAAGTTAGCTTCCCAAAATAATAAATATTAAAAGAAGGGAAGTAATATCATCATGCTGTTAAGTTGTACAGTGAAAAGTAGCTAGCTCTCAGGATAGTTTTAGTGAACAGAAGACCAATGGCTCAGGCTCTATAATCAACAATTGATAAATAGGACCTCATGAAACTGAAAAGCTTCTGTAAACCAAAGGACACAGTCAATAGGACAAAATGGCAGCCTAAAGAATGACAAAAGATCATCACCAACACTATATCTGACAGAGGGCTAATATCTAAAATTTATAAAGAACTCAAGAAGTTAGGGACCCACAATCCAGATGACCCAATTAAAAATGGGATACAGGGCTAAACAGACAATTCTCAACATGAATCTTGAATGGCCAAGAAACACTTAAAGAAATGGTCAAAGTTCTTAGTCATCAGGGAAATGCAAATAAAAATGATACCCAGCAAAATAGCTAAGATCAAAATTTCAAGTGATAGCATATGCTGGCAAGGATGTGGAGCAAGGGAAACACTTTTCCACTGCTGGTGGGAGTGCAAAATTGTACAATCACTTTGGAAATCAATTTGCCAGTTCCTCATAAAATGGAATAGTTCTACCTCAAGATCCAGCTAAACCAATCCTGAACATATTCCCAAAAGATGCTCCAACATTCCCCCACTATGTTCATAGCAGCTTTATTCGTAATGGCCAAAAACTGGATACAATCTAGATGTCCCTCAACTGAAGAATGGATAAACAATATGTGCTACATCTACACAATTGAATACTATTCAGTCATTAAAAGTAAAGACATCATGAATTTTGCAGGTAAATGGATGGATTTTGAAAATACCATCCTGAGTGAGGTCACCCAAACCCAAAAGGACATGCATGGTATGTACTCACTTATATGTGGACATTAGCCATAAAATACAGAATATCCATGCTACATTCCACACACCCAAAAAGCTAAACAAGGAGGAAGGCCAAAGCAAGGATGCTTGAATCTAACATAGAAGGGGGGATAAAATAATCCTAGAAGGCAGAATGAGGGAGGAAACTGGGTATGAGCGGGGCTGAGGAGGGGAATGGGATCAGATGTGGGGAGAGACAGGAGAGATGGCCAGATAGAAATGAGATTGAATGGAAATTTGCAGCTGGCAGGGATTGGGGGAACATCTTGAGGAAGTGCTGGAGACCTGGGTAATGGGGGTCTCCCAAGAATCAATGAGGGTAACCCTAGCTGAGATTCACAGCAATGGAGATATGGAACCTGAAGAGGCCATCACCTATAGCCAGGCAGAAACCCTAGTGTAGTGATAGAGACACCAACACACCCACAAAACTTTCAACCTAAAATTTATCCTGCCTACAAAAAATGCAGGGACAAGGGGTGGAACAGAGATGGAGGAAATGACCAAGCAATAATTGGCACACTACAGACCCATTCTCTGGGCAAGTACCAATCCCTCACACTATTAGTGATACTCTGTTATTCTTGCAGACAGGAACCTAGCATGGCTGACCTCTGAGAGACTCTACCCAGAAGCTAACTGAGACTGACACAGAGATTTACAGCCAAACATTGCATGGAGCTTGGAGACTTTTCTAAAAACATTCGGGGAAGGATTGAGAATCCCAAAGGGGATAATAATTCCACAGGAAGATCCACAGAGTCACCTAACATGGACCCTTGTGGGCCCTCTGACACTGAACCATCAACCAAAAAACATACACATGCTCAACTTTGGCTCCTTGCACATATGTAGCAGATGGACAGCTTGGTCTTCATGTGGGTTCTAAACAATTGGAGTGGAGGCTATCCATAAAGCTGCTACCTGTCAGTGGAATCCATTCCCCTATCTCTGTTGGCTTGTCTGGCCTCAGTAGAAGAGGAGCCTAGCCCTGCAGTTACTTGATGTGCCAGGATGAAGGAATGCGGTGTGTGTTAGGGGGAGGGGGTGGCTACTACTCTCTCAGAGGTGAAGCACAGGGGGCATTTAGGAGGGAATATTGGACAGGGGCACTGGCAGGGGTCAGTGATTGGGATGTAAAATGAATTTTTAATACTACCTGAGGACCCAGCTTATACCACTCCTGGGAATATACCCAGAAGATGCTCCAACATGTAATAAAGACACATGCTCCACTATGTTCATAGCAGCCATATTTATAATAGCCAGAAGCTGGAAATAACCCAGATGTCCTTCATCAGAGGAACGGACACAGAAAATCTGGTACATTTACACAATGGAGTACTACTCAGCTATTAAAACAATGATTTCATGAAATTTGCAGGCAAATGGATGGAAATTGAAAATATCATCCTGAGCGAGGTAACTCAGTCACAAAAGAATGAACATAGTATGTATTCACCGATAAAGTGGATATTAGCCGAAACATTTGGAATACCCAAGTTTCACTTAACAGTAACTGCTGGACTGAAAGTGAGGTCC